>CM040242.1:140482249-140882338 GCA_022545495.1 Chrysanthemum lavandulifolium
GACAGCAAGATTACCAAAATCTTACCAAAGTCAACCAAATCCATCTAAGATTGTGTAAGATATGAAGAGTACAAATCCACACAAAATATCTAATGAAATCTTTCAATGATTTCCATGATGCATTACATGATGTCATATGTTGTATTTCTATTTTTAGAAATATGCAAGTACTTAAGTAGTGTTTGGTTTTAAGAACCTAAACATTCTAAACTACTATCATACATAATGATTAGAGTCATATTAAGATATGACTAATCACAAATGTAAATGCTTGAATGATGAAGATATTGTTTGAAAAAGCTTGTTTTAATATCTATTAAACTTGACAAGCTTTAAGCTTTTATACAAATTAAATTTACTTTTGTCGTTAACAAAACTTAGGTAAAGATCAAAAATATAAATAACGTTTAATGACGATATTTGTATTAACAATCTCCCCCTTTTTGTTGAGGACAAAATATAAATTTTATTTTTATAAAAGATACAAAGTTTGTGCAAGAGTTATAAAAATATTAGTTTTAGAACTTGAAAAGGAAATGATAATGCAAGTGTATGATGTTTGACTTTTCGAGAAAGTCAAAGTATTCACTAGTTGATGCATGATGTTGACTTTTCGGAAAGTCAAAGTATGCGATTGACTTTTAAGAAAAGTCAAGTATTATCAATGAGTATCATGTTTGACTTTTCGGAAAGTCAATGTATGCACTTTGACTTTTCGGAAAAGTCAAATGTAAACAAGTTCAAGTTCTATATTTTCTCCCTTTTTGTCTCAACAAAAGAAGAGGCGATCTTGAATGTAATGAGCCGAGCCATTATCTCCCCATGATCAAAGCTCCCCAAATTGGGTGCTTAATGGGAAGATACATGGATTGTGAAAATAAAGCTACAAAAAAATGTTAGTAATAATGATCATTCACAAGCATTTCCAAACACTATGTAATGGCACCAACAATATAATAAACATCATTCATTAGTTAAAATTTTTCATGAATAAAGATCATGAAAAGAGAACACAATGATGTGTTTTTAGTACAAGAAAATAAAGATAATCCTAAGAAAGGAAAAACTAGAAATGCTAGTCTATGACCATCCTAATGAGATGGTGGATGAGAAAGAGCGTTGAGGCGCTCAAGGATGTGATTGAGGATGAACCTCATTTCCTCTTGAAAGTCATGGACCATAACCCGGGTCCGTTCAACGGTTTGGGCCGTTTGCTCACAAGTTGAGCAACCATGCCTAGGAGGATAGTATGTTTGGGAAGGTTGTGGTGGTGGAATGGTAGATGTGTTGGTGGTGTTGGGGATGTTTGGGGTGGTCATGATGGAGGCTAGCAAAGCATTTTGCATTTGCATAGTCTCACTAAGGTGAGAATCCACCATGCCTTTGAATTGGTGGAGGTTGTGGAGTTCCGCTTGAATCTCCTCTCTAGTGGGATTGGCATCCCACATGCACTCCTCAATGTCCTCAAGATGAGGAGACATTGATGTGGGGAGTGGATGGTCCCCATACAAAGGACCATGAATGTCTTTGTGAATGGGGTGGAAGAGAAGAGGTTTAGGCCCTAATGGGGCGTTTGGGTCAAAAGATGACCGAGGTGACTCATGAGTAATCCGCTCAATTGTGCCAAAGGATGGTAATGGTGGTGGATGATTTGGCCTAGGAGAAAAGTCATCCAAGTCCTCCAAGAAAGGATTTGGTGAAGTTGGTGGAGTGGAAAATAACTCCATAGGAATGAGAGTTGGAGACCTTGGTGGTGAAGGTGGTGATGGTGTTTTGGATGTTTGGATGGGTGCCGGTGGAGGTGAAGTTGGTGTTTTTGTAGGTGGTGGAGTGGTGATCACAATGTGTTATTGAGTAGGTGTGACCAAGGTAAGGCTTGTATCATCTCGGATGGGAGATGAGATAGTGAGTAGAGAAGACTCGGATGAGGAGCTAAGGTTAACGAAGCAACAAGGCCTCACACTAATTCTAGCGGTTTTCTTGCAAGGTTTAGGAGAGGATTTTGTCATTTTTGACTTGGGTTTTTCTTTGCTAGATAATGGTAAGAATGAAGAAGGTGTGAGGATGATCATGGTAAAACCTCTCAATTTATAGAAGTGAAAAATTATGGAGAAATGTGTTTGATTTGATGTTAAACCATTGAAGAGATGAGGTTCCTAATGATTTGGAAGTGGGTTGAATGCTAGTCATATCACCCAAGTCAATCCATACAAGAGAGATGGAGTGAAGAAGAAAAGATTTGCAATAAATGTGTGCTAATGAGTGGAATTTCCTAACAATCAGATTACCACGGTTTGAAGGTACCAAAAATTTGGTTCCTTCCTTTATGCCAAAGGGCTCCTTGGGTGGATTTTTCAAATTTTTGAATTTTGGTGGGAAATGGATTTCTTATATACCTAAGTGAATTATACTAGTTCTAATAAGAGTATAAACTAGTTAAGATTGACTTATAAGTAATGGATGGTAATTTGGAATCACGAAAGAGTCGAAATTCAGAAAGTTACCTGGAGGATCCACGACACCAAAAAATTACACGGCCGGAACCCTAAAAAGGGTGCCGTCTGGTCCGCCTGTACAGGTACGGCGGTACCAATTTACATAACGGACGGTACCAAATCGTTGGTGCCGTGCAGTCCGTCAAAGTCTGAAAAACTAGGCAGAGTAAGTTTTAGGTGTCGGGGACTTTTCGAAACACGAAATTTTTCTCAAAACATGTGACACTAAACATTTCTAGTTAGGAAAAGTAAATAACACATGTATAAACATAGTGGAGCATAGATTTTGAGCAAGGCTTTTGATTTTCACATTATAGTGAAAATGGGTAAAATTTGATAGCATACTTGTGCTATCCCCACATGAGATTGTTAGCATACAACATTGTTTCAAGTTATATTATCATCCTACATAATAAAAACAACTAAATAGTATCAAACATTAACAATAATGTATTGTTCCAAACACTCCTTAAAGTACCCTCATTTGTCCAACTTCTTGTAAATCTTGTTCATCATCCTACCAAGGCACTTGAACATTCCTTAGTTTGCTTGAATTCACGATTCATTTTCGATCTCGGGAAGAGACGCGTAATACTCATGAGGTGGAAGATGAGAGCTTGGAAGACCATCCTCGAGCTATTTGATGATGATGATGATGATGAGTTGGAGGTTTTGCTCTCTTGCCTTTTGTCTTAGCAACTCGTTCATCACTCAAAGGTACAAAGATGTGAGGGATGAGTTCATAGTGAAGGTGCATCCCTTTTGGGGTTGGTGGAATTGGTGCAAAGTTTCTATAGAGACGGGTGAGAAGCATCCCGTATGGAAGAGCAACCGATCCTTGAGTTGGAATATCAATCATTCTCCTAGCGATGTAGTAGGCTAAATTGAATTGTTGTCGGGTGAACAAGTTGTAGAGCATGTGACAAAGGCAATCGTTTATGTGATCCCTATTTCCTATGGTGCTAATGACGTTGGCTCTAAGTAGTTCCTCCGATTTCTTAAATTCTGGCTTAAGTTCATTTAGCTCAATTCCATATGGATCTCGGTTTACCTCTTTTCCCTTTCGGGTAACTCGGGTTGTATCACCCTTTGGGTTAAAAAGGTGTTCACGGATAACATCCTTATCGGCCAAACGGGTTTGGTAGGGAAGAGTGCGGTCATTGATTGCATCAAGAACGGTGAGTGACCATTTATCCGAGTAGACACAAGTCCCTCGGTTGGGAATTCCTAGCACTTGAGCAAAGTTGGCTAAGGTGATGGTGTAGTCATTTTGATTGATTCTAAACCTAAGACAAAATTCATCATCGTCTTCATCACTAAAGCCGGTCACACTAGCATAGAATTCTAACACAAACCTAGGACAAATTGGTTCATCGATGTCAAGAAGACAATCGAATTGAATGGCGGCTAGTTCTTCACGGAGATTGGTATTTTCAAGGAAGGATGAGTGAATGGTTCTACCCTCATGGAAGTACCTTGATTCTAGACCCCTAAATATTTCTACTTGTTCCTTGGAAAGTCCTTTGGTTTTGTGATGTTTGGGAATATACCCAAGGGTGTCTTTGTGATCATAGAATCTTGCGGCTACCATGGTTATTCCTAAGGACAAGAATTGATATGTTAAAAATGAGAATAAACTTTAACGTTTTGGTTCTAGTGTGTGCCTATATGAAAACAATTTGGAGTTGCGGTTATCTCGACTCATTTTATGCACAAAAATGGTTTTAGTGGGGTGTTTGGCAAATACCATGAGATAACCTAAATGATCCTAATTCAATGTGGCTTCGTTTGAATATACCCGGGAATGCATATTAGTTATGCAATACCTTTAGTATTCAAGAGCATGCAAGTGATGAAAATCTAACATTTCTATTTGTATTAACAATGAAAAGAATTGTTTTCCTACAAGTGAGAAGCTTTTCAAATTTTTGACATGGGGTGTTTGGTTATTTGAATAAGGCCTTATATTCATTATCTATTGATTAGTGGGAAACATGATTTGTTTATGCAATATGATAATGTAGTACCTAATTTCAATGACTAGTTATGCATTTTGCCAATTGAATTCATATTTGGTATAAAAGCATACATAAAACCCCATGTAATGATTTGTGATAGTTTTGTGCATAAATAAGAATCCTAGACTCAGAATTAAGAGATAAAATGTAGTTAGGATACTTACAATGATGTTATCTTGATGATTAATGAATAGGAAGATGTCAATAATGAGCTTGGTTTAATGTTTACACGTTTTGGTAAAGTGGGTTTTGAGGAAGAAGATGTTTTGTAGGTAGCAGTTTTGCTTCTGTAGACACCACGGACCAGACGGTACCAAAATTTTGGTTCCGTCTGTGTTGTCGTTTGGTGTCGTGGCTAAAGTAGCAGGTACAAGACAAAATTGTTTTGTTTTGACTATTCTAATGTTTTGGGCTATGTTCATCCTACATGTTTGGTTCCATTAACCCTAAACCAAGTCTAAGAAGATTAAAAGGTTCTCGTTTAAGGGGCTTAGTTAAGATGTCGGCAATGTTGTCTTCGGAGGATACTTTCTCGATTGAGATGTTTCCTTTTTGAACATTGTCGCGAAGAAAGTGATGACGATTTCAATATGCTTTATGCGAGCATGTTGAGCGGGATTCTTCTTGAGATCGATGGCTCCTTTGTTGTCATAAAGTATCACAATATCGTTGAGATGAATTCCGTAATCTCGAGAGCTTGCTTCATCCAAAGAGCTTGTTGACATGCTTTTCCGGTGAGGCGTACTCGGCTTGATGGTTGAGATGGCTAAGGCCGTTTGCTTCTTTGCAAACCATGAGGTGAGACAATGTCCAACAAAAGTGCAAATACCACTTGTACTTTTCTATCGACATAATCACCGCATGATCCGAGTCGGCATACACTATGGTTTCTACACCGTTCCTTTGGGATACCATAATCCTAAACACGTTGTTCCCTTAATGTATCTAAAATCCTTTTTACGGCTTCTAAGTGTGATGGCTTTGGGTTTTCTTGAAAGCGAGCACATAGACAAACACTAAACATAATGTCGGGTCTACTAGCCGTAAGATAAAGTAGGCTACCAATCATTCCTCTATATTTAGCGTTATCTACGGATTCACCTCCTTCGTCCTTGGTAAGTTTAGTGTCCGAGGACATGGGTGTTTTAGTTGGTTTGGAATCTTCAAGACCAAATTTCTTAAGCATGTCTTTTATATATTTAGATTGGTTAAAAAATATGCCATCTTCTAGTTGTTTAATTTGAAGTCCTAGGAAGAAGTTTAACTCACCCATCATACTCATCTCAAACTCGTCGTGCATGATTTTAGAGAAATCATCACATAGCTCTTGACAAGTTGATCCGAATATAATGTCATCAACGTATATTTGAACAATGATAATATGTGATTCCTTTTTCTTGGTAAAAAGAGTATTATCTACTAATCCCATAGTGTATTTGTTATCAATAAGAAAAGTCTTAAGTCGGTCGTACCAAGCTTTTGGTGCTTACTTAAGACCATACAATGCTTTCTTGAGTTTAAAGACATGATGTGGTTTCTCAAAGTCGGTGAAACCGAGAGGTTGAGCAACATACACTTCTTCGTTAATAAACCCATTAAGAAAAGCACTTTTAACATCCATTTGAAATAATTTAAAATCATAAGCACATGCATAAGCAAGTAATATTCTAATAGATTCGAGTCTAGCTACCGGAGCATAAGTTTCATCATAATCAATACCTTCTTGTTGATTATAACCTTGTGCAAAAAGCCTTGCTTTGTTTCTAGATATTATACCATTTTCATCCATTTTATTTCGAAAAACCCATTTCGTTCCAATTATGGTTTGATCTTTAGGTTTTGGAACTAATTTCCAAACATCATTTCTAACGAATTGGTTTAATTCTTCTTGCATGGCAATTACCCATGATTCATCTTTTATTGCTTCATTTATGTTTTTCGGTTCTATGGTGGATACAAAACAAAAATAATTACTTTGATTTTGAGCTTGTGACCTTAAGGTTCTTTGATTAAGTTGTCCTATGACCTTTTCTAAAGGATGACTTTTAGATTCTTTGATGTTGACAATCTCCTTATTTAATGGTTCATCTTCCTTGTTATTATTAATTATTTCTTGACTTTCTATCATTTGACTTTCAACTAAGTCATCATCTACCAAAGGTGATGTCTTAGAGGAGGTGGACTTTAAATCGAATGTTATGTTCAACGATTCCTCGACTATCATTGTTTCTTTGTTTAGGACAATATAAGATTTACTAGTTTGAGAATAACCAAGAAATACACCTTCATAAGACTTTGGGTCAAACTTGGTGAGATAATCCTTAGTATTAAGAATAAAGCATTTACAACCAAAGACTCTAAAATATCCTAACATTGGCTTTTACCTTTATAAAGCTCATATGGTGTTTTGTTTTAGAAAGGACGATTAAGACTCTATTCAAAATATATGTAGAAGTGTCAACGTTACACACAAAACGTTTGAGGAATGTTTTGTTCATTAAGCATTGTTCTACTCATTTCTTGAATTGTTCTATTCTTACGTTCTACTACTCCATTTGATTGAGGTGTTCGTGGGCGGAAAAGTTATGTGTTATACCATTTGTATCACAAAAGTTTCCAAATTGAGTTTCGTTGTCAAATTCACGACCATGATCCGTTCGGATCGACACAATTTAACACCTAGTTGGTTTTGAATTTTCTTGCTAAGAATTTCAAATTTATCAAAAGCTTCATTTTTGGTTTTCAAAAACAACGTCCAAGTAAACCTTGAGTAATCATCTACTATGACCAAAGTGTATAAGTTGCCTCCGTAGCTTCTTATAGCGGATGGTCCAAACAAGTCCATATGTAATAATTCTAGACACTTAGATGTGGACACCATATTTTTAGATTTGTGACTACTATGGGTTTGTTTACCAATTTTGCAAGCGTCGCAAAGTGTTGGTCATATTTTAGTTTTGGTAAATTCCTAACTAGCTCTTTTGAAGATAGGTTTTGTATAAGTCTCATATTAGCGTGACCTAAGCGTCTATGCCAAAGAGATGAGCTATCGTCTAACGTTGTTAGGCAAAGTTTGTCATTAGATGTTTTATCTATTTTCATTACGTATATGTTATTTTTCCTAACTCCTTTAGCTATGGTGATACCATCTTTAAGTATTTTACTACCATTTTCATCAAATAGTACTTTATACTTTTTATCACATAATTGGCTAATACTAAGTAGATTAAATCCTAGCCTATCCACATGAGCAACATTTTCAATAGTTAGGGAGTTATGAGCAATCGTACCTTTTCCAATAATTTTGCTTTTGAGATTGCTACCAAAAGTGACATTACCTCCGTCATACTCTTGGTACGATGAGAAGAGTGTCGTGAGCATCCCCTATCTTTTATCCATTCATCAGGTTCCAATCCAACTTTCAAGCATACCTAAGAAGCAAATAACTCAAGCATTTGGTCCCCAATATCTCATGGGTCCGTTTGGGTTAAACATACCATTTATTTGATTCATGTATGGAAACGATGGGTAAGAGTTCCATGACATGTAATCTGGAGTTTGATATGGTCTAGGAAAGTTTTGATTCCAACCGTTGTGTTGGTAGTTGGGTTGTACATTGTGGTTGCTCTTAGGAAAGGGCGTTTGGCAAAGGTGTTTTATATCGTTGTTGAGTAGTTTTTATCTATATTCATTTTGGCAAGTCCTACTCTCGATGTAACAACCGGTTTTAGTTTAACACTATCATTGGTTTTCTTTGTTACTTTGACAAATTGATGCGGTCCGTATTGCGAACATTACGTCTGTTTGAAGTACCCACGGCACCATTTTGTTCAGCAGACGGAACCCTTATTTTGGTTCCGTCTCGTCCGTCTTATCTTCGCGGCGGTTTTGACAGAATGTTAGTCCTTTTCGCCGTTTTGTTTCGACTCTTTGGAATTAATACCTCATTAAATCCTAGCCCATTCATGTCTCCTGGTGTTTTATGGATTTTAACTATTTCATCGGCAAGAGCGATGTTTTGTTAAACCTTTTAAACTTAGAATTATTTTCGATTAGAACCTCTTGTGTGAGCTTTAGTTTTTCTATTTCAAGATTAAGCTCTTGACATGATTTACAATCATCGTCATTTGCTTTTCCTTTTTCAAGTCGTTTTGCTTTTTCCTTCAACTCATATACTTCATTTTCCAAAATTCCTTTTGGTTTTAAAAATTTACTTTTAGTTATGATTTTAGACTTAGCTCACACAATTGATTATATTGTTTTTCAAAGTGTCATCATCAATAGAAGAATAAGAAGAGTCGGAAAGTACCTCGTTTGACTCATGTGCCATTAGAGCGATCTCTTCCTTGCTTGATTCTTCATCATCTTCACTATCACTCCAAGCACCACTTACAAAAGCTCGTTGAGTTTTGCTTTTAGGTGGCTTGGGATATTCTCATATGAGATTACTTGCATCACCACATCTAAAACACTTTCTTTCACCTTTACCCTTTTTGTCATCCCGATCTTTTCGGAATGGCTTCTTTTCTTCTCGAGGTTGTCTTACAAACTTTCCTCTTCTTCTAAAGAACTTCTTAAAATCTCTAACGGCCATGGCATACTCCTCATCTTCACTACCGGAGCAAGATTCGTCGTCATCGCTTGATTCCGCCTTTGCTTTTAGAGCAACGGATTTGATCTTATCCCTTCTTCCTTTGATGATCTCCGAATCTTTCTCCATTACCATTTCGTGAATTTTGAGGTTGCCAATTAGCTCGTCTAGTGATATTTTTGAGAGATCTTTTGATTCTTCAATAGCGGTCACTTTAGCTCTCCATTTGGGATGAAGTGCTCTAAGAAATTTCCTGACAAAGTTCTTACTACGAAAAGATTCATCAAGTGCTTTAAGTGATGTAATAATATTATTGAAGCGAGCAAAGCCACAATCAATGGTTTCATCTTCAGGGATAACAAATTGTTCATATTATTAAACAAGAAGATCAATTTTGTTATCCTTGACTTGTGAATTACCTTGATGTGTAACAATTAAAGATTCCCAAATATCTTTGGCGGTTTCACACATAAAAATTCTTTCATATTCTTTTCTAGGTAAAGCATTATAAAGCATCATTTTAGCTTCATTATTTTTAGCAACTAATTTCTTTTGTTCATTAATGAAATATCCTTTGTTGTAGAACTAAAATCCCTTTAACAATAATAAACCAAAGATCTATATCTTTTGATTTTACATATGTTTCAAAATGGTTTTCCAATAGATAAATCCATTGGTTTCAAAGAGTGGTGGTCTTTGCATAGATTTCCCTTCTTTAAAGTTTTCGAATCCATGGATCGTTTCAAGTTTATAAAATACAAGTTATTTTAGAAATTCTTGAGCAACGAGGCTCTGGTACCAATTGTAGAAAACTAGAAGGGGTTGAATAGTTTACCAATTAAAACTTTGTTTTGAAACTTATTGAAAGATCAATTGATATTGATCTTTGATATGTTGATGAAATATGCAAGCAATATGTAAAGAGTAAATAAGGAAAGAAATTATCAAACCACAACAAGTTTTTTTTATAGTGGTTCGGTCTACAAGGAATCTTTTTCCTTGCCCTACTCCACTCCCCGAGTCTCACACTCGAGAGTTTAACTTCACTACTCAACAAGCTCCTTTCACCGGCGGAGAAAACATTTACACTTCGCTTACACTATTTCCGACACTAAGCTAGATGTCGAGTTCTTTCCAAGGGTACAACTACTCCCACACACAATGTATTTTGAGGACTAAAATACTAACCACTCACACTCACAAGATTATGATGGTTTAATACAACAATGAAGTATGAATCAACACTAGATCATACAACACTAAACAAACAAGACTTCCAACTTCTCGTTTGAAGCTTGAATGTGACTTGATCTTCTTTGCTACAAAAGAGATCACTAATATGATATGAAACTAGTTAGAAAAGTTAGAGAGAGATATGTATGAGAGTATGATAGAAAGGGATGAGAAACTACTTGGTTTGGCTTTGCTATTTATAGCCAAAATGGACGAGCGTCCACGGACCACGGAACCCTCAAAAGGGTTCCGCCCGTGTACCATTTTGGTACCGTGGGGGTCTGACAGCAAGATTACCAAAATCTTACCAAAGTCAACCAAATCCATCTAAGATTGTGTAAGATATGAAGAGTACAAATCCACACAAAATATCTAATGAAATCTTTCAATGATTTCCATGATGCATTACATGGTGTCATATGTTGTATTTCTATTTTTAGAAATATGCAAGTACTTAAGTAGTGTTTGGTTTTAAGAACCTAAACATTCTAAACTACTATCATACATAATGATTAGAGTCATATTAAGATATGACTAATCAAAAATGTAAATGCTTGAATGATGAAGATATTGTTTGAAAAAGCTTGTTTTAATATCTATTAAACTTGACAAGCTTTAAGCTTTTATACAAATTAAATTTACTTTTGTCGTTAACAAAATTTAGGTAAAGATCAAAAATATAAATAATGTTTAATGACGATATTTGTATTAACAAATACATTACCCAAGTACTTGCGGAACAATACTTGGGATTGAAATGACAAGTATGGTGTAACTCCTCACGAAGCTTAGGCTAAGTCTAAGCACAACTATTCAGGTACCACTGAGCTATCTCAGGGACATAGTCGTATTTGGAGGAGTGAAAGATCCTTGTGTGTGCTTTTCACAATTAATGCATAAGCTTCATCTTTTACTCCAACCTTATGGTTATTTATACAAGTATAGTTTTTGAGTCTATCCTAGAGGAAAAACTGTAACGTATTGGATTTCACAAACACACTAAACCATAATCACAAGTAGGCGTACAAGATGATTCTAGAGAGAGAAAGTGAGAGGTTTGGGAACTTTAGTGAGAGAAAGAAAAATCTTATTATGAGCTCCAACTCTCTACCTTGGGAGGTAGAGAGTATTTATAGTCATTACATAAATCGCCACCTATCGGGTGTGGATCGGCATACAGATGGGTAAAGACCGTCCGTCCTCCACGGTGTTACTTAAACTGAATACTACTTAACTTATAATAATCTACGACTACGAGCTTTCTAACGATTACATATACTTGAGGTGACCGACTCTTTAATACATGGATTTACTAAATCCTAACAATCTCCCCCTAAGGGAGGTCACCTCAAACATATACTAAAATTACATTGAATACAAACAGATATTACATTAAAAATAGTTCTTGCATTCTTGATGTAGTACATTGCTCCGAAGCTCGTAGTCATTGATTCTTCTCATTGCATGTTTGGTTAATCGAAGTGGAGGTCTTTTTACTGATCCACGTGATAATGATAATGAGCCAACTCTTGAGATCATCAGCTAAAAATCAATCTCTGACTCATTCATTGTGGTGTTGGTATTATGTGATGTTGTGACAAATGGACCGACATGCTCACATTCTGGATCATGATATATTCTCATCAGAGTAGCGGAAGCTTTCGTTGATTCATGACATTGGCGAGAACGTGGCGAAGCATGGAGTGAAAATATCGAGTCATTGATGCACTAATCATGATTTCTTTTGAGATGAATGTGTTGAGTGAGCATGCGACTATGGATTGACCGCATCATTACGATCACCGCAAACGTAGGGCGACTTGCATAAAACAGTTAGCAATAAAGCGCACGAAGTGTCTTTGATCACATTCGTTGAATTGAGGTACACGCCCACGGTTCCCGTTGATCGATACAAGCACCGCTCGTGATCGGGTATAATTCAAGAATTTCCTTGACGGGGTTTCGCAATGCTCTAGTCGTTCTCAAACCGAACGTCTCAAAGAAGACAACACGGAGTGAGTGAACCAACAAATAGAGATTCACCGATTCATGAAAAGAGATTTGAAAACAATCGTGTATCGCACAATAGAAATTGTTTTTGCAATACAACGAAGGTTTTAATGAAAATCAATTATCAATCATAAACAACTTTTGATTTGAAATATTCGACACGGTCAAGTGCTAAAGAAAAGAGTTTTTAAGCACAAAGACCGGTTTTCAAAGGTATCCGTCAATCCATAACCCGAACCGAGATTGATTTAAAAGATTGAATCGCCCATTGTTTACATTCGGTTGTCACATGGTTGATCTATTGAATAGATCTCACATGCCACCTACCAGAGCTTGTTTGATGTTGGCTCGAAGGCTTTCCATCTTCATTGTGAATATATATGCATATCACTCGGATGTTCGGCAATACCACAAGGATAATGCGTGGGACTCAAGATATAATCTCTCTTCCACATTGTGTGAAGCAGAGTCTTCGATGAAAGTGTCCTAAGGAGATTTATTGATGATCTCGTGGCTCTAGACTCAATTTGTGCATATTTGGATCCTATATCGGAGACTAGGGAGAGGGTATCCTTCTTCAATATCAACAATCTCTAAGAGAAAGTCGATAGATAATGTCGGTTCCCTGTGAGAATGAAACAAGTCCTTTCAAGAGGAACTTGAGTGGTTTGGGAAGTTGAAATGCAGTGCGTCACTAGGTCCATGACGTCTTGTCCTCAATACTGATGTTACCTTGGTAACCACCAATAGTAAATGAATTGAACCCGGTTTCTGCCCTAAGGTTGAATAATTGGAGGGCTATTTGTTTTCACCCTTTTCTCATTCAATTCTTTTTCATTCTTCAACCCCTTCAGTGCTTACCGAGACTTCATAGCTAGAACCTTGTTGGGTTTATTCCGGTTTCTGCCCTAAGGTTGAATAATTGGAGGGCACTAATTATGATTTATCAGTGTCCTTCGTTGTCACCTGGGTGGATGTTTCTTGGTCTCCCTTGGGTGGCTTGGCAGTCTAGGACTTTTTGTGCCTTTTAGGCTGTGTTCCAGAAGCCTCAGGGCCCTGAGACTTTGGTTTAGTCTTAGTCTCAGTCTGAGACTTCCCCTTTCTAATTTTAGGAGCAGGGTTTGGAGCAACTGAGTCCCTATGGTTGTTTACAGCAACCATATGGGCCGTCAATTCAATTTCACTGACTAAGGATGGGTTCTTTTGAAAATTTGAAGGACTCAGGGTGGCAGGTAAAGCGCCATGTTGAAAATCCCGAGTATAATTACAACCCAATAACTCTTGTAAAGCACAAGAGACAAACCTAAGGTATGAAACGTATTTCATCCTAGTTTTGCTCTGTAGCTTGGTTACGAGATCACTATAAATAATCTCTCCTATGTCGGAATTATTTCCAGTCATCAAGCAGTAGGCCATCATTATCTGAATAGAATTGATCTGTTCCGTGGATGAATGGTTTCCGCCGAGAACCTGAATCACAAAAGTAAATAGGATCTTCCATGTAACACCTCCAATTTCGTGATATGCAGCGGAATTCAAACAGGGTGTTACTTCATGGCACAACGGTTATAACAATAGAAAACGAAATCTAATGGAGTCGTTTTAAAACATTAATCATTCGAATTATATAAATATCAGAGTTTACAAAAATGAGGTCCCAAATGGTTCCAAGTTTACAAAATACATTAAATGGGTTTTCGAATGATAATAAAATTTATAGCCATCTTGAGTACTCGTGCCCTTCCGTGCTCCTCCGTGCCAGCCTCGTACATTATGCACCTGAGATACATGCTTAAATCGCCAACACAAAGGTTGAGTGAATTCATAGAGTTTAGTTTGATTATTGAACATAATATATTCATAGTATGAGCTATAGACTCACACTTATAGTTTAGGAAACAATTAAGATATTACTGCACTAAGCTCATGATACCAAAAACGTTAACAGCTTGTCAATAGAAATTGATATAATAGTTTGCCAGGTTTTGGTCAAACAGTGGCCCTAATAGGTAATTTGCCAATAAAACTATGGTTCTTCAAGTAGAGTGCGTTTGTTTACTGGACTTGGTCAAACAAACGGGATTCATCAATCCCGATAGATCTATCCACATTATTCGCGTTCACCCGCAAGTGATTAATGGTTCATGATAATAGGGACTTAAGTTTGGCAATAGTGGTACTTAGTGCAAATAATACATTCAGGTATAGCATACAGTTTCAAAGCAATGTGTTCAGTTTTAAATTAGCATGTATCCCCCAAGGGTTTGTAAAATAATTAAGCAGTAGAAAGTGGGGCTATGAACTCACCGTGAGTTAATTATATCAAACATATAGTGAGGAAGATGGATATGCCGCGAGAACCTCTACGAGCAACCTAGAATATGATGTTGCAACTTAGGTTTGAAATAATGATGCGAAAGTAATAACAAGCCTATATACGTCTTTATATTGATCATGATGTAGTACTTAGTGGTTTAGTGTATGTTGTTTGAAATGGTTTATGAAACAATTATAGTTTATATATCTCGTACTACCGTTCGGGCCATCATAATTCAGAGGTCATGTAGTAAACGTTCGAGGAGTTAGGACACTTTAAATCATAAATTCAGCAACTCATCGATACATTTTACCCAGATGAAACCCCTCACATGAAGCTCCCTAGTATTGTAGCGCTTAGAAGATAAAACATATGTTTTGCTTATATATCATAAGTGTCAAAAATGTTCATATGGTTTGCAAAACACATGTTACAAGGTTGTTTGGTTATGATTAGGAAATCATAATGGTTATCACAAGTATCGTCATAATTTATGTCACAAGTGTTTAAAGAAAAGTTTACAAGTTTCTAAATTGTAAATTTGGTTATTACAAGTATAGTTTCATATGTGAAAGCACTATCCTGAAGGTTGATTAAGCTTAGGAAAACTAATTTGAATGAAGTTTGTTAACTTAGTATGTAATTAGCCTTGATAACAACATGGTTTCTATATTCTTTAACTTGTGAAAAACCAAACTTTGACCCTAAAAACTGTTTTACAATTTGAGGTAGAAAAATGCTATTGTTTGGTCATTTTAGGCCGGACAACTTTAGTGTTCTAAATTTTTGATGAAACGGACTAGAAGGGCCTTAAAAATTCGGATTTTAGGCAGTAAGCAAATAGGCAGTTTCGGCGTTTTTGTTTAGCTAACTTCTTTTGGCCGTAATGTTTGACTCGTGTACTCGTTTTGGGTGATTCCAATTGCTATGTTTTCCTTGTAAAACCCTCTTTAACAGTAAATAAGTTTCTAATACCATGGTTATACTATTTTGTTTGTATTTCACAATATATGTCACTAGTTTTCTTGTTTACATCCATTTAGCTAACATATTATTCCTTTAACTTGTTTTAGTGGTTTTTGTACATCATGATAACAATATAAAGACCATATATAACATAAATGAAGTATGAGAAACATGTAAATGATGTTGAGCAAGAGAGTGTGTTAGGGTTTCTTACAACTTTTGGCTTTCTAAAGAAAGGAAGTTAAAACAAGGATTAGGACTTTGATTGAACTAGGATCTCTAGTTTCCAACTTCTTCAAGCTCTTGATACCAACTTGTGACTACTTGAGAAGGAACTTGAATTCTCTACTATAACACTTCTTGTGTGGCTGGAAGATCACCAAAGGATGGAAGAAACTAGGACTTGGATCAATCAAAGCTTAACATGAACTTTGGAATTGATATGGAACTAGAACTCTTGAATAACTCTTGAAAGGATTTTGCAAAATGAATATGTGTTGGTGTGTGTGGCGTTAATATGGAAAGGAGCGGGTTTATATAAGGTCTTGAGGAGGTTCTAAGTTGCATGAGTCATAATCTTACAAGCTAAGTAATCCATGTGTTGCAAGATTAATCAAAACTTAAGTATTAAGGTTGCAAGGTGTTGAAATATTGGACAAGCTTATCATCAAGACACCAAGTGTCTTGGTGAATTTTTCTAGGGCCATTCACCATAGGACTTGGATGAATAGATGGTTAAAATTTGGTATTATCTTGTTTACGGAGTCAGTTTTGTCCCGAAAATCGGTAAATGTAAGTCGTTATGTCACGAAACTTAAAACTGGGTATCCTAAAAATATGAAACTTGTAGAAATGATTAAACTTATCATTATACTCCATAATAAAATATAAAATGAGTGGTAAGTTCCATCGGGTTGCTTAATATTGTTTAAAACGAAAACAGGTCAAAACGCGTAATTCGCGTACAACGCAGAACTGAAAAACGTAAAATTCCAAAACTTGTGGAATTGTCGTAAAATGGTAGAAATACATATTTCTAATGTTTATAGTGTTTTATGGACATATTGGGATGCCTGAATGATGTTTAAACCCTAAAGTAATTCTCAGACACGGTTTTGTGAAATCGGTTCTGTATGGATTCAACGTACGTCGTCAGGACGACTTGTCGAGTTTCAATTATATTGTCATGATAGTAAACTAAAATAAAAATTTTACCGGATGAATAGTGAAAGTGAATAGTAACTTTAAAAAAAATGAAAAGTAACCTGAAAATGCGGGTTGTTACATTCCAGGCCACGGGAAAGGAGTTCTTGGTGACTGGGGTTTTGTCCAAAGACTTTGGGTCTAAATCAATTTTACCCAAATCAGCCTTAACAATGGCTGGGTCAGGGTGAGCAACATATTTTCTCTGGTTATAGTCAAGCCCTGTTGAAGAGCAAAATGTTTTGTAGTCCAAGGTGACTGCTTGTTCCCCACTTAAAAAAGAAAAATCTGATGAGAAACTCCCTGAGGGGTCTAAGTTCAGTCTCATCAGTGGAGGGTGTCGGGTCATAGGCCACTGTAGTTGCCCAAAACTACCTGAGGAAGTTTTGGTACAATATAGATGGGGAATTGGTAAAGGCCTTTTTCAGTGCGCAGTTTAGCAAAAAATTCATGATTCCCTTATAGGTTGGGACATCATGTGGGTATTCAAAATTGCTTATAAGGCTATTCGTTTTAAATTCAACACTTTCAAGACCGCCTACCCACTATGGTGCAAACTGAAGACTTTGAGTTCTTGCCATTGCCATTCAGAAAAAGATGTAGGGTTTTTTTTTTGCCAAGAACAGTCAAAGAAGGTAATCCTTTTGAAAGTTTGTGATGAAAAACTTTGAATTTTGTTTACAAAGATGAGTTTTTGCTTTAACTGGTTTTAAAACAAAGAACACACAATTGTTTCTTGATTTTGAAAGTATTTTGACAGAGTTTGATTGCAGAAACAACTTATGTGTGTGTTTTTATGTTTTTTGAGAAGGGTATTTATAGAGTGGTGAGAGGGTAATTTGTGCATATTTGAGGATTTGTAAAGTCATTTTTGAAAACGTTTCATTTACCTCATTTAATGCAGCCACTCCATTACCCGCAGTTTTCCCCTGTGTTTCAAGGGAACAGTTGCAGTGCACAGTAAAAGTGCATTTTTAGGGTTAAAATATCCTAAGGATATTTGTTGTGAGAGAGGGCAATAAATGCCAAGTGGGATGAGGTAAGGTAGATGGGGACCCATGACATGGATGATAGAAAAATTTTGATACATATAATCCTATATTAAATTGGTATGTTTACCAACCTAGGACATTAAGTAACTGAAATACTTAGAGCATTTAGTTACTCATTCAATGATCTATATCCACTATCAGGGACCCTGAATGACTCTTACTCATTCGATGAGAAAAGGTGTTTTTGGGGAATTTATTCATGACCATGAACCTTTCTCAAGGAGAACTGCTGAGATTAGGATTGGTTATCAGGTTGCTGACTTTCAATATCAAGCATTCCCAATTCAGCTTTTAGTCTCCTGAAGGTAGGTTCATCCAAAGTTTTGGTAAAGATATTAGCTAGTTGATATTCGGTAGGGATGAAATAGAGTTCTACGTCTCCTTTCATGATGTGGTCCCTGATAAAATGATATCTTATATCAATGTGTTTGGTTCTTTGGTGAAGGACAGGGTTGTTGGAGATTGAAATAGCACTGGTGTTATCACAAAAGATGAGTACCATCTTGTAATGGATGTCATAGTCACTGAGTTGTCGTTACATCCATAGCACATTGGCACAACACCCTGTAGCTGCCACGTATTCAGCTTCAGCTGAAGATATTACCACTGATTTTTGCTTTTTAGTACTCCAACAGACAAGCTTTCCTCCAAGAAATTGACAGGACCCTGAGGTACTTTTTTGTCCACGTTGCAGCCATCATAGTCAGAATAACCTTTGAGGTCAAACCCTGAACATTTAGGATAGTAAAGTCCAAGGCTTGGAGTTCCCTTTAGGTATCTGAGGATTCTTTTGGCTACAGTGGGATGGGATTCCTTAGGATTAGACTGATATCTTGCAATTAGACATACTGAGAATTGTATGTCTGGTTTGGAAGTAGTTAGATACATTAGTGATCTTACAATCCCTCTAAAATTAGTCTAATTGATTGATTTGCCATTGAGATCTGGTCCAAGGTTGTTTGGAGGGACCATTGGAGTCTTTACTGAGGCACAATCAGAGATTTCATATATCTTCAACAGATTCCTGGTATATATCTCTTGACTGATGGTGATTTCTTTATCAGTTTGCCTGATTTATAGTCCAAGAAAGTATGTAAGTTCACCCATCATGCTTATTTCAAATTTCTTTGTCATCAGTTTTTCAAACTGTTTGCAAAGTTTGTAATTTGTTGAGCCAAAGATGATGTCATCAACATAAACTTGGACTAGTATCACATCTTGTTTTGTCCTATAGATAAACAGGGTGTTGTCTATCTTTCCTCTAACAAACTTGTTTTGGATCAGGAAGGCTGAGATAGCTTCATACCATGCTTTGGGAGCTTGCTTTAGTCCATATAGGGCGTTGTCAAGCTTTCAGACATAGTCAGGGTACTCACTACTCTCAAAGCCAGGGGGTTGCTGAACATAAACATCCTCTTTGAGTTCACCATTCAGGAAGGCACTTTTGACATCTATTTGGTAAACCTTGAAGTTCATGTATGTTGCATAAGCAAAGAAGATCCTGATGGCTTCCATTCTTGCAACATGAGCAAATTTCTCATCATAGTCAATGCCTTCTTGTTGACTGTAACCTTTGGCTACAAGTCTGGATATGTTTTTAATGACAATGCCATTTTCATCAGTTTTGTTTCTGAAAACCTACTTCATTCCTATGACAATGACATCCTGGGGACATTTGATCAAGGTCATGACTTTGTTTCTATCAAACTGTTGAAGTTCTTCATGCATAGCTTGAAACCAGCTAGGATGTTTTAGAGCCCCAGTGATACTTTTGGGTTCAACTTCTGAGAGAAAGTCTGCATATAGACACTCATTAGCTGAAGCTGCTGATAACTTAGCAACCATGCTCCTTGTGAGCATGCCTTCAGTGGGTTCACCAATGATGTTCCCAAGCTCAATGTCTTGAGATCTTGTCCATTTACTTTGTGGTCTAGGATCTGAGCTTGATGAGGTCACTGGGAGCTCATGAATAGGTTCAGGGGCAGGAGCAACAGAAACATGAGGATCATTTGATGAGGTGGTTTGCTGTTCAGGTTGAGGTTCATGAATTACAGGTTCCTGAACATTTGGTTCAGTATTACCTATCCCAGTAGGGACTGATAGAGTATCAATGAATTCATTGATTGTTGGTTGAGGAAGATTGTGAGGCAAAATGTAGTATGAGATATCAACATCAGCTTGATATGAGGAATTATTTTCAGAGTTGAACTCATCAGGAGGGCATCTAGATGAGTCATCAATTCCTATTTCTTCCACTGAAGTATTGGTGAACCTTATGCTTTCAGTGCTCTCATCAAAGGTGACATGGAAGGTTTCCTCAACTTGTTGTCTTCTGGTGTTAAACACCTTGAAGGCTTTAGATATTAGTGAGTAACCTAAGAAATATCCATCATCAGCTTTTGCATCAAATTTTCCTAAGTTATCCTTGTAATTGTGAATGAACACAGGACACCCAAACACATGAAAGTAGCTGATATAAGGAAGTCTTCCTTTGAAGATCTCATACGGGGTTTTGTTATACCTTTTGATAATGATTGACCTGTTTTGAGTGTAACAGGCTGTTTTAACACCTTCAGTCCAGAAGTGCTTTGAGTGTGCTGAGCCCTTTAACATGGTTCTAGCAGCCTCAATGAGAGTTATGTTTTCCTTTCTGCTACCCCATTTTGTTCAGGGGTATAAGGAGATGAGAAATTTTAGGAAATTCCCTTTTCATCACAAAAACTCTCAAGCTCTTGATTTTTGAACTCTGTACCATTGTCAGTTCTGATTTGTTTAACTGTAATGTCATTCTGGTTTTTAATCTTCCTGATGAATGACATTATGGTTTCATTACTGAATCTTTTGGAAAGAAAGTATACCCAAGTGTATCTTGAGAACTCATCAACAATGACAAGTGTATACTTCTCATGCTGGATTGATCTTGGACTGACAGGTCCAAACAGATCCATATGCAAGAGGTGAAGGCAACTTTTGATGGATAAATTTTATTTTGTTTTGAATGATGCTCTGTGATGTTTGCCTTTTTCACAGGCAGAGCATGGTTTATCTTTTGCAAATACCAGTGATGGTAAACCAAGGACTTTATTTTGTTTTGCCAAGTTGTTAATATTCTTGAAGTTTAAGTGAGAGAGTCTCTTGTGCCACAGCCAGTTGACAGTTTCAGTGGCTTTGGCAAAAAGGCAATTCCATTCTGACAGAGTTGACATGTCAAGCACATATACAACATCTCTCCTAGGAGCTATAAGAACAACTTCTTTGTTGGCATTGAAAATAGTACCTTGTTTATCATTGAACTGCACTATGTACTTTGCATCACACAACTGACTGACACTGATAAGATTGTACTTCAAACCATTGACATAAGCTATTCTAGAGAAAACTATTCCATTAAAGTTTACTGAACCATAACCTTCAGTGGGACATGATGAGTTATCACCAAATACTACCTTGGGTCCTGGTTCTTTTATATACTTGTGCAGATAATCCTTCACACCAGTCATGCTCCATGAACATCCACTATCTAGATGCCAAATAGGCTCCCTGGCGTGTCTCTGCACAAAGAGTAAACTGAATTAGTTTCTCTTGCTAACCCACTTACTAGTGGGCTTGGGTCTGAGAGTCTGCTTAAACTTAGCAATGGACTCATGGTCAGTGGTTGAGTAAAGTGTGCTACCACAGGTTTTGCATTTGCTTACTAAGGAAGACTCAGTGATGCGGGGTTGTTTTAGACTTCTCCTTGCTTGTATGACCCTATCATGCTGAGAAGTCTCATGAGCTGGATTTCCGCATATTTCACAGCAAGAGTTCATGAGACAGTCATAATGATGATGATCATTAAAGCCACAGTGTGGGCAAGGAGGAAAATGTTTTGCTTTAGGCCTTTGAGCCTGCTTTGAAGATGAAGCATACTGATGACCAAGGTTGGTATGACTTGCTTCACTGAATGATCTTACATACTGTAAGTGATCAGAATTTTTGTGATCTTCCTTTTTGCAGATCATGCAAAAAAGGTTTCTGTAGCAATTATCAGTGGTATGGCTTGTATAGTGGCACACATCACACTTCTATTTGGTCTTGGAGTTGCCTTTAGACTTAGAGGAACTTGAGATTGACTTTGGTTTACTGACTTTTGAATCTGGAACCTTCTCAGCTGAGTTCATCTTTTCACTCAACTTTCTCACAAGTTCAGTTAACTGCTTGATTTGGTATTCTTCAATAGGAACTCAAGATGTGGAAGTATCAGTGGGGACTGAATCTTCTTGGGTTGGTTTTGCTGGTCTTTTCAAAATTGTTCTACCAAGACCTGGCATTTCTTTTGGAGAGTGAGGGTTGAATTGTAAAGGAGTAAGCTCAGAGCTAGGTGCAGCACCCTGAAGAGATTTCAGAGGTGGAAATGGTGCTTGAGATTCAGCATCAGAATCAGTGATGTGTACTACTAGGTACATCAGGGAGTCCAAGCATGCTCTTGAGTTCCTGACTTTTAGGCTCAAGTATCCTTCTAGAATCGAAGTTAGGAAGCTTACTGTCAGGTTTCACCCTTTCAACCCAATCACTGGATTTTGGCAATAACTCCTTTTTAGAGAGTATACCAGCAGACACAAAAGGTTTGGGACTTTGATCTTCACTGAGAGTATTAGTGAGTTGTTCTTCACCTAGTATTCTCTTTTTGCTACTGGGGGCTTGAACAATATCAAAGACTCTAGGGTTCTTAGCAGTCCAGCTTTCAATGATTTACTTTTCCTTATTAAGTTCTTCCTGAAGAGCTTGATTACGTTTTACTAACTCAGTGTTTTGAATTTGTAGTGTAACAGCCTCAAGTTTGGCTTGTTTTAAAATAAGCAATTCATCCCTACACTTATTTAATTCAAAACTTAACTTGTTGTACTTGGAAAAAAGATTTAATCGTTGCTCTTCTATGAACTTAAGGTCAATATTAATATAATTCATGAAAGGCTGCCAATCTGAATCATCATCCATGGAAAGTAAAATGTTTACCTTCTTCATTGTGATGGTAACCATTCACCATTCCTAGCGTGATTCTTTCCAACAGATAGCTTGTCCTCTTTTGAGAGAGTCATCAGTGCACTGACTTGCACCATTTCATCGTCTAAGAGACTGGCTCTTCATCCCAGTTAAAGACTTCAGCCATCAGGCCCTTGTTTTTACCCTGCACAGATTTTAACATTTTGGGTTGTTTCTGAGGGAGTGGCCTCAAGATGTGCTAGTTTAGCCTTGGCTTTCCTATACTTAGCTTCAAAATCAACAACTTTGTTTTGATCATATTTGTTTTGGAAATTTTGATGAGACTGATAGACTTTTGGTTGAAATTTGCTAAAACCTAAGGACTGGTTTGACCCTGAGGGTTTGTAAGAGGGTTCAGAAATAATCTTTGAAAAACAGTCTTTAGCAAAATGACCCTTTTTGTGACACTTAAAACACTCAGTGTCCTCATTAGCTTTAGCATTAGAAAAACTTTTGTTCCTTTGTATAAACCTTTAAGATTTAGCAGGGAGTGCCCTTTCCTGAAACTCAATGTTCAAGTCATTCAGGTACTCCTGCTTGTTCTCTCATCAGCCTCATCATCTGCATTTTCCTGAAAATCCTGAACCACACTGTTTGAAAAAAAAGACAGTAGAAATTGGCGTTAAAGTGGTTGTCAGGGACTTTTTGACTTCCTGAGACTTTTTCATGTCAAGGTATCGTCTATTGATGAGGTTATCCTCATAGACAAATTTCTCGTAGATTTCAGGAAGTTCAAAATTCTGAATATGATTTGCATTTCTAAGTCCCTGAGAAAAATTCAACCCTTATCAGGGAGACTGTTAACAAAACCAACATTGATTTCATGTTTGGAAAACTTGACACCATCATTTGACAATTCTAACAAAGTTTTATAACGGGTGTAAGTTTGAGAAAGGGTTTCTAAGTCTTTAGCCCTGAAGGTATTATACTCAAGTTTCAGGTCCGTAATCCTGTTTTTCTTGGTATCTGAGGGACCTTCATAGTTGTGGACCAGGTCATTCCAGGCTTGTTTGGCTGTACTACAACTTATGACAGACTCCATTACATCATCAGGAATACAAGATATGATGATGCTTTTGAGTCTTTGGTCCTGGTTGACCACCCTCCTCTCGTCCCGAGTCCATCGAGCTTGTGTTTAGGTAAACCTTGATCATCAATGGGACAAATGACCTTCATTAATACACTTAATGTAGTAAGGTTCCATCCCAATCAAGTAGCAAAGCATTCACTTCTTCCACTTGTTAAATTTGCCAACTTCAAGTCGAGGGGCAACAATAGCATAGGCTCCACCCTTTTTGTCGACAAGTTGGGGTACATCACAACCATGTTAGGATCCTGATTTTAAAAACGTTTTTGAGAGGCTTAGAAAAGGGTTATATAAATCAACCTGGCTCTGATACCACTTGTTGTTCCCGTTTCACAAATAGCTAAAACAATAAATAATACTAATTGTGAATCATGACTGAAGTAAAGCACTTTAAAATAAGTTTTAACAAGATAAAACACAAAGGATATTTTCCAACGTTTATATTCTTTATTAAAACGAATCACAAAGAATACATTACCCAAGTACTTGCGGAACATTACTTGGGATTGAAATGACAAGTATGGTGTAACTACTCACGAAGCTTAGGCTAAATCTAAGCACAACTATTCAGGTACCACTGAGCTATCTCAGGGACGTAGTCCTATTTGGAGGAGTGAAAGATGCTTGTGTGTGTTTTTTTCAATTAATTCACAAGCTTCATCTTTCACTCCAACCTTATGGCTCTTTATACAAGTATAGTTTTTTACTCTATCCTAGAGGACAAACTGACAAGGTTACAGAAGACAAAATACTAATGTATTTTGTCTCTATTTACATAGGTTATTTTGAGTAAGGTACAAGGGAGCTTTCTTCTTTTCAGTGATGAAACTGATCCTGGTTGTTAGCGTTTTAGGGAAAGTTTTACTTTGGGTTAATAAGGGCTTCGTCTTATCTGTTCAAACTTATCTCGCCTTGTCCCGCTCATTCTTCAGTCTTCTTAGCCTTTAGTCTTGTCTTAAGTGATAATAGTTGGCGAGGAGTTTTGGGATTCAGTAAGTTATTGTCATCACTCACTGAATCCACCATCATCTTCTTGACTCAGTCTTCACTCCTTGAGTTCCGCCTCACTGAGTGGAGAGACTTTACTTCTTCGTCTCGTACTGAGTATCCTAGGGATGACTCACTGAGTGGCTATGCACTCAGTGACTGTTAGTGTTTAAGGTTATAAACACTTAGGGTATTTTCTATTCAAATCCTAGAATTTAGGGGTTTGGGTATTCACTGAATCCAACAGTAACACTGTATGTCCAATTAATCGAACAAGTGTGAAGATTTTATCTCGTCATGACTGGCTGTGAAGAATTTCCAATCACATTTACTAGTGGATGATCTCGTGTCTATCAATGTGTCAAAGGGTGATGTTTATAGAACATGTGGATATTATACGGATCCAAATTGTTTGATGATGACTCTTTAATATTAAAAAGAGTTGGAGCCGGTGCAAATGGATCGAGGAATGCATTTTTCCGTCACAATCTGCAGGTAAGGGTACTTATTGACTTTGTTGATCATCAACAATATCATTGTTGTTGGAAGCAGTTTGTTCTTCTGTTGTCGGAGATTCGATTGGAGGTGCATCTGCAGCAACGGTTGTTGTTGTAGTTTCAGGGTGTATCTGGAATTAGAGTATGATCAGGTTGTGCAGCGTAAACATTTGATACATCTTAAGCACGACTTTCGAAAGACTCTTCAAACAGTGGAGCAAACAAAGTTTCGAATTCTTGACGATTAAGCACAATGGTGGTGTAGCTTATGGATCATTAAATTTTAGATGGTGAGAAACGGGTCCTAAGTTGTTTTACTCAGAAGCCATTGTTGTGAGTGCGGGTCCGGAACTTAATTATTCCGAAACCATTGCTATTGTACCTGTATAGAAAGTAGGAGGGGGCAAGATATAAAAAACATAGATCCCCAAGTGTAACTGGGTTCCAGATGTTAGAAGCATAAAGTTGTAGTATCAATTATCTTTTTGACACTTGAACATACTATTTTGATGATTTCCTTTCCTGCCTCAGGGATAGATGTTGTGGGTTTAATATTTGTTTTGGTGCAACTACTTAATATCATGCCAGTAGGAATCCACCTAAGACTAATAGTTTTAAAAACTCTACCCGTGGGTATCCATCTAAGGTCAGATCTAGGAGATGTTGAAACTTCTTTTGGAAAGATTCTACGTCCTATATTGATCCAGCTATCAGATTTTTGAAGTTTTTCTTTTAGTTCAACAGGTCTATTTCTAATTTTTTGTTCAGTACACTTAGGTTTTGGTTTGCTACTACTAGCAGTGTTCTGCAATACACGAGGTCATGAACCTAAGATTCCGTCCTTTTGGAGTAGTGCCCTTTTCCTAGCCTTTTCTAGATCATAGTTCTTGTACAAATCATTTGTATTATATGAATTTTTAATTTTAATGCTTGGTTTAGACATTGTTTTCGAACTAATCCTAGACGGGCCGGATGCAGCCACTTGTTAAGGTTTAACAGAAACATAAGCATTTTTCTTAGGCCAGGAATGTGGAGTGATTGGTTTTGTCAAATCATTATTCTCAAAAACTTGGGAGGCAAACCGTGGTTTTGAATATTTTGATCGTTCATATTTAAATGAAGTTGGTTGTCTAACTACTGATTGATTTTGATAGGTTGTAGAGACGATTTCCCAAAGATTGATGGTTTTGCAAACTTAGTATCCACACTCTTGCCAGTTAATCTTCTCAATTTGTTTTGTAAAGCAGCATGTGCATGCCCCTTTGCTTGAATTTGAGCCTTTAAATGCTCATTTTATTTTACTAATGTATCCACACAATTACTTTGTTCATTCAAAGATTTACTATTTTGCTTTGAAGTTAAATATTTGTTTTGCATTTTAAGTTCAAGAGAGGTGCAATGTGCCTCTAGTTTTGAAAAATCTTTTTGAAACTGATCAATGGTCTTTTTGAGAAGAATATTTTTAGACTCGAGAGTTTGGTTTGACGTTTTCACTGTTTTATTTTCAGACATAAGATAGTTTTCTGGACATTGTACAACATACTGGTCAACCTTTCCTTCATTTCTGAATTCAGGTTACTCAATTTGTTGTTTCTCATTTGCAGGCATAATATGATCAACAGTAGATTGTACCTCAATTATCTGTTTTTTGTCAAAGTTGGGCTCTGTGTCATAGGTGGGTATGATATCTTACTCAACCATTTGTTCTTTGTCAAAGTTGGGCTCTGTGTCATAGGTGGGTATGATATGTGCACAGTTAGCATCAATATTGTCCCCTGATTTGTTGTTGTCATCCTGCTTTTCTGATTATGTCCCACTACTTATCATGACAACCAAATTAGCTTCCAATACTTTAACCATATTAACTTGATCTTCTTGAATCTGCAACTTCTGTTCATTTACTCTTTTGGCATGATCTTTTCTGTGAAGCACTCTTTTAGCGATTGTCTTCTCAATAGCTTCCATGTGTTGGAGCAATATATCTTTGAACTTTTGAGTCTCCATTTGAGTGTATGCTAAGAAATAGTTTTTAGTCATTTCGGTGTCATAATCCAAAGAGAATTGCAAATGAATTGATTTTGGAGGGAAAACCAATTATAGAGTATTTGTAGTATTGGGTAACTCAAACGTTTTAGGTTTGAGTCCCCGGATCGTTCCTAGCGAGGGATGAATGGAGTTTAACAACTCACGTCTCGTGATTCGGGATTTGAATGAGTATAAAGGATTTTGAGTGATTTCTAAACAACGGGGCAAGCAATTATAATAAAAGGCAATTAAAACTACTGAATCTACGATGCAAACAAGTAAATATAACTAAACATGCAAATTTTAACTAAAAACGAAAATAACGTAATTATTAAAACGTGAATTAAATAGCAAACTAATCTAATTTAACTCCTAAAAGTGATCTAATAATTTTCTATGGCTAAAAAGATGATTTAAAAACTATTTGAAATTTAAAACTAATTTTTAGGATTTTTCTTGATTTTATTTGAATTAAAAACTATTTTTGAACTTTTAAAATAGATTTAAAATGCTAAAAATTATGAAAACTTGCAAGAAAATTACAAAACTATTTTTCAAAAATCTAATTCAACTAAAAATAATTTTCAAAACTGAAATTACATTTTTCTGACTTTTTCTTATTTATTATAAATTTAAAACTGAATTAAACTAATTAAATAGCTAGAAAATACTATTTTAACTAAGAAAAATATGTAAAAATTATTTTTTATGACTTTTTGATTTTTATAAATCTAAGAAAATTATTTTTGTATTTTTGTGACAATTTTCTGAATTAATTTAATTAAAATCTAATTTAATGTACTAAAAACTGATATTAAATCTGAAAAAATAGTAAATGAACTCAGAAGAATGTAAAAATTTGCAGATAAGTTCTAAATAAAACTGAGATGCTATGAAAATTATGAAAAACCACTAGTGAACACAGAATAAGCTATTTGATGATTAAACTGATTTGGAAAGCTAAGAGGTATTAAGCTAAAGAGTATCGATATGCTACCAAGAACTACATCAGGCTAAATAAGCTTAAATCAACTAAAAGTAATCTATTACACTTGATAAGGAACAAATAAGCATGATTAGAAAGACTGAAAAGCACTTGGGAAGCAAGACTGTTAAGGGAAAGCTTAATGAAATAAGCAGATTTATTCTAATAAGCTACTAGAAGCTAACCTAAGCCAAAACAAGCATAAACTAATTAGAAGCTACCTAAAACTACTGAAAGGGACCATATTAGCACAATGTATAAGCAAATAACCACAACACTAAACTAAAACAGCTTATTGCCAAACAGCCTAATCCTACCACTTTAAGCTCAATTTTAACTAGCTTAGAAAATTCCTAAAATTAATCTAAAATTAACTTGTAAAAAACAACCAACCTAAGTTCTGATATCCAAAATTTCAGCTAAAAAGGATTTAAAATGAAGAAATTAAAAATAAAAAACTAGAGCTAATTAGGACCTAGATTGGACTGATGCAGCAGATTATTTTTGACAGATATGAGGTCTAGCAGGCTAAGTACAAGCTTGTGTATAAACAACTAATAAACCAAATCTAATTCTAACTCAAGCTTGTGAACCAAAGTACTCATTTATCTAAAACTCAAATCAACACAAGCTGAAAATCAAGCTGAAATGGGTATGCAAGCAGCTTAAGGGATGACAGCAAACAAAAGGCAATCCAAACACTCCTAAGGCAGACTAAATCTATTCTAAACTATGAAATACAAATGGAATCAAAAATCAAGCAACAAGTTCAAGAACAGAATCAGAAAACTTACTTAGAAGACACTTATTTGGACAAAATGTAAACTGTGGTGCAGGGGAGGAAAACAGCAACATACCACCATTAAACCAATAGCAGCCTTCATAAAATATATTTTTGATTTTTTTCCTTTTGAGGTTACTAAAACAAGCTACTGAAAAAGCTATTTTTAATTTTTAAAATTTTTTACAACAACTAAATATTACTTAAATTGCTAGGGGAAAATTGAAGAAAATAGACTTGACTGATTTGGACAGATTTGAAATTCAACTTGAAAACATGAGAAACTGTTTTGAAACTTAATACATAACTTGAAAAAGCCTTAAAACTTGTAATCAACATCAATGGAATCAGATTCAACCAAAAGAAATTCTTAAAGCTCTATCAAATTGCTAAATCCAAACACCCTTAAAGACTCTAAACTGAATGAAACCTTTTAAAAACTGGATTGATTAAGACCAAAGCTGAATTTAAGAATCTAAACACATACTTATAACAACTTTAAGCTGAAATCAATCTAAAAACTGTCTTGACTTTTGATTTTGACCAATGTTGACTGTTGTTAACTTTTTTGAGAAAACTGATTTTGGAACTAGTAAAAGAAGAGATGAGCTCATACAAGCTTATAAAAGCTTATATGAGCTTAATAATCAGATGATGTCAGCTTATGAAACAGTATAACTTGAAAACGAATTGATAAGAAATTTAAATTGAAAATGCAACTTTCATTAATAAAAGGAATTTTACAAAGCTTTAAAGAGAATTACAATCTGAATTTAAATGCTTAATCTAACATACCAGTAAATGACAGAAAAATGGTAACAACTTCTATAAAAGCTATGAGAAATTGGACATTTTGCTCTGTGGAGAAAGAGGCCTTTAAATAGCTGAGCCAGGATGATTAGAAGCTTTTGGGATCTTTATTCTTGACCATTGATCAAATCCCTTGTGTCATCAAATCGTCCACAGCCTTTGGTTCAGAATGGTGAGGTGTTTCCACCAATGAGGATGCTTCAATAGTCCACGCTGGCAATCCTTGGGTGTACACTCTCTCTGACACGTATGTCAGGACCTTCTGGAAGTACTTTAGTGTGGGTAAATGTGGGTGAACCAGGGTAAAAGAGGGAGGTGGAAGTGAAGCAGTAAATGGGTGAGATTTGGGCGCGCTTTGTATTTGGGTTTTATTTTACATTTGTTTGACTTTGGGGGAAAGGGGTTTGACTAGTGGTAAGGGAAGGGTTCATGTGGTTAGGTAACGGGTCAGAAAGGGAAATGGTCAAGATAATTGGAAGGGAGTTCATTTAGGGTTAAAGTGGACCATAGGTGAATATGGTGAGTTGACCGGTTTGTTTTACCCTTTGACCGTGGGTTTTTGGGATACGGGTGGGTATTAGGATTAGATGGGCTTGGATGGGTAAAGGTTAATAAAGAATGGGCTTTGGGCTCGTAGTTTAAATGGGGTAGGATATGGTTTGGATTTGTTTTGGACTTAGATTAATGTTGTTGTTTTATCCGAATTTCACAAGGACCAATGATGTAAAAATTGTAAATCCAAGGGACCATGAATGTAATATATGAAATGATAAGGGTAAATTTGGTATTTGGGGTAAATGAAGGGTTTAAGGGTATATTGTGTAATTAGAGGGGTGAATTGGTTATTTTGGGAAAGTTGAGGGTAGAAGTTGTAAATTATGGAAAGTTGAGGGTGTATTGTGTAAATGTGAGAGAGTGACGGTGATGATGTGAAAACTCCCAATCTTGATCCAGAAATCCGTAATTTGCACTTTTGATCATCCAAATCCCATAAAACTGCATTGCGGCATCGGCTTTTGCTCTCTTCCTTCTCTCGTGTTTGGTTTTATTCGGTTTTGGCTTTCTTTTGTCTGTTTTGTCATATCCGTACCTGCACATGCATAAACTCAAGAAACCAACAAATATTAGACATAAACGGCTCTTTCTTGGTTATTTTGGGTCTATTTTGGTAAAGAAATGGTATGTGTTTTAGCACATACCAAAATACCCCATACTAGAAGATTGTCGTGTCCTCAAGCAATGTAATCAACTCACGCTTCTAAAATCAAGGATTTCAATTTCTTTCTACTAAATTTATGAGATGTAGCAAAGATTCCTCAAACGAGATTAAGAAACCCTTAATTCTAAAAACGCCCCGTTTACCTTTTAATTCACATTTAGATATTACGATTAAGCACTTATTCATTATGAGTGACGGTTTTTTGAACTTTCATGTCGATCAATAACTCCAACATTTTTCAAAAGACATTTTAGGATCACGGAGTAGGAAACACAACTCAGCGAGAAGTGACCATACGGATAGAATACATCGTCCCTGATTTTTCACAAGTCCCCAAACTAAGCGTAAAATCGAAATCATTGTTAAATATGATTTTAGATGCTAACACTACCCATGGAAGTTACTTGTGTAATTACCTTTTGCTCCCATTTTCCTATTTTCCTCTATTTATTTTATTTTTGGTGAGGAATGATTTCTTCAAGTTTCTCGTTTCGATAAGTTTTATTCCGATAAAGATATGAAGCTAAGACGATAATTAGTTTTCCATCTTCCCTCGAAAACCGTTGCAAACAAGAATGAACATCAAGGTCCTAATTTAACACGATTTAGGGAGATATCCTTTTTATTACGACCGAAACAACTCATCTAAGAGTCCAGAGACAGAAGCTTTTATTTAGATATCTCCCGGAGTCAAAGTTTGGCTTAACACTATTTTAGCACATTTGCATTTTTGCAGTTTAGGCCCTCGGTCTTTTCAACCACTAATTCAACGGGATTACCGTTTAATCAGAAGCCTTATTATGACTTTGGAATTTTCCTCAACCTTTTTGAATTCCATGACAACGGGGGTACCGTCAGACATAGAAAACTTTTATGTCTTTGGATTTTCACTTTAATACATTTGGGCTTTATTTCATGTTAATTTTTTGCCAAACTCTGAATCCCACGGCTTTTATAACAATAGAAACAATAACAGCAAACTATCAAGAATCAGTTGTCTATTACACCGCAACACTGACAGTACCTTGATGTGTACCCAACTCTCATAAACAAGGATTCTCTAAAGAAGATAAAAAACTAACTATCGCCAAAACTTTACATCTTTAATTATTATTAGACAGATATGGGGTGAGACAATTTTGTAGGAGCAAAAAGCCACAAGTACCTTCGATGAGCTCTAAAGATGTTAGGTCACTAGTTTTACAACACAAGCACAATAGAAAGAGATAGAGAGGAGAAGAGGTCGGTTGAACAACTACACACACACACACGCACGTATGAGTAAAGAAAGGTTAAGCGTAGAGGTGAGTGAAAGAGTAAATTGAACAACCAACCCTCAAGTGAGGGTTATTACAAGGTATTTATAGGAAGGGGAGCTAGGACAACACTCCTACTCCCTTCCTTTCCTTAATGGACATGGGCCTAAGCTTATGGGCCTTCTACATAAGCTTAAGCTAAAACAAACATAAAGGCCATAATTAAGCTAACTATTACATATGAATCACTAACACTTGATTTAGGTTTAGGAGTGATTCCAACAATCTCACCCTAAGTGTTGGTGATGAATGAATATAACGGTGAAGGCGTTGATGTAATAGTAGCTTTGACGTCTTCTGACATTCTTCTTTCTTGTGAGAAGAATTTCCTTGATTTGAACAATCTCCCCAGTGTAGAGAAATTGTCTTCTTTGAACAGTTCTGCTTTGATGTCAGAATTATCTTTGTTCTTTGTTTTGTGATGAAAGTGATAGTATGTTGTAGTGCGCATCAATTACGCCTCGAATCGCCTTCCGCCTCCAAGTGTCTCCTCGTCATTCTCCAACATGCTCACACACTCTTGGACATTAGATTTTAGTATCGATGTAGTTCTTTAAGTCTTTAACTTTGTAGATTCTTTGATTTTACGAAGAATCATTCGACTTTTGTGTTGCTTTAAGATAGAACTTCCATTAGTGATGATGTTGGCGTGAGCATGAGAAGAATCAGCACGATCATTCCGCCTCCGAGCTTCCATAAGAAGAAAACATTAAAGCGGTTAGTAATAAGCGGATTCCGACTTACAAGTTTGAACTTGAGAGTGTTAACATCATAGTGTGAAAACACAACTCTAATTCTTACAAAGGCCGTTCTGAACTGAGTCCCACCGGTGAGATAACACGATGTACCAAGTACACCTACAGCTTCGGATGAGTCGCCGAGGTACATCAAGCATCACCTCGACGTCAGACCGTTTGAGACACACTAAGCGTAATCCACGGGAGTTACCGAAGTGACACGCTATCGTGGTCGCTTGATGTTGACCGGCGGAGTTTCCATTCAATCACCGAGGATCACGGTTGTGAACCTCTCATAAATGTTCTTGATGATTGCTAAGATCCGTGAAGGACTCGATAATGTACCATCGATGTTCTTATTGTTGAACATCAAGTGATGAAATGTTAAGTGTACCTAAGAGATCTTTTGATGAATCTCGTGGCTCGACTCAATAGTGCGTTTTGGTTTTCCCGAGCGGAGACTAGGGAGGGTCTCCTTCTTCAATACCAACGATCTCTAAGAGAAAGCCAATAGTTTACGTAGGGTTCCCCGTGAGAATGAAACAAGCTTCTTTTGAGAGAAACTTGAGTGGATAAGAAGGTTTAGTGCATGCGTCACTGGGTCCATGACAACTTTTAATCTTCAATACTGGTGTCATCAAGTGACAACCAGTAGCATATGAATTGAACCCGGTGTTTGCCCTAAGTTGAATAATTTGGAGGGCTATTTCTTTTCACCCTTTTCTTTGCATTTCTTTTTAATTCTTCAACTCCTTCTTTCTCCGATTCTCATTTTCTCCTTTTTATAATCGTACCTAAGGACTTCTAAGTACTAATTATTTGTGATGTCCTTGGGTAGATCCCTCCGACTCTGGCGGATCCTAGGACGGTTATTCCTAACCTTAGTCACCTTATAACACCATGACTAACCTATGTTGCCATAAAACCAATTTTCAAGAAAATCTCTCACAATGGTTATGATTGTAAAGCATTTTGTACCACTGTAAGAGTTTGATATTTTGCAGAAATACTCCCCCTCCACATGTGGTTAAGAGTTTTTATGGAAATCTGCACAGTGAGGAAAGAGCGCGCACTTTATGAATTGATCAACTCAAGATAGACAATCCCATGAGACACGGTTACGCTGCATAGTTAAAGAGTTACATTGTCGCCTTTTAGGTAACAACTAGCTCTAATAACTACCTTGAAGGTGTAGACAAACCTCGAAAGGTTGTCAAACCCGTCAGAGTTCATGTCTACCAAGAGTTTCTCGAATGGTACATTCTATTCAGACAAGTCCTTTGCGAGACACGTTTACATCACTAGCGAACTAGCTTGAAATTATTACCCATCACGGACAAGTCTTTTCGAGTTATTAACAGTTAAGTATCGTCAATGTTTTGGTTAAGTCTATAGCGCAAAGATTCATTTGCATTTACACAACATATTTCTTATCACATAATTTTCTCCCCCTAAAAAATGGCATATAAAATGTTATTTTTGAAAAGTTGAGAATAAATATGACCATTTCAAGTGTTGCGGGAAGAGTGACACAAAGAACATTTTGGTGAACAAAGTTTTAACTCAAATACTCCCCCTCAACAAGTGATATAAACGGTTGAGGTTTTGAAAATCATACGAGGAAGTACTTGTTCTTTTGAGTAAAACCTTTGAAAAATGAAAGGTTTGATAAGGTTTACTCAAAAGTAAGAAGCTTTTCGCTCCTTTTATAAGGATTGTGGCATCAAGCGCACTACGGGGTCCTTTCTTGACAACTACGGGTTGTACATCGTTATGTGTGCACAAGCCATTGTCATAATTAAATCACACATCCAAAATATTATGAAATAGAAGCGCTTCAAGGGGTACCGAAGTCCATCAAGCTTTCCGGGAATGTGAGCAGGCGCTGATAGCCGCGAGAGCAATCTCGGGCGACCACCTACAAAGCTCTCTAATGTTACGAATCGGTCCCTTCGATACAACCTTTCATCAATCATAGTGATGATCCGCTCACATCCCTTCGATCCCGAGAATTCCATCTTTCTTCGACCCAATGCCTTCATGTATCGCCTTTAACCTATAAGCCGTGCCATCCCGAACCTTCTTCAATGTGTGATCCCCAAATTTGTGAAGATCTCTACACGCCATCAAGCAATTTCGTTGAAGTTCACCGCGATAAACGACGCCGAATGGTTTGTTGATGAGGTGTATTGTGAAAGTCGGTTGATGTCGGAAGATCTAGGCGAGGTGGAGTGAAGTTGACACGGGTCATATATGATTCAACCGCAGTCGGAGATCTTCTACGCTCTTTGATTACTATGCTTCGATGAAGATAAGCAAGGACTTGATGTATTCACGTTGTACTTCAATCGAGAATTGTCTCATGCGACCCTGTACTTTGGCAAGGTACATGTCTTCAATGTCGTTGATAGTCAAATTCTCAAAGTCCGCTTTAGAGAATGCATAATCCCTTTCGTCTTGCCTTTTGACCATGATATTCTTGAGGAAAGTGTAGTCCCATTTAGACGAAAGATCAACTTGTTTAATAGCAACGATTCCTTTAGTATTGAACACTTCATGTGAAGACTTCAACCCGGCGACTCGTAGTAGATTCGCTCGCTCCCGCCAATGGTGAATCCCATACATTGCCTCACGGTCATATACTTCCACATTGTTGGAGAACATGTGGTTAGCCCTTTCCTCGATGGCTATGCGCTAGAGTATATGGTCGCCAGAATGGAAGTGTCGAGATGTAGCGTATTTCCTTGAACCATCACCACCGTAGAAGAAATTCCAAGTCTTTGTTGAAGAAATATCGGAATGGAATCTGAGGTCGATCCGTTGACCAATTGTTGGTAGAGGTTTAGACCGATCGATGTAATATGGAGGGTTGTCCCGTTTGGTGAAGTCGATGTTTGCTTCGGTTGAGCCAATCCATGTTGTTAGACATGGCTCATGCTATATTATCGAGGTGATATTCAACTCGATAGCACTTTCCGAGTCGTCTTTGAGAAGTTGAAATGCTTCATTCTTGATTCGCTTCAACTCGGATTTCATCATCTTTTCATTCTTCAATTCTTTGATTCGCTTCAACTCTTGACCTTCGATTCCTCAACCATCAGATTCCTCTGTCATCTTCATCTAGCCATGATACGACGTCAACCTTAGGCGCCTTCTTCTTCTTTTCTTAGGCCTAGATGAGGATTCCGGTTTCTTATCTTTGTCGGGAGAGGCGGGTTGTTGTTGGGGCTCATGGAATTCCTCATCGTCACCACCGTATACTCAAAGTGATCACCGGTTTTCGAGTGCTGGGTGGTAACTCGGAAGAATCTCGAGGTTTATCGGTGAAGAACGAGGAAGAGACCTTTGTTGTGCTAGAGTCCGTTTGGGTGGAGGTTGCATAGAAGATGATTCACCAAACTTCTTCTGCGTTTAGGCCTTCGACTTCTTCTCGCATGCCGATTTAAGTTGGTATTCCAAAGAATGCTTCAAACAATTTACCTTCGTAGGAGGCAAATGTTCCGATCGTTTCGACATTTGAACTACCAAATGGTTAACCAATTCAAAGATCCGAGAAGATTATGCGATCAACGGATTGATGTTCACATGCATTGGAGTTGATTTCATAGTCCGCATTGGCCGATGTAAGAGATTCGGATAGAGTTGTTTGGTAAACATCTCCTTTGTAATTCTAGGAACGATGTCAAGAAGGAACTTGTGAGTGTATCCTTTGATCATCTCGCCTATTTTCCCTTGAAGATCATCTTTCATGAGCTTCGGACATACTCCCTTTCAACTTGCATCTTGTCTTTCTCATCATGAAGATATCAGATCCGTCAACAAGAAAATCTAACTTCTTCTTTGTAATATCTTTCTCTCGACCTACTTGACAACTTTAACGATTCGGTCTTTGCTTGAGAGATCCAAGAGGCGCTTGGCTTCTTCACCGATCCGATGTGGATCCGTTGTTCTTTTGATGGTGGTGGTGAAGAGTGAGAAGATGAATCCGATGATGATGAGATGTGAGGAGACTCCGGGTCCTTAGGAGGTTCAAAAGGTTTCTCCTTGGAACGAGTAGGACTATCCAGAAGAAACATATCATAATCAACATCTTTATCTTTCTCGGACTTTTCAGTTTTTGGTTCTTCAATATCATACTCAATAGAATCTTCCACGCGCTTTTGTTGTTGCTCCAAAGTAGTGGCACCAGTTCCCTTATCACCACTTGACCCTCCGGGGCCACCCATTTGATCTTTAGCAAATTCTTTTGCAACGTGTTGGAGTCTAACGAATTTGAACTTCCTTCTGTACTTAGTGTCCAGAGGCTCTTCATCTGATTCTTCTTCTTCTTGTTGCTCAATTACTGGAGTCTTCCCTTTGCTTATATCTGCTATAGGACTGGGAGGTTTGACTGCTGAAGGATTAGTGTCAGTTGGAGTTTCAGAGTAGAATATCTCTTCTTCTGATTATGTACCTTCAGAGCTTTCGTCCACAAGCTTTCTTTGCGGTTCAGGCTTAGGTTCGATAATGGGAACAGCTTCCTTGGCGGGAACTGTCCTTTTCGTGGAGGATTCCTCTTGGGAACTTCATCGACTCTCGGTGCTTAAAGACTCCTGACTTCCTCTTACGGTTCTCCTTGTAGGTGTACCGAAGATTTTCATCGAGAAAACCAACTTTGTTCTCTTCACGACTACCAAATATCTTTTATAAGAGTAGAGCTATTTGAGTTCATCCGAGAGAAGGAGATTCGCAACACAAACACCTTGTTTCTTGGTAGTTGACTCCTTAACCGACCGTTAGAGTGGGTTCGGACAACACGTCAAGATTGTCGGGGTCATTGATTCTCTTGGGATATCGAATTGAGTCCAAGAGCTCTTTGGATCAACAGCTTTGTGTATATGATATAAGGAATCTTTGAGCCAAGCTTTTGAGGAATGTCATCATGTCATCCCATATCGAGCTTCAATTTCGATGTGTTTCATGTTGATCGAGCCCAAAGATTTGCAGCCCACGAGCTTGGGATGCTTATAGCCACCGCCACGACCGTAAATGATTTTGTGAGGATGATATAAAGGGTTCTCAAGGTCGAGGAATGTTCTTAAGATCCACGTGAGAATGCTTATTAATAACCCCTCAAGCTTCGTCATACCCAATATCAATCAAGAATTGCGAACCGTCTCTTGATGGGTGTGGCATTGAATTCGGTTGGCTCGATGTCGAATGAGAAGAATGCCCTTAAGTGCTGCATGTGTGATGGTAACTTGTTTGTGATTGAGTGTCATCATTACCGCACTTTGACCTTTGACCCTCGCATTGTATTCCGTAATCTGTCAGTATGTAGATCTCCCAACAAGGGCGAGTTGGTGAGCATGTTCGATAGGGATGATTCTTTAGAATATCCACTTCAATGAGACAAGAAGATTCCGAGCAGGTGAGAGTTTCAAAGTCAACTCTAAGATTGTTCTTTCCAATCTTCATTGGATAGCCATGCGGGAAAATATCAACAATGGTGAGAACGTTTGGTGCATCCACATTCATTTGAGCTTCCATGTCGTGATCTGAAACACATTTAGCAAAAAGAACCAACATATCGAAAGACATAATGTTAGTCAACAGATGGTTTTATTTTCTAATTATTGAATGTGATGTGTCAATGATTGTTACGAGTCCAAAATCACTTGTTTGTTCAATAGTCTAATGAAGTCGTGATAAGTTTCGTGAGTTAGTTAACTTTAAGTTTTAAAGTTTATTTTATCACTTATTTTTCACAACATATTAAACGTATAAGCTTATTAGTGACATTATTGGTTTCGAGACGTTATGATTTATTCATTTACAAGTTTGCACGCGTAACAATTCATAATGAAGGTTTGATCAAGGCTTAGGCGTAGAAATGGTAGCTTATGCGTAAACAGGATAAGTATACGCGTAGACGCAAGCTTATGCGTAGGATCCTTACTTACGCGTAAGAAATATTACGCGTAGGAAAAGGGGACCTTATGCGTAAAGCTTACGCCTAGGCGTATATTAAACCTTACGCGTAAGGCTTACTCGTAAGAGTAGACCTTATCGCGCGAGGTCATTGTTTACGCATATCCTTCACGTGATACGCCGTGGTCCCTTTGTAGAACCTTATGCGTAAACACTACGCCTAAGATTTCTCTTACGCATAACATGCTACACGTAAGGTGATCCTTATGCGTAGATGGTTAACAACCTTGATTTTGATTTTTACGAGTAGCAAACTTGAAATAAATTCATCACAGCATCAATATTAACATTCACATTCATTGTATAACAGATTTATACACAAACACTTATTCAAATAGTTACGCGTAAAGAACCTTATGCGTAAACTAAAACCCTAAAGTTTATGAGTTACGCATAAGAAATCTAGCCATGGAATTTGCACCAAAGTTTTTCTGGTAGTTCTAAGAAGTCATGTGAGTGATATAACCAAGTATTAACATCCAATTCGCATTGAATCAAATATACCCAAATCTCAAGAACATTAAACACTAATCTCTAATTCTCAATCAATTAGTGTTTCTGGGTTGTTTTAAAGCCTAGATATCATCAATTCACCATGATAGCAACATCACACAACTATCTTTAACACCAAAAACGTTCACATATAAAAACACCCAAACCCACGCATAAACCCTAATTTTGAAAAACAATCAATTCGTGTTTCTGGGTACGTTTTGAGGATAAAAATGGTATCATTGATGTTTTAGAAACATTTTGACGCTATCTTTTTAACCACAAACACACACCAATGATTGTGTGTTCATATGCTTATGCGTAGAACACATAATCACTCATATCTCACGTTTTAGCCGTTGGATTTGTAAAAGATTCAAAACCATTGTTTGTAAACACGTTAAGATTATAAAACAACTTACAAATTGATGATCCAAACTTCGGATTAGCTGGTTCAATTTTAGGCGTAGGATTAGTTAGTTGTGTGTAATAAATGTGAAGTGAAAGTTAGGTGGAAAAGTTTTATTAAAATAACTTTAAGCTTTTGGCAGTTTTAGTCCCTCCACCTTTTCCATTTTCATCCAAAGCCTTTTAACTTCCATTTTGGTTACCAAACGAAGAATACTTGGAAATAACTTTGACGACACTCCCCCTCGACTTAAGAAAATAATGAAAGGTTATAAATTTTAGTCCGAGGAGTGTCATAAACCATAAATGTGACCACCAATATTAAAGAAACAACCGGGATAAAGTAACATGCAAGTACACAGTTATTTTGAAACAGAAATAGATAGAAGAATATTTTTGTTGTTTTATCTGATTTTATATTTTTATATTTTGTTTTTGAAAAAAATATTTACAAAAGAGATTTTGGTGTTTGACTGGTTTTTAAGACTGTTTTAAGAGTTCATCCAATTCCTCTTGAGTAAAACACCGCATACCAATCCGGTGGACCAACTCATTAAACCTAGCGAGAGGCAAGGCTTTGGTGAGTAGATCCGCCAATTGGTATTCTGTACTCCATGGCATAACTCAACTGCACTGCTCCACGTGGTCCTTGATGAAATGATAACGAAGATCGATGTGCTTAGATTTGAATGCCGAATCGAGGTTGCACGAGATCGCAATAGCACTCCGATTGTCACAAAGACATCGGGATTCATCAAATCGTAACCATAGTCTTTAAGTTGTGTTCTCATCCGGATGACTTGAGCACAACACCGACATGGCTACATATTCTCGCTTGGTTGATGACAATGATGTACAATCCTCGCTTCTTCGATTGCCGGACACCGCTTATCACCAAGAAATTGTAGTGCTCACGAAGTACTTTTCGTGAATCTAAACATCCCGCGTGATCAACATCCGAAAAGCGATTAGTTCAAAACCGAATCCTTCTGATACCGGATCCCCAAGCTAATGGTTACCTTGATATATCGGAGGATTCTTTTAGCCTCGAGAGGTGGGTTTCATTGGTCTTGACCGATAACGGGAGCGAGATAAACGACAAAGACAATATCGTGTCTCTAGTTGTTAGATACATGAGAGACCCAATAATACTTGGTATTTTGTAGGGTCCACCAATTTCCCATGTAAATCAAAGATCTAGCTTCTTGGTATAAGCCATTGGTGTGGCATAAGTGTCACAGTGTTTTCATTTCAAATTTGTTTAACAATTCAAGGGCAAATTTGGATCGACTCAAGAAAATACCACGGGTGATTGATGAACTTGCAGTCCTAGAAAGAACGTAAGTTCACCCATCATGGACATTTCAAAATTTTTCTTTATTAGTTTTGCAAAAGCGATTGAGTACTTTTTATGTGTAGACCCAAAAATGATGTCATCTACGTAAATTTGAACAATTAAGATATGTGCCCCGTGATATTGTATAAAAAGAGTAGGGTCGACCGAACCTTTGGTGAAATTATTGGCAATGAGGAAAGATGATAGCTTATCGTACCATGCCTGAGGAGCTTGTTTGAGACCATACAGGGCTTTGTTCAGTTTGTAGACATGGTTCGGGAACTCGGGATCAACGAATCCTTCTGGTTGGGTGACATAAACCATTTCTTTAAGTTGTCCATTGAGAAACGCAGTTTTGACATCCATTTGAAAGACCGTCATATTCATATGAGCCGCGAACGCGAGAAATATCCGAACAGCCTCAAGTCGAGCAACCGGAGCAAATGATTCTTCAAAGTCAATACCCTCCTCCTGTCGATAACCCTTAGCCACCGACGTGACTTGTTTACGATTCGCTTCCTTCCGCATCCAATTTGTTTTTCCAAATCCATTTTAGACCAATGACGTAAACCCTTGTTGGTCTTTCAACCGCCTCCATACTTCAAGACGTTTGAATTGGTTGAGTTCTTCTTGCATGGATTCAATCCGGTTGTCTTTTGTCATTGCGTCTTTAATGTTTTTAGGCTCGTTAGCGACGGTGAGTGCATAAATGCAATGTTCACCATCTGTGTGAAGACGTTGTCTCATAACGATTGGTTGATTCAGTTGCCATTAATATTTTCCGAGGATGGTCTTTTGTCCATCTATGTGTAGAGGTTGATGTTGGTATACATTGTGCGATTCGAGGATTCAAATAGTTTGTGGATGATTCCGCGACATCAGTGCGCAGTTTCATTAGCAAACGGGTTAAAGAACGCATTTGGATCAAAATCTGCAGTGGGGTACTTCATTAAGAACATCATCAATCGGTTCATCATTGTTGGAAGCGGTTTGTTCAAGCTGTTGTGGTGGAGTCAACTGTGGTGCTTCTTCAACAATAGTTGTTGTAGCAGTGTATCGTATAAGAGTATTATCGGGTTGAGCAATGAAACATCGGATACACACGAGCACGTTCATCAATATCACACCGAACAGAGGAGCAAATAGTCTTTCCATTTGTTGACGAGTAAGTCGAGGGCTTTGTTCACCGATGATGGGGTTTGAGGAAGTTTAAGCGGTTGTGACCGGGTTCCAAGTCATATACTCGAAGCCATTTCCGTAAGTTCATCAAAATGAGCATGAATCGTTTCCATAACCTCGCTTTGTTCGACGATTACATATTCGAAACCTTTAGAATTATCACAATATCCAATAAAGACTCCAATGTCGCCTTTGGCTTTGAGCTTTCCAAAGTCATCACGATCATTATTCGGATAGCAAAGAGATCCAAATACATGAAAGTGTTTGAGATTCGGTTTTACTGTTGTGGACAAGCTCGAAAGGTGTTTTGTTGTATGCTTTGTAATCATAGAACGGTTTTGAGTATAGCATGCATGAATACGACGCGCCCACAAGTAATCTGGGAGTTTAGCATTGATTAACATTGTTCTTGCAGCTTCCACTAACGTTCGGTTTCCTCTTTCAACAACTCCGTTTTGTTCGGTGTACGTGCAATAGATGTCGATGTCAATTCCCACTTTCTCATAAAATTCACGAAGAGTTTTGTTAACAAATTCGGTTCCTTTGTCTGTTCTTATTTGTCTCGACGGTGTTTGGAGTGAACTCAGATTTTGTGAGAAGGTGATGATCATTTGTGGAGCTTGGTCTTTGCTTCAAGAAAGTAGACCCAAGTCCATCGTGAATAGTCATCAACAATTACTAAGATGTAGCGTTTGCCATTGATCGTTTGCACGTGCATCGGGCCACAAATCCATGTGAAGAAGATGAAGCACATGCCGAGAGTCGTGTTCCACCTTTGAAGGAAAATGAGCACGAGTGCTTTTCCCTTGTTCACAAGTGAGCAAAGGTGATCTTTAGAATACCGAATCGTGGGAGACCTTCAACTAGTTTGTGTCGAACAAGATTGGTTATAGTTTGAAAGTTTAAATGTGAGAGACGACGGTGCCATAGCCGGATTTTGTTGATGTTGCCTTTGAAAGTAAGCGGATGGGAGATGAAGCAACCATGTCTTGCATAGAGATAGTGTAAAGACTTGAGTTACGCGAGCCGACATAAGGTCGCTTCCTTGTAGATCACGAATGAAACAAGATTTCTCCCGAAAGCAACCTCCAAATCTCCATCACGTAATCCGACCTACTAAAAGCAGTTGTGACCGAGGCCTTCCACATAATAAACCCCGCTAATTTTGATGTTCCCATTGATATAGTCTCCGTAGCCCATGATAGTCGCAAGTGATCATTCCCGAATCAGCGACAAGCCAATGAACTTTGCAATAAAGTTTGATAACAGCTTAAGGTTCTGTCATGTGTCGGGAACATCCGCTATCAACAATCAGAATGATCTCAGATCACCGTGCATTACACGCATTTACACGGATGGAATAGAAGTAGATGTGGAACCCGAAATGTTAGAGGGTTCCGGAGCAGTTATAGTAGACATACTGATCGGCTCCAAACCGTCAGGTTTTATCACACAAGCTGACCAATTGTGAATGGTCAACCGTAACAAAAGCCAGACAGCCTGAAACCAAAGCAATGAAGATCAGGAGAGTATAGTGTTTCCCCAGGTCGTTATGTCCCAACGAGCTGTGCGATGAATAATCAAACGAATAGTGATCGAGAGAATTTCAACGGAAAAAGAGATATGATTGATTACCTAAAGAAAAAGTTTATAAATTACAGGGGCTTAAATGCAAATTAAAGAAAATTAAAAAGTTAAATTATATTAAATAAACGCTATCACTATCTTTAAAATGATGTTTTTCTTGATTTATAAAATAACTTAAATAAACTATTTTAATTAAAACGTAAACCTAAATTACCTAAAAACGTGACCTAGAATGAAAACGCGTTATATGTAAAAATTACGCGAAAAGCAAGTAAAACGTAAAATTTGTAAAATAAAGTCCTATAAGTGTAAAAACAATTTTCTTACTTACTATATAACAAAAGAAAATTTTAGGAAAAAGCCGGGTATTTTTTCAACTTTTATTTTATTTATTACTTAATTAAAACTATTTTAAACTAAATTAATTATTAAAATACTAAACGTTTTAGAAAAATATGAAAAATTCACGAAACTACTTTGAACAATGCCAATCTAGGAAAATTAAGAAGCTTGGTGGTTGTTTTGTGAAATAAGCTCAAAATAAGCTAAAGAAGCTTAAAAGCTAAACCGACCAAATGCCCTTGATATTAAATATTGCAAACCAAAACATGAGAAAGACCCAAGGGCGACTGGCATCCAGGTACATCATATCACTCTCAATGGGTGGGAGGTCTCAGGTTCGAGCCTGCCTCCCACCTTTTTGCTCTTTTATTTTTTTTTCAATTTTGCTTTTGGAAAATTAAAGATGCAATGAAAATACAAAAATTTTAAGAAAACTTTTTGTATGAACTTCCACAAATAAGCTGTATGAACAGCTTATTATTGCTATTTTGGACAGTGTACAACCAAACAACCAGTAAGCACACAAATAAGCAGTTTTAAAGGAAAAATAAGCAACACAAGGTTAAATAAGCGAGGACCCAGTGAACTTAAGCTGAATACAAATGAAATAGCTAAAGATAATAAGGAAATAAGCAGTTGGCTTGGTAAGCAGAACTAGAGAATCCTAAACTATGGAGAATCCTAAAAAGCTAAAGGAATAGAAATAAGCATAAGCAAGCTAAAATAAGCACTTAAAAGCAGAAACTACACTAAAACCTAAGCTGATTATATTAATAAGAGAATACCAACCTAATTAAGTTAACTAACAATACCAATAAGCACTTGAAACAAAAAGTAAAAAAGGGCTTAGCTATTTTATTACTGCAGCAAAACAGGCACAAGGGACTAACTTTGGAGCTTCTTTGGGATAAGCTAGAAAGAGGGTTGGGACCTGAGCTTCTGGCTAATTGAAGTACTCCTAGCCCACTTGCTTTTGCCCCCAACAACTGCTATCCATAAGCTGTTTACAGCTTATTAATAAGCTAAGAGAAAACTTGCATTTGGACTTAATACCCTGCACAGAACAGTTAAAAGCCCAAGCCACCCACTTTGAACCCACTACAGCTCTAGTACAACATTTTTTTGAATTTTTTTCTCTTAACCACAGTTAAACAAGCTGGTTGACTTCCTATTTTTATTTTTTAAAATTTTTTATCTCAACAAAATCTTCACTAAATTGCTCATGAAAAACATGATAAATTCAAGTTAGAAGAAAATTTTGACAAATTGCTTTTGACACCTAAACCTTTTCAAAGCTTTTGCATCACCTCAAATTTGTCTATACTGACTTGGAAACACAAAAAGATGTTTGACTTTTCTGGTCAAAGATGGCATAAACCTTTTTGACCCATTTTTCTTACTTTAAACCAAACGCTCCTTTTAAAAACTTGTTTCAAAACAAGAGCAGTGAACATGCAAGACTTAGGCTTCTACTGATTAAAACCTTATAACAAAGCAGTTTGAGAACTACTCTTGATTATAGAGCTGAGTTTGACTCTCAATTTGACCCGTTTGACTAGTGTTGACTTTTGTAGAAAACTTAAAATTAAGATTAAGCTTGAACAAATTTCGATACACAGAAGCTTAGGTAAGCTTCTATTAGCTTAGACCACTGGTAATACAGAGCTTAAAGTAATTATAACATTCAAATGAATAATTGCAGAAAATCATGAACAAGATGTAACAATGAAAATGTAGATTTGCATTAATAATAAGAAAGTCTACAAATGGTAAAATGAGATTACACTCATCGAAACATTAAGACATAACAGAATAAAAATGGTCAATATTCCTTTTAAAGCATAAGAAATGTACTAAAACTAGAAGTCTATGAAAAACGAAATTAAAAACTAAAAACTAACTAAAAACTCTCTCCTCACTTCTCTGTCTTCTTTTCTCTTTTATAGCTCTCACAAAGTTGCTCTGAATCTTTTCTGGCCATTGGATGGGTCAAAGTTGATCTTGGCCCTTGATTTCTCATTTTGGCGCCAATTTGATATAGCCAGTTGGGGGGGTTTTGAGTGTAAGAAATGGGAAGCAATAAATGCATTTTGTTGTTTGGTGTTGGTGGAGTGATAAGGTAGTGGTATGTTGAGCTGGAGGTGAGGGGAGAACTGGTGTTTGCAGAGCAGTTGGGAGGAAGACAGTGGGTGGGAAAATGGGGAAAAAGGATAAGTATTTGACCGGGTTAGGGTTGGTTGACCGTGGGTATGGACCGGGTACAAAGGGTATTGGGCCTAGGCACTTGGGTTGGACTAGGGATTTATTTTGAATCCATTTGAGACTATAGGGACTAAAACTGCCAAACTGAAAATTCAGGGACCACGAATGTAAATTCTACAAATGTAATCCAAGGGTAGGTTTTGACAATCTCTGAAAATTCCAAGGATCAAACTGCAAATCTCTAATATTCCAGGGACCAAACCTGTCATTTTTGAAACTCAAAGGACCAAAACTGTAATTTTCCAAAATTATTATAAGGACCAAATTTGACAAGTTCCAATTACCAAAGGACTAAAAATGTTAATTTTCCAATTTAAAAGGTCCAGGGTAAATTCATCAATCTTTGAAATTCGAGGACTAAAGTTGCCATTTTTGAAAGTTGGGGACCGAAACGCCAATTATGCAAACTTTGCTCGTTTTCATCCGATTTTAAACATTTTGCATCCGAAACATATAAAATGCAATTTTGGGATATTTTCAAGATTTTGATGCATTTCGAGCATTTTAAATGTTTTGCGATTCAGATTGACCAAAATGATGAGTATTTACACACTCATCAATCCCCACACTAAACTATTGCTAGTCCCTAGCAATCTTTTGAGAAAAACTTAATGGATTTGAATCTCTTTACCAAAAGCCATTACTCGGAGTAGCCAAATGTTTCAGCTCAAGTAAGAACTATGGTACACCGATAACCAAATGATTTTGAGCAAACCACCGACTTTCAACGGATTTGATTTGTCTTTACCGTAAGCCGTTTGATTCGGACTAGCCAACTCTTAGATAAAATATCTTTGGTGAGTCGATTACCAATTATGGTTTTCCAACTTCCTTTACCACAAGCCATAAACTTGCGGGCTAGCCAACTCTTCACTTTTAAGGATATGGTGAATAATACCATACAATTTTGGGCAAATTGCAAGCCGTCAACGGATTTGAGATATCTTTACCAAGAGCCGCTTTGCTCTGGATTAGCCAATCCTTTTGTTTATTAGACATGGCGGATCGATAACCATAAGTCGAGTAAGTGCAAAACACTTACTCCAAAAAATTTTTGCCAAAATGGGGAATTGGGTGGTATAATACATGATTAAATTCGTGAGAATTCCCCCCACACTAGAAATGAATATTGCCCTCAATATTCAAAGTACCGCGGTTATGCGAAACATAAAACGAAAAGGGAAATATTACGACCATTATTTTTGATTTTTTTTTGAAAACTTATATACAACAAATGGCAACTCCCCACACTAGGGTGGTACACACGGTGAAAACCCATGTTTAACTATCGTTTTGATTACCGAGTCGCTAGCTTGACTCGACCCGAATTAATTTGTTCATGGGAAGTAAGTGGAAGAGAAATCTCCATCGGACTTTCATTCAAGATGTTTGTATAAACATTGAAGTACGTGAAAGTTCCACACCGATGAGGTATACATAGACGCACCCGGCTCACAAATGGTACATGGAGATGCCGGATCAAAGATAATGTCTTCATTCCCAAGGAGTGAAGAATGTGAGAAGTGATGTAATATATGAAGAAAAGAAAGAAAATCATGATAAAATCATGACTAACTCTTCATCCTCAATAGGAGAATTCATAGTTTCATGAATCTCATCGGTTAAGCTCGCTTGATCAAGACATATTATGGGTGTGTCTAGATCAAAGTAGAAATTATCATACTCCCATGGAGATATGATATGAGTGAGTTCATCCGAGAACTCCATGAAGGTGAATGAATCATATTCGAAATTGATATGAGTGGGTTCACCGCGAACTCCTCAAAAGTAAATGATTCATGATCGAGGAGAGAATTATGAGAATGAGAAGTGGTACGCCACTAATCTTCTCTCCCATATTATCAAAACAGAAGGCTTTCATTTCCTAATAGAATCATCTGAAAGAATGTCACTATCCTTAATGGGATAGGAGATGAAATAGGTTTCTCTTTGAAAGCCTCGATTTTAGAAATGAGAAGACCGACATTCAATAATGTTGCTCAAGAGCTTCATCTTTGATTTCAAATGTCGATGAACTTCATCATTCTCTTCTTCTAATCTAACAAGCTCGAAGGTAAATCTTCCACATAAACGATGTCTCCACAAGATAACGAATCATCATCATCGAATCGGAGAACATCTCAACATGATCTTTTGGGAAGACAAGAGGGTAGGATATCACACAAATGCTCGAGAATTCCCCGCGACTCTCTTGGGATTGAGACAAGGTTCTCAACACTAGACTTTATGAATTCGTCCGATTCCTTTTCGTGAACAAGGTCAAGATGCTCGCCCCCATGCTCGTAGAGTGAGTGTGAACCTCGGGTGTGATAGCGCTTGTTTGAGAATGAATCTCAACCTTTGGGATATCATCCGATGAACTTGATGAATCTTTATAGAATTGAAGGATATCAAGTGTATCCTCATCATCACCGCCATCGTGAATAAAAGCGAAATTGAGAGCTAGATCTTGTCGCTTTTCTTTTGCAATTGATTCCCTAATAGATTTTTCAAACGCAATTTGGGAATTTATTTTAGCACCGCTCTTGACTAACAATTCTTCCATGGATTTTTGATTTGGATTATCTTGGGAATGTTTACATTCCTTCAAATCTTTCACTAAATCCAAAAGATCAAGGAGAAGATTTTGAGGAAGTGGCTCAGCCGAGGTGGTGCCCGATTCATTTGGTAATGTAGAGGTTGGTTATGATACGAAGAGTCGTAATTGTTACCGTGAAATGGATTCCTTGTTTGACAATCGAGCTACAGCGTGGACCTCCACAATACTCACAACAAGAAACCGATGTGGTGTGAGTTATATGTGGTAGTCATAATTGTTATCGTGAACCCGCTCATAGACAAGCGTGTTTCCGATTGACAATCGAATCGGAGTGTGAACCACCACAAGACTCACAACATTAAAGCTGCTTGAGTCTCACAAAGTGGTAGTCGATGGAATAAATCGGTTGTGTTATGGTAAGAATAGGGATCTTGGTTATAGATGCACCCGCTTCGACTCCACCATGCTACAACCGGGGCAATTGCCACCATTATAAGGACCACCACACCATTGACAACCAAGAGGGTGAGGATGAGACATAGAAAGAATCAAATGTTTTCAGAGAGGTAGGGATGGAGAATCAAAGATGTGAGAGGGTAAAGATGGATATTTTTGGATTTTTGGAAAAACATTTTGTAAAAATAAGAAAGAAAATCTTTTTGGGTTTTTGATTTATATATATGTAGAAACAAAAGAAAAATATTTTTGTGTTTTATATGTTTTAAGATGTTTTTGGATTTTTGGATTTTTTATAAGAAAATATATATAGATATAGATAGATGGTATGAACAAGGAGTGAATATTCAAATCCTAATCGCTAAACGGAAGATAATTAGCACACTCCCCAATGGCATAAAATTTTGATCGGCTCCAAACCGTCGTTTTTATCACCTGTCGACCACTTGTGAATGGTCAACCGTAACAAAAGCCGACGGCACGAAACCAAAGCAATGAAGATCGGGAGAGTATAGTGTTTCCCAGTGTCGTTATGTCCCAACGAGTCATGCGATGAATAATCAAACGAATAGTGATCGAGAGAATTTGAACGGAAAAAGAGATATGATTGATTACCTAAAGAAAAAGTTTATAAATTACAGGGGCTTAAATGCAAATTAAAGAAAATTAAAAAGTTAAATTATATTAAATAAACGCTATCACTATCTTTAAAATGATGTTTTTCTTGATTTATAAAATAAATTAAATAAACTATTTTAATTAAAACGTAAACCTAAATTACCTAAAAACGTGACCTAGAATGAAAACGCGCGTTATATGTAAAAATTACGCGAGTGCGCAAGTAAAAACGTAAAATTTGTAAAATAAAAGTCCTACGAGTGTAAAAACAATTTTCTTACTTACTATATAACAAAAGAAAATTTTAGGAAAAAGCCGGGTATTTTTTCAACTTTTATTTTATTTATTACGAATTAAAAACTATTTTAAACTAAATTAATTATTAAAAATACTAAACGCTTTTAGAAAAATATGAAAATTCACGTAAACTACTTTGAACAATGTTGAATCTAGGAAAATTAAGAAGCTTGGTGGTTGTTTTGTGAAATAAGCTCAAAATAAGCTAAAGAAGCTTAAAAGCTAAAACCGACCAAATGCCCTCAGATATTAAATATTGCAAACCAAAACATGAGAAAGACCCAAGGCGATCGCATCCGGTACATCATATCACTCTCAATGGGTGGGAGGTCTCAGGTTCGAGCCTGCCTCCCACCTTTTTGCTCTTTTATTTTTTTTGGAAATTTAAAGATGCAATGAAAATACAAAAATTTTAAGAAAACTTTTTGTATGAACTTCCACAAATAAGCTGTATGAACAGCTTATTGTTGCTATTTTGGACAGTGTACAACCAAACAACCAGTAAGCACACAAATAAGCAGTTTTAAAGGAAAAATAAGCAACACAAGGTTAAATAAGCTAGGACCCAGTGAACTTAAGCTGAATACAAATGAAATAGCTAAAGATAATAAGGGAATAAGCAGTTGGCTTGGTAAGCAGAACTAATGAATCCTAAAAAGCTAAAGGAATAGAAATAAGCATAAGCAAGCTAAAATAAGCACTTAAAAGCAGAAACTACACTAAAACCTAAGCTAATTGTATTAATAAGAGAATACCAACCTAATTAAGTTAACTAACAATACCAATAAGCACTTGAAACAAAAAGTAAAAAAAAACTTAGCTGTTTTATTACTGCAGCAAAACAGGCACAATGGACTAACTTTGGAGCTTCTTTGGGATAAGCTAGAAAGAGGGTTGGGACCTGAGCTTCTGGCTAATTGAAGTACTCCTAGCCCACTTGCTTTTGCCCCAACAGCTGCTATCCATAAGTTGTTTACAGCTTATTAATAAGCTAAGAGAAAACTTGCATTTGGACTTAATACCCTGCACAAAACAGTTAAAAGCCCAAGCCACCCACTTTGAACCCACTACAGCTCTAGTACAATATTTTTTTGAATTTTTTTCTCTTAACCACAGTTAAACAAGTTGGTTGACTTCCTATTTTAATTTTTTAAAATTTTTTATCTCAACAAAATCTTCACTAAATTGCTCATGAAAACATGATAAATTCAAGTTAGAAGAAAATTTTGACAAATTGCTTTTGACACCCAAACCTTTTCAAAGCTTTTGCATCACCTCAAATTTGTCTATACCGACTTGGAAACACAAAAGATGTTTGACTTTTACGGTCAAAGATGGCATAAACCTTTTGACCCATTTTCTTACTTTAAACCAAACGCTCCTTTTAAAAACTTATTTCAAAACAAGAGCAGTGAACATGCAAGACTTAGGCTTCTACTGATTAAAACCTTATAATAAAGCAGTTTGAGAACTAATCTTGATTATAGAGCTGAGTTTGACTCTCAATTTGACCCGTTTGACTAGTGTTGACTTTTGTAGAAAACTTAAAATTAAGATTAAGCTTGAACAAATTTCGATACACAGAAGCTTAGGTAAGCTTCTATTAGCTTATACCACTGGTAATACAGAGCTTAAAGTAATTATAACATTCAAATGAATAATTGCAGAAAATCATGAACAAGATGTAACAATGAAAATGTAGATTTGCATTAATAATAAGAAAGTCTACAAATGGTAAAAATGAGATTACACTCATCAAACATTAAGACATAACGAGAATAAAATGGTCAATATTCCTTTTAAAGCATAAGAAATGTACTAAAACTAGAAGTCTATGAAAAGCGAAATTAAAAACTAACTAAAACTCTCTCCTCACTTCTCCATCTTCTTTCTTTATAGCTCTCACAAAGTTGCTCAATCTTTTCTCGCCATTGGATGGGTCAAAGTTGATCTTGGCCCTTGATTTCTCATTTGGCGCCAATTTGATATAGCCATTGGGGGTTTGAGTGTAAGAAAGGGGAAGCAATAAATGCATTTTGTTGTTTGGTATTGGTGGAGTGATAAGGTAGTGGTATGTTGAGCTGGAGGTGAGGGGAGAACTGGTGTTTGCAGAGCAGTTGGGAGGAAGACAGTGGGCGGGAAAATGGGGAAAAAGGGTAATTATTTGACCGGGTTAGGATTGGTTGACCGTGGGTATGGACCGGGTACAAAGGGTATTGGGCCTGGGCATTTGGGTTGGACTAGGGATTTATTTTGAATCCATTTGAGACTATAGGACTAAAGCCGCCAAACTTAAAATTCGTGGACCACGAATGTAAATTCTACAAATGTAATCCAAGGGTAGGTTTTGACAATCTCGAAAATTCCAAGGATCAAACCGCAAATCTCTAATATTCTAGGGACCAAACTGCTCATTTTGAAACTCAAAGGACCAAACCTGTAATTTTCCAAAAATTATTATAAGGACCAAATTTGACAAGTTCCAATTACCAAAGGACTAAAAATGCTAATTTTCCAATTTAAAAGGTCCAGGGTAAATTCATCAATCTTTGAAATTCGTGGACTAAAGTTGCCATTTTTGAAAGTTGGGGACCGAAACGCCAATTATGCAAACTTTGCTCGTTTTCATCCGATTTTAAACATTTTGCATCCGAAACATATAAAATGCAATTTTGGGATATTTTCAGTATTTTGATGCATTTCTGAGCATTTTTAAATGTTTTGCAGTTCAGATTTGACAAAAATGATGAGTATTTACACACTCATCACATACATAGCAATAACTTTAGGCATCCATTTAAATCCTAGTGTGTTATATATCCATTTCTGCCATCTCCAACTAGTATTTGCTTTAGTCTTAGTGAATGCACTAGGTGGTACTACATTCCTAGGAGGTGAAACCGGAGCTATAGGGACATCAATGCGGTTCTTAGAATCTAAAGAGGCGGTCTACCAAGCCTGAGACTTAGAATGATTATTGGGCCTAGAGGTATTCGATTCTTAGAATTCCTTAAACGAGATGATAGCTTTAGCAACACATTTGTCATGACAATCGAATTCATACTTTTACGACAAATAACACAAGGTGCATCGATGAATATCAAAAGTACTTAAAGGTTTAGCATTCGTTACATCACTATTTCTATTACATTTGCTGACGCAATATCTATAGTGGAAGCAACGTGAGTCTTATTCATAGTCCTAGGGTGTTCTTCTACTTTAGCATTCCTTATTGATCTTTTCTTAGGTCGCAACTTCCTATTCTTCGATGTAGTGCTCCTAGGTCGTGAAGTGCGGACGTTTGGAAAAGAGGCAACTATTCTTGTTTCAAGAGAAGGAATCACGTTAGCAACTTGTGTTTTGGCAAGATGCATTCTAGATTCACGATTACTAAGTGTTACCGGTGCTATTCTCTTAATCACGAGAGGCGGAAGTTGTTCATACTTTCCTAACATTTCTCTTAACTTAAAGATAGTGTGAATCAAATCTTGATTTGCGAACGAATATTACCCGCAAAATTCATTACATCACTAGTGTGTGCAAGATAGTGATCAAGTTCGTTTGATCCTTCATGACGAGTCTTATTGAGTAAATCAAATATGACACCATATTCTGCTTTAACTTTTACAAGTTCTTGTTCATATTTTGAGATTTGACTTTTCAAAGACACGTTTGATAATCCAGCTTGCTCAATTTTGGATTAAAATTGTTTGATTGCAACCGGTGGATTTTGTTTTGCAAAGCAAGTTCACGATTTTGACAATCTTTTGACACCATTGAAGACGACGTTTTGCATTTGAAAGCTCGTTTAAGAGACGTTGGTTTTCAACTTTTAAAGACTCGATCCGAAGCACATTATCGGTATTCTCAACAGCTTACAACATTATCAACATGATCGGCAGAGATATAATCGGATGCATGTGGCAAAGAATTGAATAACACAACATTATGGATATCAAGACGGATAACATCTTTCAAGAGTCGATCAACATCTTTTCTCAACATTTTCTTTTTACGCTTAGTATTAGAAATAGATGTTTCGCTTTCTCGGCGACCTTCATCACTCCAAGTTCCTTATGAAAGTCCTGTTCCCAAGACAACGCACAATTTTTCAAATTTTTAACATTTGGTAAAGATTTTTCCGAAAAATGTCTCTTTGTTCTCGCGCGAGGTGATTGAAAATGTTGAACTTTGATTTCGAATGATATTCTATCTCATGTTGTAAGGTTTTGAGGTCACCATGAAAAGGTCAAAATATATAAGAATTTTGCGATTTTCGTGTTTTGAATTTACTTGATGGAAGGTAAAGGACCATAAATTTGTGCATAATCGGTTGGGGATTAACATTAGAAGACTCGACGCTTTTATGATAATCCTTGGTGTGTTAGAAGAATCCGTTGGTGTGTGAAAGTGACCGGTTTTGAATAGTTAAAGGTTTGTTGTAAACAACAGCTTCTAATTTTGATCGACTCTCCTTCTCGCATCTAATTCCTCTTGACGATGATATTCAACAACACTCATAATGTAATTATCAATTTTATATTACCCGAAACTTGTGATTTGGTTTGAATGCTTTGGTTGAAAGCTTAGGTTTGTAATCGCAAGATTCGGTCCATATCCATTTGGATTGGGTTTTAAAGTAAACTTTTCAATAGTAGTTACCGACTCACCATGTTTGTAAACAATAGTTTTAAACTCTTTAAGTTTGTTTTGCAAGTCGATAATTTCTTCAAGATGATCATCTATTCGCTTCGTTGAATGCTTTTTGTATGCAGAGAACTGCTTTTTGACAAGTTAACAACTCACCTTTAGCTTTTTGATTCTCCAAGGTGAGAGCGTTAATTTGCTTTTTATGTTCATGTTTCGCTTGTTCTATTTCGCACAACAAAGCATTCTTCAAGCGGCTAGATCACGATCCGTCTCTAAATATTTTTCGTTTGATGAGATTTAGCAAAGGCGGCTTCAAAACCTTTTCACGCTTTTTCTTGAATTTTGAAAAAGTTGAGTTGCTTTTGTAAACATTCAAAATCCTTGGTTATGAGTGCATTTTTACTTATCAAGTCCCGATTTTACGCACGACATTCGTCCACTATGGATTGTTGGTTTTAAGCCACGGATCAACATCCGGGCGAGGCAAAAGTTCGGTGTGTTCAACGTGAGTCACAACATGATCATTATTTAGATCCTCAAGTATAACCACGAGTCAATTTGATTATCAAGGAAACCATAAGGTCATCTTGATCGTCAAGTGTAACTACGGGTGCAGTTGAAAATCGTCGGAATGAGATGTGGACGACTCATTTTGAACATTCGAGCCTTGCCGATTCGGATGTTGGCGGAGATATTAGATCGAGATAAATATGGTTTGTTCGGCACCGAGACAAGCCATCGATGTCATACATTGGGCCCGTGTCACTCATGTGTAACTCATGCATATTAGCCATCAACATAACAACCGCATTGGCTTGCAAGTCCTCCATATCATCATCCGAGTCGCAGACGCCATAAAGCTATGTTCTTTGTCCGTGAGAGTTCCACCACTTCATCCTTAAGAGCCAAAAGAAGAGCCTCTTTGTGACAAGCATCGCCCCTAGTCCTCGGCTTTGGGCATGCATTAGCCAGTGTCCTTCTCATTGCAATTGTAGCATCAAGACCATTCAACCCATTCTCGAGCATTTCCTGTTCCACCACTGAGCTCGTTGTTATTCCTATCCATAGCATTAAACCCTTGACCACCGCCCATCGGCGACCATAACCACGATCTCAACTTCAACTCGTCCATTGTTCACAACACTGATTCTGCTGTTTGATGAGGAACGAATGCGATTGTTGGATTTGTTTGTATAACGGCCAAAAGCATTAGTAATCATAACAAATCCTTGTTGCAATGCTTCGAACGGATCGGATTCCTCATTAGCTTGACTATAAAGTGCTTGATCATTGTTGTTGTTGTAAGTAACCAATTGATTTTGTTGAGATTGCTGTGATTAATCATTTGGTGTGATTGTGGCGCTTGGTTGAGTTCTTTGGTTGAGGAGGATAACTGCTTTGAGCATACAAGGCAAGTTGTTGATTTTCGGATGTGAAGATGAAGCAATTTGAGCACGAGAATCCTTTCCTTATCAACTTCCTTTTGATGAGGCTTCAAGTAATCGTACAACAATCCGTATGTAGAATGATGCATGTTCTTCGCAGACGGAGAAAAAGACATACTTCTCCCATTCGGGACCAAGACTACTCAGAACTTAGTATTAATCGCAATTCTTGGCATGATGATGTTGTGTTTATCCAAATCATTTATGATGTCCGAGAATCGATGATGATAAGACTCTAGTGTCTCGCCAGTTCAAGCATGAAGTGTTCATAAGCCAAGTAAATTTTGGATTCCATATCCTCCGATTGAGTGCAGATCCTTCCATAAGAAGATGAATATGTTCCCACATTGCCTTTGCGCCTTTTGAGCATCAACACTTCAAGAATTGGGTTTGGTAATCCTAAAAGGATATATTGCATTGCAAGCTCATCGACTTCATAGTGTAGAAGTTCTTCGGATTCGTGTCCGCAAAGAGCAATGTTTGATTGTTCATCTCTTGGTGGATTAGCATTTGGATCTTCGGGTACTATGACAGTAAGCATCTGAAATGGACCTTCCAAGATAACCTTCTTTAAGAACTTTCCATGTGGCTTCTTCAGATCACAAAACCTAAAGAACCTAATTACCCATTGATCGTAGTTTCCTGGAGTGAGCATTGGAAGTCTATCAAGTGATCCAGCCTCATGAATTGATTGTTGGTTGCTTAAAGCTTCACACATCTTAGCAAACCAAGTGGGTTCCTTCATGGTGTTCCTTGAAGGATGTTGATTGAAATCGTTTGTGTAGGGTTGAACTTGAAGACTTGGTGGTGGTTGAACCATTTGTGGTGGTGGAATTGCTCCCAGTTGTGGAGTATGTTGTTGATTAAATTGTTGTTGATAAATTTCTTGTTGTTGATTCCATTGTTGATGTTGTGGACTTAGTTGTTGTTGTCGTTGAGTATAAGTGTAAGGGAAATAGTTAGAGTATGGTGGTTGTGACATGTTGAAAAACTTGTGTTATAAAATGGATCTTTGTAGTCGAATGAACCTTTGTTGATGAAGTATCCTTAGGCGAGAAATCACAATAAACCAAGTAGCACTTATGCGTAAAACACCAAAGTTACGCGTAATGTTAAGAGTTACGCGTAGTTTTAGCTACGCGTAAGGAAGGTGAAAACACTAAAGTTATGCGTAAAACAAGAAGTTAGGCGTAGAAAACTTAGGCGTAGGATTACCTTATGCGTAAGACTAAGCTTAGGCGTAAGATAAATCTTATGCGTAGGATTTTCTACGCGTAAGCTTTATGCTTATGCGTAATTTTAGGGTTTTGCCCAAATGATCTTTTACACTATCACAGTGCAAAAGATATCCAAAGTCGACGTATTTTCAGGCTTATCCAAGCAAGAAAACACGGAGTAAACCACGAAAACTGAAGATCAAACAAAGGATAAGTTACGCGTAGTTTTAGGGTTTTGCTACGCGTAGACTTACTCGTAAAAGTGATTGTTGCCCAAAGATGTTTCTAAACCAGATTTTTGTGATGAAATAGCCTCAATATCACCAAAATAACACAAAAGTGTGAAATTTGATGATCCAAAGTGTCTAAAACGGTTACGCGTAGAACGAAACCCTCGTACAAAAACTAGCATAAAAACGATGATCCACGCGTAAAGTTTGAAACGTTTTTTCCAAAAACAGTTATTTTAACATCTTAAAACATTGAAAGTACAAGAATCTTGGATTAAAAAGTGTAAAAATTCAGTTTTTAAGCGAACCAAAGTTTGTAAACCGGTGTTACGCGTAGGACCGAAACCCACTTCAAAATCAAACCGATTCACCCAACTATTTGGCGATTGATACCACTGTTAGGTCACTAGTTTTACAACACAAGCACAATAGAAAGAGATAGAGAGGAGAAGAGGTCGGTTGAACAACTACACACACACACACGCACGTATGAGTAAAGAAAGGTTAAGCGTAGAGGTGAGTGAAAGAGTAAATTGAACAACCAACCCTCAAGTGAGGGTTATTACAAGGTATTTATAGGAAGGGGAGCTAGGGCAACACTCCTACTCCCTTCCTTTCCTTAATGGACATGGGCCTAAGCTTATGGGCCTTCTACATAAGCTTAAGCTAAAACAAACATAAAAGCCATAATTAAGCTAACTATTACATATGAATCACTAACACTTGATTTAGGTTTAGGAGTGATTCCAACAAAAGAGAACCAACTACACCACGCTTAGCATATAAACTCATAAGTAACTCTATCATTCCTCGATCTCCGCAAATTTAAAATCTTAAATAATGAGATCCACGGATGCTTAGCCGATAATTAAATTATCTATGGTTAAGGGAACAAGCTAGGGCTCAACACGCCCGGTCAAGTCAGAATTCTATTCCTACTCTCACCGGTGGAGAAAGTCAACAAGGTGTCAAAACATATATTAACTTAGCAAATGCTTCACAAATAATCTCAAGTCTCGCATTTTAAAGTCACTTATTAGAAACTAGCAAATCTTTCAAAGCTTCACATATTTAAAATCACTTAGGGAAGCTTGCAAATTCTTGGCCTTGTGAGCTAGAATCGCATTTTATAGCCTCTTGTCTAAGAAATTAACAAAGACTTTTTCAAGAAAACGCATATTTAAAGTAACTTCTAAGAAACTCGCAAAAACTTTTCAATCATAAAACTAGCAAAAGCTTACAAAAAATTTAAATTTTTCATATTTTTGCACAATTTTTCATTTTCTAAGGAAAAACGGGGTTGTGAGAGTACACGGAAAAAAACAAGCAAGTGCGGTCAAATCAAATCGAAGATTACCCACCCCAGACTAAAACGAAACATTGTCCTCAATGTTTAAAGGCAAGGGTAATAACAAAATCTAAAAGTTGTTTATTAAGTATTCTCAAAGATAAACGTTAGTCGATAAGATTAGGATATCCGATTTCCATCAGCATCGAACATGAAACTCGAGTGGAGAAAAGAAAATCTTCGAGCACGAGAGTCTTCGTATCGGGAAAATCCTAGACAAAACATCACAAACAATCAAACATGAGAAATCGAAGAGGCTAACCCCTTCACGTCACTTATTAGAGAAAATAGAAAGAAGATAGAGATAAGCATGGGGTGCCTCCCACGAAGCGCTACTGTTTTTCTTCACCGATTCGCTAGCCTGACTCGTCCCCGAATTCATTTGTCCTTGGGGAAGAAAATGGTAAAGATACCAGGGTCAAAAACGGTATCCTCATTCCTGAAGGAATTAGAGTGGGTGGGTTGGGTGGGGAAGAAAGTGTCAAGCATCAGCACATAAGGGATAACTCCCCCAAACTAATCATGGACATATGAAAGAATGATCCATCATCTGGCGGTTTAGCGGGCGGACGAAGGGATGATGGATACAAATGAGAAAACTCCAAAGAAGACGGGAGTACATGGTAAGGCATAAGATGTGAAAGCTCAACAATGAAGGCATCCATCGGAGGATCCTTATCTCGAACAACGGTTTTAACAAAAAGCTCATCTATGATGAATATCCTGGGATTAAAAACTTTATCTTCACATGTGGGCTCATCGGCATAGGTGAGGGTCGACTCAACGGAGGAAGGAGAATCATCATCAAGCAGCAACATATCCCCCTCGGGGTCATTAACGGCATCCTCAATACCCAGTGGTATCAAGTCATCAAGATCATCCTAAATGATCTGGTCATTTGTCGGATTATCGGATATCTCGTTCAAAACTTTGCTCATATCAACATCAAAGTAGAACCGCTCAAAAATCAGAGGATAAACATCTGCAATAGTGAGATTGCCACTAGTATCTTCATCAAATCGGAAGGTTTCAATCTCGGGTGAGAAATCATTATCTTTAACGTAGATATGAGGCGAACTTGAATTATCGTTAAGGACTTCAATCTTAGAAATGAGAAGATTAACATTCAACAATGTTTCACGAAGTGCTTCATCCTCGATCTGTATATCATCTATGTTAGGTCACTAGTTTTACAACACAATCTTAATAGAAAGAGATAAAGGCGATTGAACAATAAACCAAACAAACACACGCGTATGAATGTGGCCGGTTATGCGTAAGGAGTGAATGAAAGATAATATTGAACAACCAACCCTCAAGTGAGGGTTATTACATAGTATTTATAGGCAAGGAGCTAGGGCAACACTCCCACTCTTTCCCTTTTCCTTATTGGACATGGGCCTAAGCTTATGGGCCTTCTACATAAGCATGACCTTAAACAAACATAAAGGCCATAATAAGCTACCTATTACATATGAGTAACTAACACTTGAATTAAGGTTTAGGAGTGATTCCAACAATCTCCCCCTCAAGTGTTGGTGATGAAAAACGGTGAAGGCGTTGATGTAATAGTAGCTTTGACGTCTTCTGACATTCTTCTTTCTTGTGAGAAGAATTACCTTGATACGAACAATCTCCCGAGTGTAGAGAGATAGTATTCTTTGAACGGTTATGCTTTGACGTCATCTTTAACTTTGTTCTTTTAATCATTGTTCTTTGTGATGAAAGTGATAGTATGTTGTTGTCTCGCATCAAGTCTCGCTTCGTGTATGCTTCATTGCTACATGTTGTTCCACGTCATTCTTCAACATGCTCACACGCTCTTTGACGTTGGAATTCAATCTCGATGAAGTTCTTTAAGTCTTTAACTTTGTAGATTCTTTGATTTGACGAAGAATCATTCGATCAAGTGTGTTGCTTTTTGGATAGAACTTCCATTAGTGATGATGTTGGCGTGAGCATGAGAAGAATTTGCACGATCATCCCGCTCCGGAGCTTCCATAAGAAGAAAACATGAAAACGGTTAGTAATAAGCGGATTCCGCACTTACAAGTTTGAACTTGAGAGTGTTAACAAGATAGTGTGAAAACACAACTCTAATTTTCACAAAGGTCGCCTCGAACCGGAGTCCCACAGTAAGATAACGCGATGTACAAGTACATCTATAGTTCGAGATGAGTCACTAAGGTACACCAAGCATCACCTCACGATCAGACCGCTTGAGACACACTAAGCGTAATCCACGGGAGTTACCGGTGACATCTTTGTCGGTGTTTGATGTTGACCGGCGGAGTTTCCATTCAATCACCGAGGATCACAGCCAGAACCTCTCATAAATGTTCTCGACAGTTGCTAAGATGAAGGACTCGATAACGCACCACCGATGTTCTTATTGTTGAACATCAAGTGATGAAATGTCAAGTGTACCTAATAGATCATTTGATGAATCTCGTGGCTCTAGACTCAATAGTGCGTTTGGTTTTTCCCGAGCGGAGACTAGGAGAGGTCTCCTTCTTCAATACCAACGATCTCTAAGAGAAGGCCAATAGTTTACATAGGGTTCCCCGTGAGAATGAAATAAGCTTCTTTTGAGAGAAACTTGAGTGGCTAAGAAGGTATAGTGCATGCGCCATCGGGTCCATGACGACTTTTAATCTTCAATCTCAAGGCCACTAAGTGACAACCAAGAGTATATGAATTGAACCCGTGTCCGCCTAAGTTGAATAATTTGAGGGCTATTTCTTTTCACCCTTTTTTTGCATTTCTTTTAATTCTTCAACTCCTTCTTTCTCCGATTCTCATTTCTCCTTTTATAATCATACCTAAGGACTTCTAAGTACTAACTATTTGTGATGTCCTTGGGTAGATCCCTCCGGCTCTGGCGGATCATAGGACTGTTATTCCTAACCTTAGTCACCTTATAACTCCATGACTAACCTATGTTTCCATAAAACCAATTTTCAAGAAAATCTCTCAAAGTGTTTGTGAATGAAAACATGTTTGAACACTTCAAGAGTTTTAGATTTTTAGAAATACTCCCCTCACATGTGCTTAGGAGTTTTTACGAAATCGCACAATGAGGAAAGAGCGCACACTTTATGAATTGATCAACTCAAGATAGACAATCCCCATGAGACACGGTTACGTTGTATAGTTAAAGAGTTACATTGTCGCCTTTTAGGTGACAACTAGCTCTAATAACTACCTTGAAGGTGTAGACAAGCCTCGAAAGGTTGTCATACCCGTCGAGTTCATGTCTACCAAGAGTTTCTCGAATGGTATATTCTACTTGGACAAGTCCTTTGCGAGACACGCTTACATTACTAGCGAACTAGCTTGAAATTATTACCCTTCCTGACAAGTCTTTTCGAGTTACTAACAGCTTAGTATCACAATTCGTTGGTTAAGTCTATTACACAAAGATTCATTTGCATTTACACAACATATTTCTTATCACATAATTTTCTCCTCCTCAAAATGGCATATAAAATGTTATTTTTGAAAAGTTGAGAATAAATATGACCATTTCGAGTGTTGGGAAGATGACCACTATGAACAATTTGTGAACAAAGTTTTAATTCAAATACTCCCCTCAATCAAGTAATATAAACAGTTGAGGTTTTGAAAATCATACGGAAGTATTTGTCCTTTGAGCAAAACCTTGAAAATGAAATGTTTGATAGGTTTTACTCAAAAGTAAGAAGCTTTCGCTCCTTTTATAAGGATTGTGGCAATCAAGCGCACTACGTGGTATTTTCTTGACAATTACGGGTTGTACATCGTTATGTGTGCACAAGCCATTGACATATATAATCACACATCCAAATTTATAATGACGAAGCGGTTCAAGGGTACCAGAAGTCCAATGATGTTTCCAGAGTCCGAATCGGGCGTTGATAGCCGGTGATGTTAATCCTGGGTCGACCACCAACAAAGCTTTCCAATGTTCAATCGATCCTTCTATACAACCTTTCATCAATCATTTTGATGATTCTCCTCACATCCCTTCGATCCCGAGAATTCCATCGCTTAGAGACCCAATCTTTTGACGATATCCTTCAACCTATAAGCCAATCCGTCCCTAACCATCTTCAAAGTGTGATCCCCAAACTTGTAAAGATCACTACACGCCATTAAGCAATTTCGTTGAAGTTCACCGCGGTAAACGACGCCAATGGTTTCATGAGTGTATATTGAGAGTCGGTTGATGTCGGGAAGATCAGTCGAGGTGGAGTGAAGTTGACACGAGTCTCGATATGATTCAACCGCGAAATGGAGATCTTCTACACGTTATTTGATGACTATGCGTCGATGAAGATGAGCGGTGACTTGATGAATTCACGTTGTACTTCGCTTGAAAATTGCCTCATGCGACCACGTACTTTGGCAAGGTACATATCTTCAATGTCGTTGATAGACAAATTCTCAAAGTCGACTTCAGAGAATGCATAATCCTGCTCATCTTGCCTTTTGACCACAATCTTCTTGAGAAAGGTGTAGTCCCATTTGGTCGAAAGATCAACGTGTTTGATGGCAACAATATCCTTAGTACCGACCAACGCATGTTGAGACTTCAACCGGGCATCTTCGTAGTAGATTCTTCGCGCCCGCCAATGATGAATCCGTACATTGCATCTCGGTCATATGCTTCCACTTTGTTGGAGAACATGTGATTAGCTCTTTCCTCGATAGCTATGCGGTTTGAGTATATGGTCTGCTGGAAGGAAGTGTCAAAGATGTAGCGATTTCCTTGAGCCATCGCCACCGTGTAGGAGAAATTCCAAGTCTTTGTTGAAGAAATATCTGAATGGAATCCTAGGTTCATCTGGTTGGCCAATTGTCGGTAGTGGTTTTGACCAGTCGGTGTAATATGAAGGGTTGTCCCATTTGGTGAAGTCGATGTTTGCTTCTGGGTTGAGTCAATCCGTGTTGTTAGACATAGCTCGAGCAATGTTATCAAGGTGATATTCGACCTTGAGGGCACTTTCCGAGCGATCTTTTAACAGTTGAAATGCTTCATTCTTGATTCGCTTCAACTCGGATTTCGTCATCTTCTTCACGTGAAACTTTTCTTGTAGAATCTTAGCATGCTCCAATGTATTACCGCTCACGGATCTTGACCTTCACAGGTAGGGAGTTGAGTTAACAAGTGTAGAGAACCATTCAAATTCCTCTGCTTTATCGTCATCTAGCCATGATACGGCGCCAACCATGGGCGCCTTCTTCTTCTTTTTCTTAGGCCTAGATGAGGATTCTCGTTTCAGACTTTGTCGGGAGAGGCGGGTTGTTGTTGGGGCTCATGGAATTCTTCATCGTCACCACCCAGATACTCAAAGTGATCACCGGCTCGAGTCTCGGGCGGTAACTCGTAATCCTGAGGTTTATCAGTAGAAGAGCTAGGAGGAGTTCTTTGAGAAGCTGGAGTCCTTTGGGGAGGAGGTTGCATGGAAGATGATTCACCAGACTTCTTCGAGCGTTTAGGCTCGTTGTCCTTATCCTTATCCTTGTCATCATCGTCTCTAGGACGTTTTGGCCTTTCAGCTTCTTCTCTGCATGCCGTTTTGAGTTAGTATTCCAGCAATGCTTCCAACAATTTGCTTTCGTGAGAGGCGAGTGTTGCAGATCGTTTGGAAATTTGAGCTACCAGCCGGTCAACTAATTCAGCATCTGAGAAGATTATGGGATCAACTGGATTGATGTTAACATGCATTGGAGTTGATTTCATGGTTTGCTTAGCCAGATGAAGTAGATTCGGATAGAGTTGTTTGGTGAATAACTCCGTTGTAACTTTAGGAACAATGTCAAGAAGGTGCTTGTGAGTGTACCCTTCGATCATTTTGTTCAATTCCCCTTGCAGATCTTGTTTCAGCTTCTGCATGTACTCCCTTTTAGCTATTCTCTTGTCATTCTCGTCATGAAGGTACGTTAATCGGTCAAGAATAAAATTTAGCTTTTGTAAAGCATGTATTTCTTTCTAACCTGCTTGACGGCATTCACAATTCTTTATAGTATAGAAATCCAAGATCGAGGTTGCTTCTTCACCGATTTGGATGTTGATTTGGTTGATCTTTAGATGGTGGTAGTGAAGAATGAGATGATGAATCGATGATGAGGAGGCTCGGGGTCCTTTGGAGGTGCGTATATCCTCCTTGGAACGAGTTGACTGCTGAGAAGATAATCATCATAATTCTCTTCGTTATCTTGTCCGTTTTAGCCTTTACTTCCGCCCGAGCCCCGAGCTTCTTCATCGCCTTTTCTTTCTCGCCTTATCCTTTTACGGTTCCTCAATGTCATAATCGGTGAGACTCCTCCACAAGCGCTTGTGCATTGCACAAGAGTGGTGGCACCGATCCCTTATCGGGTCGATTAACGCATCAGATCCGGTGAAGAGCTGACGCCACCACTCGACCCTTCTGGGCCACGATTTGATCTTGTTCAAATTCTTTAGCTTTTGAAGGTGTCTAACGATTTTAAACTTCTTCCCAGATAATAAATCCAGCTTGCTCTTCATCACTTTCGAGCTTTCTTCATATGGCACAAGTACAGAGTCTTCCTTTTCCTAGGTCACCGGAGGACCAGGAGGTTTTGCTACCGAGGGAGGTGGTTCGGTTGCAGTTGAGTAGTGAACCTCCTCGTCGATTGTGTATCTTCGAGCTTTATTCCAATAGCTTTCTTGGTGGTTCGTGTAGGAATAGAACAACTTCCGAGAGGAACTTTCTTCTAAGGAGTAGGTTTCTCTTTGGGACTTTCCTTTGACTCTCTCGCTTAATGCACTTCCAAGACTTCCTCTTCTCGGTTCTCCGAGTAGGGGTTCCGAAGGTTTTCATCGAGATGACCAACTTTGCCTTCTCTTCGCTACCCGATACCTTTTATACGCTTCAAGCTTCTTGATTTCGTTAGTCGGTAGGTGGTCGGGTAACACAACACCTTGTTTCTTTGTTGACGATTCCTTGATTCTCGACGGACATGATAGGCTCACCAACATGTCGTGATTGTCGGGGTCATTGAGCCTCTTGGGATATTAGGATGAAGTCCAAGTGCTCTCTGGATCAACAGCTTGTGTATCCGACATAGGGAATCTTTGAGCCAAGCTTTTGAGAAACGTCATCATGTCATCCCATATCGAGCTTCAATTTCTATGTCCTTCTTGTTGATTAATGACCGAAGATTTGCGCTCTATGAGCTTGGGATGCTCATAGCCACCGCCACGACTGAGACCAATTTGGTGATGATGATGTAGAGGTTCTCCACGGTTGAGGAATGTTCTTAAGCTCCACATGAGAATGCTTAGAGATAGTTCTGAAGCTTCATCATAGCCAATATCAATCAAGAATTGTAGAACTGCTCCTCAAGAGGGTGTGGCATAGAAGTCGGTTGGCACGATTTACGGAATGAGAAGAACACCCGTAATCGCATGAGTGATGGTGACTTGTTTGTGATTGATAGTCACAATCACCGCACTTTGACCCTTGATCCTTTGCATTGAATTCCGAATTGTTGAATGTAGATCTCCCAGATCGTAGCAGAGTGTGAGCATGTTCGTAGGGATGATTCTTTAGAATATCCACAAAGAATGAGACAAGAAGATTCTCGAGCATGTGAGGGTTTCAAAGTCAACCCTAAGGTTGTTCTTTCCAATCTTTCTCGGATAGCCATTAGGGAAGATGTCAAGAATTGTGAGAACTTCGGTGCATCCATATTCATTTGAGCGACCATGTCGTGATCTCGAAAAACATTAGCCAAAAAGAACCAACATATCGAAAGACATAATGTTAGTCAACAGAAGGTTTTTATTGTCTAATTATTGAATGTACAGTGTCAAAGATTGTTACGAGTCCAAAGTCACTTGTTTGTTCAATAGTCCAATGTCGTCGTGATAAGTTTCGTGAGTTAGTTAACTTTAAGTTTTAAAGTTTATGTTATCACTTATAGTTCACAACATTTCAAACGTTTATGTTTATTAGTGACATTATTGGATTCGTGACGTTATGATTCATTTATTTACAAGTTTGCACGCGTAACAATTCATAACGAAGGTTTGATCAAGGCTTATGCGTAGGAATAGTAGCTTATGCGTAAACAGGATAAGTATACGCGTAGACGCAAGCTTATGCGTAGGATCCTTACTTACGCGTAAGAAATATTACGCGTAGGAAAAGGGAACCTTATGCGTAGAGCTTACGCGTGGGCGTATAAAAACCTTACACGTAAGGATTACTCGTAAGAGTAAACCTTATGCGTGAGTCATTTTTTACGCATATCCTTCACGGTATCGCGTGGTCCCATTGTAGAACCTTCGCATGACGCTTTCGCTAAGATTACTCTTACGATAACTTTCACGCGTGGGTGATCCTTATGCGTAGAGTAACAACGACCTTGATTCTGAGTTTTATGCGTAGCAAGCCTGAAATAAGATCATCATATCATCAATCTTAACACATATATTCATTTTACAACAAATCATGGCATGAAAACATGTTAAACAGGTTACGCGTAGAAAGTCATATGCGTAAGTCAAAACCCTAAAGTTTATGAATTACGCATAAGATTTCTAACCATAGGATTTGCACCAAACGTTTTCTGGTAGGTCTTAGGTGTTGAGAGATTCTAATAACCAAGTTTTAACACCCAATTCTCAGTGAATCAAAAATACCCAAACTTAAGAACATTAAACCCTAAATACCAATTTTTAATCAATTAGTGTTTCTGGGTTGTTATAGGGCCTGGAAATCATTAATTCAACATGATACAAGCATCACACAACAATCTTTTTGACCATAAACCTTCACATTTGAAAACACCCAAAACCACGCAAAAACCCTAGTTTTCAAATACGCTCAATTCGTGTTTCTGGGTGCGTTTTGATGATTAAAAAAGTATCATTGATGTTTTAAGAACGTTTTGACACAACCCTTTTAACCATAAACACCCTTTCATGATTTGGTGTTCTTGCGCTTACGCGTAAGACACAAAAGTGATAATATCTCAAGATTAAACCGTTGGATTTTTGAAAAATTCAAAACCATTGCTTAAAAACTTGTTATAGACACGAAATCACTTACAAATTGATGATCTGAAACACGGATTTGTCAAACGATTATGGATCGTGGATTATGTTTGGTAAGATAATAAATGTGATGAAGTTAATGAGGTTGGTAGGGTATTTTATTTAGGGTGAAGGCTGAGAATACGTAACTAACTTTCTCAAATATACCGATGTACGTAACATACAAATTTTATTACTTTTGTACGTAAATAACTTTCAAATTATGATCAATGTACGTAATGTGACCCAGTAACTACAAGTTACCGTGTCAAAGTTTCAAATTATGATCAATGTACGTAAATAACTTTCAAATTATGATCAATGTACGTAATGTGACCATTTTTCTTACGCTTTTGTCCGCTTTTGTTCCGCTTTTGTCCGCTTTTCTTACATTTTGTCCGCTTTTGTTCCGTTTTATCCGCTTTTCTTACCTTTTGTCCGCTTTTCTTACGTTTTGTCCGCTTTTCTAACGCTTTTTCTAACGCTTTGTTCGTTTCGTCCGCTTTTCTTACGCTTTGTCCGCTTTTGTCCGCTTTTCTTACGCTTAGTTTGTTTTGTTCCGCCGCTCGCTTTTCTTACGCTTTGTCCGCTTTTGTTTCGCTTTTGTCCGCTTTTGTTCCGTTTCGTCCGATTTTCTTACGCTTTGTCCGCTTTTGTCCGCTTTCGCTACGTTTGTCCGCTTTTGTTCCGCTTTTCTTAAGTTTTGTTCCGCTTTTGTCCGTTTTCTTTCGTTTTGTCCGTTTTGTTCCGTTTTGTCCGTTTTCTTCGCTTTGTCTATTTTGTTTCGTTTTGTCCGCTTTTCTTGTGGTTTGTCCGTTTTCTTTGTCGTTTTGTTCCGTTGTCCGTTTTCTTACGTTTTGTCCGCTTTCTTACGTTTTGTCCGTTTTCTTCGTTTAGTCCGCTTTATTTCGTTTTGTCCGTTTTCTTATGGTTTGTCCGTTTTCTTCCGTTTTGTTCGTTTTCCGTCCGTTTTCTTCGTTTTGTCCGTTTTGTCCGCTTTTCTTCGTAAAATGGACAAAACGTAAAAAGGGACAAACGTAAGAAAACGGACAAAACGAACAAAACGGACAAAACGTAAGAAAACGGACAAAACGGACAAAACGTTAGAAAAAGGACAAAACATAAGAAAACGGACAAAAAGTAAGAAAAATGTATAAAACGGACAAAACGTAAGAAAACGGACAAAACATAAGAAAACGGACAAAACGAAACAAAATGATAAAACGTAAGAAAACGGACAAAACGTAAGAAAACGGAACAAAACGGACGAAAACGAACAAAACGTAAGAAAAACGGACAAAACGTAAGAAAACGGACAAAACGAACAAAACGGACAAAACGTGAGAAAACGGACAAAACGGACAAAACGTAAGAAAACGGACAAAACGTAAGAAAACGGTCACATTACGTACATTGATCATAATTTGAAAATTATTTACGTTACATTGATCATAATTTGAAACTTTTGACCGGTAACTTGTAGTTACCGGTCACATTACGTATATCGACCATAATTTGAAAGTTATTTACGTACAAAAGTAATAAAATTTGTATGTTACGTACATCGGTATATTTGAGAAAGTTAGTTACGTATTCTCAGCCTTCACCCTTTTATTTAAAATAACTTTAAAGTTTTGACGCTTTGGTCCCTCCACCTTTTCCTTTTTCATCCAAAGCCATTTAACTTCCGCTTTGGTTATCAAACAAAGATTTTAAGAAATAAACTTGACGACACCCCTCGACTTAAGAAAATAATGAAAGGTTATAAATTTTAGTCCGAGGAGTGTCATTTAACCGTAAAAGTTTGCCACCATTGATAAAAGAAACAACCTAGATAGAATAACATGCAAGTACACGAATGTTTTTGAAACAGTTTGGTATTAATTTTCTCCCCTCAACACTTGATCGAAAAATACTGAATTTTGAAATATTATAGTGTTGATGGAAGAAATGTACTTGCCATGTTGAGAGAAAATTAGATTAGAAGAATATTTTTGTTGTTTTATCGGGTTTTATATTTTGTGTTTTGTTTTGAAAATGTATTTACAAAAGATATTTTGGTGTTTGATGTGTTTTAAGACTGCTTTAGGAGGTCATCCATTCCTCTTGAGTCAAACACCTCATACCAATCCGTGGACCAACTCATTAAACCTAGCGGGAGGCAAGGCTTTGGTGAGAAGATCCGCCAATTGGTATTCTCGCACTCCAAAGTATAATTCAATTGTACCACTCCACGTGGTCCTTGATGAAATGATAACGAAGATCGATGTGCTTTGATTTCGAGTGTTGAACCGAGTTGCACGAGATCGCAATGGCACTCGATTGTCGCAAAGACATCGGATTCATCAAATCGTAACCATAGTCTTTGAGTTGTGTTCTCATCCGATGACTTGAGCACAACACGCGACATGGCTACAATCCCGCTTCTTTGATTGCCAAGACACCGTTTATCACCAAGAAATTGTAGTGCTCAAGTACTTTTCCTCGAGTCTAAGCATCCTGCGTGGTCGGCCTCTGGCGAGCGATTAGTTCAAAACCGAATCCTTCTGATACCGGATCCCCAAGTTAATGGTTCCCTTGATGTATCGGAGGATTCTTTTAGCCTCGAGAGAGGGGGTTTCAATTGGTCGCGATCGATAACGGGAGCATAGATAAACGGCAAATACAATATCGTCCTGCTAGTCGTTAGATACATGAGAGACCCAATAATACTTGTATTTGGTAGGGTCAACTAATTTCCCATGTAAATCATCTAGTTTCTTGGTATGAGTCATTGGTGTGGCATAAGTGTCACGTGTTTTCATTCCAAATTTGTTTAACAATTCAAGGGCATATTTGACCGACTCAAGAAAATACCACGGGTGATTGATGAACTTATAATCCTAGAAAGAACGTAAGTTCACCCATCTATGACATTTCAAAATTTTTCTTCATTAATTTTGCAAAAACGATTGAGTACTTTTTATGTGTAGACCCAAATATGATGTCATCCATGTAAATTTGAACAATTAAGATATGTGCCCCGTGATATTGTATAAAAAGAGTAGGGTCGACCGAACCTTTGGTGAAATTATTAGCAATGAGGAAAGATGATAGCTTATCGTACCATGCCCGAGGAGCTTGTTTGAGACCATACGAGCTTTGTTCGGTTTGTAGACATGGTTCGGGAACTCGGGATCAACGAATCCGCCGGTTGGTGACATAAACCGCTTTTCGGTTGTCCGTTGAGAAAGGCGCTTTGACATCCATCCGAAAGACCGTCATATTCATATGAGCCGCGAACGCGAGAAATATCCGAAACGACCTCAAGACGAGCAACCGAGCAAAAGATTCTTCAAAGTCTATTCCTCTTCCCGACGATAACCCTTAGCAACTAGACGTGACTTGTTTCGGATTACGCTTCCTTCAAAGATCCAATTTGTTTTTCCAAATCCATTTGAGACCAATGACGAGACCCTCGCTGGTCTTTCAACCATTCCCATACTTCAAGACGTTTGAATTGGTTGAGTTCTTCTTGCATGGATTCAATCCAGCTTGTCTTTTGTCATTGCGTCTTTAATGTTTTAGGCTCGATTGGCGGACGGTGAGTGCATAAATGCAATGTTCACCATCCGTGCGAAGACGTTGTCTCGTAACGACCGGTTGATTCGGTTGCCAATAATATTTTCCGGATGATGGTCTTTTGTCCATCGATGTGTAGAGGTTGATGTTGGTATACATTATGCGATTCGAGGATTCAAATGGTTTGTTGATGATTCCGCGACATCGTGTGCAAGCGATGTCATTAGCAAATGGGTTAAAGAACGATTTGGATCAAAGTCTGCAGTGGGGTACATCATTCGTAATATCATCACCGGTTCATCATTGTTGGAGCGGTTTGTTCAATCTGCTGTGGTGGAGTCAATCGGTGGTGCTTCTTCAACAAGAGTTGTTGTAGCAGTGTATCGTATAAGAGTATTATCGTTTGAGCGGTGAAACAATGGATACACCTTGAGCACGCTCATCAATATCGCCACCGAACAAATGGAGCAAATAACCTTTCCATTTGTTGACGAGTGAGTGGGGCTTTGTTCACCGATGATGGGGTTGAGGAAGTTTAAGCGGTTGTGACCGGTTTTAAGTCATTATACTCGTAAGCCATTTCCGTAAGTTCATCAAAATGAGCATGAATCGCTTCCATAACTTGCTTTGTACGACGATTCCGCATCCGTAACCTTTAGAATTCTCACAATATCCAATGAAGACTCCAATGTCGACTTTTGCTTTGAGCTTTCCAAAATCATCACGATCATTATTCGGATAGCAAAGGGATCCAAATACATGAAAGTGTTTGAGATTCGATTTATGGTTGTGAAGAAGCTCAAACGGTGTTTTGTTGTGGCGTTTAGTAATTATAGAACGGTTTTGAGTATAGCATGCGATGATACGACCGCCCATAAGTAATCTGGAAGTTTAGCATTGATTAACATTGTTCTTGCACTTCCACTAATGTTCGGTTTCATCTTTCAACAACTCCGCTTTGTTCTCGTGTACGTGCAATAGATGTCGATGTCAATTCCACTTTCTCATAAAATTCACGAAGGGTTGGTTAACAAATTCGCCTTTGTTATGTTTATTTGGCGGACGGTGTTCCGGAGTCGAACTTGAATTTTCGTGAGAAAGGTGATGATCATTTGTGGAGCTTGGTCTTTGCTTGAAGAAAGTAGACCCAAGTCCATCGTGAATAGTCATCAACAATTGCTAAGATGTAGCATTTGCTATTTATCATTTGCACGCCGCATCGGGCCACACAAATCCATGTGAAGAAGATGAAGCACATCTTGAGAGTCGTGTTCCACCTTTGAAGGAAAATGAGCACGAGTGCTTTTCCCTTGTTCACAAGTCGAGCAAAGGTGATCTTTGAATACCGAAATCGTGGAGACCTTCAACTAGTTTGTGTCGAGCAAGGTTGGTGATGGTTTGAAAGTTTAGATGTGAGAGACGACGGTGCCATAGCCAGGACTTTGTTGATGTTGCCTTTGAAAGTAAGTAGATGGGAGATGAAGCAACCATGTCTTGCATAGAGATAGTGTAAAGACTTGAGTTACGCGAGCCAGACATAAGGTCGTTTCCTTGTAGATCACGAATGAAACAAGTTTTCTCCCGGAAAGCAACCTCCAAATCTCCATCACAAAACCGACCAACTGAAAACAGATTGTGACCGAGGCCTTCCACATAGTAAACCCTATTAATTTCGATGTTCCCATTGATATAGTCTCCGTAGCCCATGATAGCTGCAAAGTGATCATTCCCGAATCTGACAGTGCCAATGAACTTTGCAATAAAGTTTGATAACAGTTTAAGGTTGCTGTCATGTGTCGAGAACATCCGCTATCAACAATCTAGAGAATGATCTGTATCACCATTACACACATGCACGACACGGATGGAATAGAAGTAGATGTGGAACCCAAATGTTAGAGGCTTCCGGCGCTTATAGTAGACATACACACATCAATAACTTTAGGCATCCATTTAAATCCTAGTGTGTTATATATCCATTTCGCCATCTATAACTACTATTTTCTTTAGTCTTAGTGAATGCACTAGGTGGTACTACATTCTTTGGAGGTAAACTGAGCTACGTGGACAAAGAATGCTTGCCTTAGAATCTAAAGAAGGCAGCTTTACAAAGCACGACTTAGAATGATTAGTGGGCCTAGAGGTATTCCGATTCTTAGGATTCCGTAAACGAGAGATTATAGCTTTAGCAACACATTTGTCATGACAATCGAATTCATACTTTTACTACAAATAACACAAGGTGCATCGATCAATATCAAAAGTACTTAAAGGTTTAGCATTCGTTACATCACTATTTCTATTACATTTGCCGACGCAATATCTATAGTGGAAGCAACGTGAGTCTTATTCATTGTCCTAGGGTGTTCTTCACTTTAGCATTCCTTATTGATCTTTTCTTAGGTCGCAACTTCCTATTCTTCGATTGAGTGCTCCTAGGTCGTGAAGTGCGGACGCTTGGAAAAGACACAAGTATTCTGCTTAAGTAGAAGGAAGGACGTTAGCAACTTGTGATTTGGCAAGTAGGGATTCTAGGTTCACGATTACTAAGTGTGACCGGTGCTATTCTCTTAATCACGGTAGGCGGAAGTAGTTCATACTTTCCTAACATTTCTCTTAACTTAAAGATAGTGTGAATCAAATCTTATTTTCGTAATCTAATATTTCCAAAGAAAATTCATGACTTCTCTAGTGTGTGCAAGATAGTGATCAAGTTCGCTTTGATGCTTCATGACGAGTATTATTGAGTAAATCAAATATGACACCATATTCTGCTTAACTTTTACAAGTTCTTGTTCATATTTTGAGATTTGACTTTTCAAAGACACGCTTTGATCATCCGCTTTCAAATTTAGGATCGTAAGATTTTGTATGCAATCGAGCGATTTTGTTTTGAAAACAAGTTGTTTATTGTGAATATCTTTTGACACCAATTAAGACGATGTTTTGCATAGGAAAGTTCATTAAGCAATCGCTCATTTTCGACTTTATAGACTCGATCCAAGCACATTATCGGTGTTCTCAACAGCTACACCATTATCAACGATGACGCAGAGATATAATCGATGCATGTGGCAAAGAATTGAATAACACAACATTATGGATATCAAGACAGATAACATCTTTCAAGAGTCGATCAACATCTTTTCTCAACATTTTCTTTTTACGCTTAGTGTTAGAAATAGATGTTTCGCTTTCTCTCAACGACCTTCATCACTCCAAGTTCCTTATGAAAATCCTGCTCCCAAGCTAATGCACAACTTTTCAAATTTTTAACATTTGGTAAAAGATTTTTCCGAAAATGTCTCTTTGTTCTCGCGCTTGAGGCGATTGAAAATGTTCAACTTTGATTTCGTAATGATATTCTATCTCATGTTGTAAAGTTTTGAGGTCACCATGAAAAGGTCAAAATATCTAAGAATTTTGCGATTTTCGTGTTTTGAATTTACTTCACCGATGGAAGGTAAAGGACCATGAGTTTGTGCATAACTGGTTTGGGATTAACATTAGAAGACTCGACGCTTTTATGATAATCCTTGGTGTGTTAGAAGAATCTGCAGGTGTGAAAGTGACCGCTTTTATAATTAAAAGGTTTGTTGTAAACAACATTTTCTAATTTTGATCGACTCGCCTTTACGCATCTAATTCCTCTTGACGATGATATTCAACAACACTCATAACAAGATCATTAATTTTATATTATGCAATCGGAAACTTGTGATTTGGTTTGAATGTTTTAGTGAAAGCTTAGGTTTGTAATCGCAAGATTTGGTCCATATCCTTTTGATTGGGTTTTAAAGTAAACTTTTCAATAGTCATATCGATTCACCATGTTTGTAAACAACAGCTTTAAACTCTTTAAGTTTGTTTTGCAAGTCGATAATTTCTTCAAGAAGGTCATCTATTCGATTCGTTGAATGCTTTTGTATGCAGAGAACTGTTTTGACAAGTTAACAACTCAACCTTAGCTTTTGATTTTCCAAGGTGAGAGTGTTAATTTGCTTTTATGTTCATGTTTCGCTTGTTCTATTTCGTATAACAAAGCATTCTTTGAAGCGACTAGATCACGATCCGTCTCTAAATATTTTTCATTTTGATGAGATTTAGTAAAGGCTGCTTCAAAACCTTTTTCACGGTTTTCTTAAGTTTTGAAAAAGTTGAGTTGCATTTTTAAACATTCAAAATCCTTGGTTAACGGTGCATTTTTACTTTTTAAGTCCTGATTTAATGCACAACATTCTTCAATTTAGGATTGCTGGTCTTTAAGTAATAAAGCAAGATCTGGATTAGGCAAAAGTTCGGCGTGTTCAACGTGTTCAACGTGAGTCACAACGTGATCATTATTTAGATCCTCAAGTATAGCCACGGAGTCAATTTGATTATCAATGGAAACCATAAGGTCATCTTGATCGTCAAATGTAACTACGGGGTCTAATTGAAAATCGTCGGAATGAGATGTGGATGACTCATTTTGAACATTCCGAGCCTTGCGGATTCGGATGTTGGCGGAGATATTAGATCGATATAAATATGGTTTGTTCGGTACCGAGACAAGCCATCGAGTGTCATACACTGGGCCTGTGTCCCTCATGTGTAACTCTTGCATATTAGCCATCAACATAATAAATGCATTGGCCTCGCAAGTCCTCCATATCATCATCCGAGTCTCATCCGCCATAAAACTCTTTTCTTTGTTTGTGAGAGTTCCACCACTTCATCCTTAAGAGCCAAAAGAAGAGCCTCTTTGAAATAAGCACCGCCTTAGTCCTCGGCTTTGGGCATGCATTAGCCAGTGTCCTTCTCATTGCGCTTGTAGCATCGAAGACCATTCAACCCATTCTCGAGCATTTCCATGTTCCACCACTTGAGCTCATTGTTATTCCTACCCATAGCATTAAACCCTTGACCACCTCCCATCCGACGACCATAACCACGATTCTCAACTTCAACTCGTCCATTGTTCACAACAAATGATTTCGTGTATTAGATGAGGAACGAATACGATTGTTGGATTTGTTGGTATAACGGCTAAAAGCATTAGCAATCATAACAAATCCTTGTTGCAATGCTTTGAATGGATCGGATTCCTCATTAGTTTGACTATGAAGTGCTTGATCATTGTTGTTGTTGTAAGGAACCAATTGATTTTGAGGTGGCTGTGATTGATCGTTTGGTGTGACTGAGGCAGTTGGTTGAGTTGCTTGTTGAGGAGGATAACTGTTTTGAGCATACAAGGCAAGTTGTTGATTTTCCGGATTAGTTGATGAAGCAAGTTGAGCACGGAGAATCCTTTCCCTATCAACTTCCTTTTCATGAGGCTTCAAGTAGTCGTACAACAATCCATATGTAGAATGATGCATGTTCTTCGCTTGACGGAGAAAAATGACATACTTCTCCCATTCAGGACCAAGACTACTCAGGAACTTAGTATTAACTGCAATTCTTGGCATGATGATGTTGTGTTTATCCAAATCATTGATGATGTCTGAGAATCGATGATGATAAGATTCTAGTGTCTCTCCGTGTTCAATCATGAAGTATTCATAAGCCAAGTAAATTTTGGATTCCATATCCTCCGATTGAGTGCGAGATCCTTCCATAAGTAGATGAATATGTTCCCACATTTTCTTTGCGCTTTTGAGCATCAACACTTGAAGAATTGGGTTTGGTAATCCTAAAAGGATATATTGCATTGCAAGCTCATCCGCTTCATAGTGTAGAAGTTCTTGAGGATTCAAGTCTACAACAAGAGCAATGTTCGTTTGTTCATCTCTTGGTGGAATAGCATTTGGATCTCCTGCACAATGACAAGAGGCATCTCAAATGGTCCTTCCAAGATAACCTTCTTTAAGAACTTTTCATGTGGCTTCTTCGATCACAAAATCTAAAGAACCTTATCACCCATTGATCGTAGTTTCATGGAGTAAGCATTGGAGGTCTATCAAGTAATCCAAATTCATGAATTGATTGTTGGTCGCTAAAGCTTCACACATCTTTGCAAACCAAGTGGGTTCCTTCATAGTGTTCCTTGATGGATGTTGATTGAATTCATTTGTGTAGGGTTGAACTTGAAGACTTGGTGGTGTTTGAACCATTTGAGGAGGTGGAATTGCACCAAGTTGTGGAGTATGTTGTTGATTAAATTGTTGTTGATAAATTGCTTGTTGTTGATTCCATTGTTGATGTTGAGGACTTAATTGTTGTTGACGTTGAGTATAAGTATAAGGGAAATAGTTAGAGTATGGTGGTTGTGACATGTTGATAAACTTGTGTTATAAAATGGATCTTTGTAGTCGAATGAACCTTAGTTGATGAAGTGTCCTTAGGCGTAGAAATCACAATAATCCAAGTAGCACTTATGCGTAAAAACACCAAAGTTACGCGTAACAATCAAGAGTTACGCGTAAGTATGGAAAAGACTCTAAAGTTATGCGTAGACACAAAGTTAGGCGTAGGATTACCTTATGCGTAAGAATGAGCTTAGGCGTAAGATGAATCTTATGCGTAGGATTTCTACGCGTAAGCTTTATGCTTATGCGTAAGTTTAGGGTTTTATCCCAAGTGATCTTTTACACTATCACAGTGCAAAAGATATCCAAAGTCGACGTATTTTCAGGCTTATCCAAGCAAGAAAACACGGAGTAAACCACGAAAACGAAGATCAAACCAAGGAATAACTTACGCGTAATATTAGGGTTTTGATACGCGTAAGATTACCGTAAAAATGATGTTGCCCAAATTTGTTTCTAAACCAGATTTTGTTATGGAATAGCTTCAATATCACCAAAATAACACAAAAGTGTGAAACTTGATGAACCAAAATGTTTAAACGGGTTACGCGTAGAACGACACCCACGAACAAAACAAGCTTAAAACTTAGATCCACGCGTAAAGTTTCAAACTTTTGCCAAAAACAGTTATTTTAACACCTTAAACGTTGAAAGTACAAGAATCTTGAATAAAAGTGTAAAACCATGTTTTTAAGCGAACCAAAGATCACGTTACCTTTACGCGTAAGACCAAAACCTTACTTCAAAAGCAATAATGATTCACCCAACTAGTTGGCGATTGATATCACTGTTAGGTCACTAGTTTTACAACACAAGCTTAATAGAAAGAGATAAAGGCTATTGAACAATAAACCAAACAAACACACGCGTATGAATGTGGCCGGTTATGCGTAAGGAGTGAATGAAAGATAATATTGAACAACCAACCCTCAAGTGAGGGTTATTACATAGTATTTATAGGCAAGGAGCTAGGGCAACACTCCCACTCCTTCCCTTTTCCTTATTGGACATGGGCCTAAGCTTATGGGCCTTCTACATAAGCATGACCTTAAACAAACATAAAGGCCATAATAAGCTACCTATTACATATGAGTAACTAACACTTGAATTAAGGTTTAGGAGTGATTCCAACAATCTAGCTCAATCTCTTCATCTTCTGGCTCAAAATCATTTTCTTCTTCAATGTTGACGGGCTCAGAAGGTAAATATTCGACGAAATCGATGTCTCCATAAGAATCGTCATCGGAATCGGAGAACATCTCATCGTGATCATTCGAAATATCAAGAGAAGACTCATCACAAATATCATTCAAGTTAACCTCGGACTCACTTCAGATTGGGACAAGGATCTCAACACTAGACAATTCCGTTTCCGGAATAGAACTAAGATGCTCATCCCTCATTATAAGAGAGTCAACAGGTTCAACAATTTTCGAAGAAATCGAATCATCGACCTCTTCCAAAATGACGTCACTCCTCTCAACCAGTGTGAGTGAAGGGCAAGAGTCAGAAATGAAAGGCTCATAAATAAGAGAGGGATTGTATTTTGTAGAATCCAGAGGTGGGACAAGTGGTGTGCTCTGAGAGCTAGCAATTTCCACCACTTCCATTGTAGTCTCCGGTTTTCTCTGTTTAGAGATCGTTTTAAGCTCATTATATCGTTCCGTTTTGTTGTAACTCGACGAACTCGTAATGGCGAATTGTGAAAGATAAGGATCGATTATAGACCTAAAATCGATTCTAGACTTCTTGGGATTGGAGTCGAGAGTACAAACGGGAGTCACCTCGATTTCAGAAATATGTTCCATTTCCCTCACCGGAGAGGGAGTAGGAATCGAGGGTTCTTCAATTTTTGATATTTTTGACAAGGCTTGAAGTCTTTCACGTTCATGATTTAAAGCATTAAGTTCAATAAAATCGTATCCGTGACCCTCGGTGGGTTCTTCGGGTGGCTCTGGAATGGTGTGATTGTCTTCCGTAACTTGAACGGGGTTCTGCATTAACACTTTGTTGATATTGATTGGAGAAAGTCATTAACATGCATTCCATTGCTATTCGATGTCGCTCAAAAGCATCGTCAATCCATGAAAAATCATCCCTGAAATCCCCGGTGGGTTCTTCAATCATGGAATCATTATTCACAATCAGAACGGGTTCTTCATAAATAGAATGTATCTCGGGCATACACCGTAAGCAACGAAAATCATTCGACGAATCTACCATACCTCTACACCCATAACAATAACATGGATCGAACGAAGATATCTCGGGCTGTGGAGGGTAGTCGGGAAAATTTTGAGGATTATTGAAAGAATTGGGGCACATATGATTATAACACTGATAATCATATCCTAAACGTGAATTACAACAATGACAGAAATAGTCGAAAGAGTCCATAAAAATCAAACAATAAAGAGGGATAAGAGGAAAGAATTATCAAATCAGATGGTAAAGAAGAATATTTTTGGGTTTTTGATAAAATCAAACATAAAAGGAAAACAAATTCTGAAAAGAAAAATCTTTTAGGGTTTTTTATATTTAAGAAAACTTTTGAAAAACAATATTTTTGGTAACCGTCCCGTCAATCGGTTCTCGGTAGCTCTCTAAAGTACTCGCAGCGTGGCGGGAGAGAAGAATGGATCTCTCTTCGGTCTGCAATTTAATGTCAAGACCTCCTTATGTATAGGTTGTACTCTAAAGGTGAGCCGACGTAACAATTGACGTTTCGATTTCTTTTGTTGGTTTTTAATTTTTATGGTTTTGTAAACAATCTAGGAAGAATGTTTTGGTTTTTTAGATTTTTTTGGGTTTTTGAAAAATATATATTTACAAAAACAATGATAAATTCACTCGGGGAAGGATCTTCAAATACTCGTGAATCGAGACGAAATTAGAAACTCACTACATGCCCTCCCCGGCAGCGGCGCCAAAAACGGATTTTGGAGGGAAAAAAACCAATTATAGAAGTATTTGTAGTATTGGGTAACTCAAACATATTAGGTTTGAGTCCCCGGATCATTCTTAGCGAGGGATGAATGGAGTTTAACAACTCACGTCGCGTGATTCGGGATTTGAATGGGTAAAAAGGATTTTGAGTGATTTCTAAACTACGGGGCAAGCAATTATAATAAAAGGCAATTAAAGCTACTGAATCTATGATGCAAACAAGTAAATATAACTAAACATGCAAATTTTAACTAAAAACGCAAATAACGTAATTATTAAAACGTGAATTAAAATGCAAACTAATCTAATTTAACTCCTAAAAGTGATCTAATAATTTTATACAGCTAAAAAGATGATTTAAAAACTATTTGAAATTTAAAACTAATTTTTATGATTTTTTTTTATTTTTTTTTAATTAAAAACTATTTTTGAATTTTTAAAATAGATTTAAAATGCTAAAAATTATGAAAACTTGCAAGAAAATTACAAAACTATTTTTCAAAAATCTAATTCAACTAAAAATAATTTTCAAAACTGAAATTACATTTTTCTGACTTTTTCTTATTTATTATAAATTTAAAACTGAATTAAACTAATTAAATGGCTAGAAAATACTATTTTAACTAAGAAAATATGTAAAAAATATTTTTTATGACTTTTTGATTTTTATAAATCTAAGAAAATTATTTTTGTATTTTTGTGACAATTTTCTGAATTATTTGAATTAAAATCTAATTTAATGTACTAAAAACTGATATTAAATCTGAAAAAATAGTAAATGAACTCAGAAGAATGTAAAAATTTGCAGATAAGTTCTAAATAAAACTGAGATGCTATGAAAATTATGAAAAACCACTAGTGAACACAGAATAAGCTATTTGATGATTAAACTGATTTGGAAAGCTAAGAGGTATTAAGCTAAAGAGTACCGATAAGCTACCAAGAACTACATCAGGCTAAATAAGCTTAAATCAACTAAAAGTAATCTATTACACTTGATAAGGAACAAATAAGCATGATCAGAAAGACTGAAAAGCACTTGGGAAGCAAGACTGTTAAGGGAAAGCTTAATGAAATAAGCAGATTTATTCTAATAAGCTACTAGAAGCTAACCTAAGCCAAAACAAGCATAAACTAATTAGAAGCTACCTAAAACTACTGAAAGGGACCAGATTAGCACAATGTATAAGCAAATAAGCACAACACTAAACTAAAACAACTTATTGCCAAACAGCCTAATCCTGCCACTTTAAGCTCAATTTTAACTAGCTTAGAAAATTCCTAAAATTAATCTAAATTAACTTGTAAAAAACAACCAACCTAAGTTCTGATATCCAAAATTTCAGCTAAAAAGGATTTAAAATGAAGAAATTAAAAATAAAAACTATAGCTAATTAGACCTAGATTGGACCGATGCAAGCAGATTATTTTTGATGATATGAGGTCTAGCGAGCTAAGTACAAGCTTGTGTATAAACAACTAATAAACCAAATCTAATTCTAACTCAAGCTTGTGAACCAAAGTACTCATTTATCTAAAACTCAAATCAACACAAGCTGAAAATCAAGCTGAAATGGGTTTGCAAGCAGCTTAAGGGATGACACAAAAGGCAATCCAAACACTCCTAAGGCAGACTAAATCTATTCTAAACTATGAAATACAAATGGAATCAAAAATCAAGCAACAAGCTCAAGAAGAGAAGCAGAAAACTTACTTAGAAGACACTTATTTTGACAAAATGTAAAATGTGGTGCAGGGGAGGAAAACAACAACATACCACCTTTAAACCAATAGCAGCCTACATAAAATATTTTTTTCATTTTTTTCCTTTTGAGGTTACTAAAACAAGCTACTGAAAAAGCTATTTTTAATTTTTAAAAATTTTTACAACAACTAAATATTACTTAAATTGCTAGAGGAAAATTGAAGAAAATAGACTTGACTGATTTGGACAGATTTGAAATTCAACTTGAAAACATGAGAAACTGGTTTAAAACTTAACACTTAACTTGAAAAAGCCTTAAAACTTGTAATCAACATTAATGGAATCAGATTCAACCAAAAGAAATTCTTAAAGCTCTAACAAATTGCTAAATCCAAACACTCCTTAAAGACTCTAAACTGAATGAAACCTTTTAAAAACTGGATTGATTAAGACCAAAGCTGAATTTAAGAATCTAAACACATACTTATAACAACTTTAAGCTGAAATCAATCTAAAAACTGTCTTGACTTTTGATTTTGACCAACGTTGACTGTTGTTGACGTTTTTGAGAAAACTGATTTTGGAACTAGTAAAAGAAGAGATGAGCTCATACAAGCTTATAAATGCTTATATGAGCTTAATAATCAAATGATGTGAGCTTATGAAACAGTATAACTTGAAAATGAATTGACAAGAAATTTAAATTGAAAATGCAGCTTTTATTAATAAAAGGAAATTTACAAAGCTTTAAAGAGAATTACAATCTGAATTTAAATGCTTAATCTAACAAAACAGTAAATGACAGAAAAATGGTAACAACTTCTCTAAAAGCTATGAGAAATTGGACATTTTGCTCTATGGAGAAAGAGGCCTTTAAATAGCTGAGCCATGATGATTAGAAGCTTCTGGGATCTTTATTCTTGACCATTGATCAACTCCCTTGTGTCATCAAATCGTCCACAACCTTTGGATCAGAATGGTGAGGTGTTTCCACCAATGAGGATGCTTCAATTGTCCACGCTGGAAATCCTTGGGTGTACACTCTCTCTGACACGTGTGTCAGGACCTTCTGGAAGTACTTTAGTGTGGGTAAATGTGGGTGAACCACGGTAAAAGAGGGAGGTGGAGGTGAAACAGTAAATGGGTGAGATTTGGGCGCGCTTTGTATTTGGGTTTTATTTTACATTTGTTTGACTTTGGGGGAAAGGGGTTTGACTAGTGGTAAGGGAAGGGTTCATGTGGTTAGGTAACGGGTCAGAAAGGGAAAGGGTCAAGATAATTGGAAGGGAGTTCATTTGGGGTTAAAGTGGACCATAGGTGAATATGGTGAGTTGACCGGTTTGTTTTACCTTTTGACCGTGGGTTTTTGGGATACGGGGTGGGTATTAGGATTAGATGAGCTTGGATGGGTAAAGGTTAATAAAGAATGGGCTTTGGGCTGTTAGTTTAATTGGGGTAGGATATGGTTTGGATTTGTTTTGGACTTAGATTAATGTTGTTGTTTTATCCGAATTTCACAAGGACCAATGATGTAAAAATTGTAAATCCAAGGGACCATGAATGTAATATGTGAAATGATAAGGGTAAATTTGTTATTTGGGGTAAATGAAGGGTTTAAGGGTATATTGGGTAATTAGAGGGGTGAATTGGTTATTTTGGGAAAGTTGAGGGTAGAAGTTGTAAATTATGGAAAGTTGAGGGTGTATTGTGTAAATGTGAGAGAGTGACGGTGATGATGTGAAAACTCCCAATCTTGATCCAGAAATCCGTAATTTGCACTTTTGATCATCCAAATCCCATAAAACTGCATCCCGGCATCGGCTTTTGCTCTCTTCCTTCTCTCGTGCTCGGTTTTCTTTGGTTTTGGCTTTCTTTTGTCTGTTTTGTCATATTCGTACCTGCACATGCATAAACTCAATAAACCAACAAATATTAGACATAAACGGCTCTTTCTTGGTTATTTTGGGTCTATTTTTGTAAAGAAATGGTATGTGTTTTAGCACATACCAAATGTACTGCTGAAATTGTTCCTTGAGGACTCTAAAGGCGGTTGTGGACTCATTCTCGTTAATTTCATCTTTGTTGAGTTGGTATTCAAGTTGATTCACGTTGTGAAACATTTTATCAATGAAGATGTCAAAGTCTTCTCTAAAGAGTGATGGAAAGGCCCGTTTAAATCCATCTCCGGAATGAGTACCTGCTAAGCCTTTGTTTGAGAGGATCTTAAGGTGTGAATGAAGTGATCTAAACTGTTCCATGCATATATGCACCAAATGTGTCTCTATCTCATTCATCTGCAACCTTGATTGATATATTTTCTCCCCCCTTGATTGTTGCGATGTAATTGGAAGAATCAAACAAAAAGTGTGAAGTCGATATAGCACACTCAAGGCCAATATAGTGATTTTCTAATTTCCCTCCAAAAATTATTTTGAAAAATTTTCTCTGCCGGAATTTGAGATTCACTATAAAGTTAAACTCTAAGGTTGCTAGAAAATTTTGAGATTTGACAATTTGACGCCAAATTTGACTGAAAAAATTCGAATTTGGGCAAAAAAAATTAAATTTTTGACCAAAATTTTCAATGTTAAACCAAAATTTGAATTTTGCGTAAAAATTAAACGTTTAGTCTCCCCTAAAAATTAAAAAACTCAATTTGTTTGAACTTATGTAGTTGATGGATCTTGTAGATAATTGTAACGTGTGTTAAAGTTGGTATTTTATAACAACCCGTAAATTTCCGGATTATTATAATAATATTATTACGTCAGAAAAATTTAAATCGGTTATTTTCTGACAGCTGTCGATATCTAAATTTGAAAACGAGAGGTCATCTCGTCCCCTTAAAAATACGACACCGCACGCGTACCGACACCACACTAGTAATTGGTTAAATTCGATAATTATTTTTCGGAGTCAATAATTTTGAGTTTATTTTACTAAAAAAAAAATAAAAAAAAAATAAAATAAAATAAAATATTTTGTGCGTTTTTCTTAAGAATGCCAAATCGGTACACCACGACTATATTTAAGCTCAAAACGGGGCACGGCTTACACAACCGGCATCCAAAATAAACTTTCTTTTTCCCCTTGTTATTCTTCATTGACGCCCTTTCTTATTAGTTGGTCACATGTTCTCTTAAACCTTGTCAAAGTCACATGGGATTGTAAGAAAAAGCAACATGAAAGGTACATTAGCCAAGTATATCTATTCACAGTATTTTCAACCCAAAAGCAAAGTCAACTCTTGCACTTTTCACTTCTTTTTATTGCTGCTCGAACCAACAAGGAGACCAAGAGACAAAATCTTACCCAAGCCAACCTAGACTCAATTTTATATTGCCTAACCTACATTTGACTCTTTTAACCAATAGTACATATGTTCCTTATGACTTGACTAAACCTAAAACATGCCCTCAATCTCAGTAACATGTTGAGCGTGCCATGACCCTCACACACCTTTCCTTCTACTTTTCTTGGAACCATGAGAACACACATAAAATATTTGGTGATTGCCATACTTATTTTCTTTATATAACCACTTCTAAAACACAAAGTTAAACTCTCATCACACTCTCTACCTCTCACTCGTTACTGTCAAGAAAAGGGAGTAGTATATAAGTGTATACTACCTACTTCATTCCCATCACTTTTCAACACAAATTTCACTCTCATATACACATACATTCGAAGAGTACAAGGGGAAAACAAGGACAAGTCTTGGTGTTTTGCTCATTTAGAATAAGTGTTTAAGGGTACATGGGAAGCTTGGTTTTGTATCTTGAGTTCTTGGGTTCTCGTGTTCACTTTTGCATTCACTTCATCACCTATTGTAAGCATTCACTTCACCTATTTTTTTTATACATCTCATATACATATTTCATCATTCACATGTTTAGTTTTAGCTATTATACACTTGTGGTGTTGAGTTTTTGCTTAAAAACATTGAACCGAACATTTCCTTTCGCTGTCCCAAATTTACGCCTCAAAGATGGACACAAATAAAATACTTACACAAATCTTTAGGAAAATCTGGTTTAGGCACACTTATATATGTATGTTAGGATGTCTCACTAAAATTTTCATAATTTTATATAATGATTTACTATTTTAATAAGTGATACGAGTTATTGACTTTTTTGCACCTGCTTTAGTAATCGATTTCATCTTATAAAACAACCCACTTCAAAACCTAATGAGCAAAATGGTAAACATGAAAGTGTTAGGGACACCTTGAATTAGATCTAGGAGTTGGATGGAGCCGTGACGATAAATAACGAATGAGATAGGGCCAAAACAAGTCGAGTAAAATTTTATGTTTTCTAACAGCCTTGACATCCGACCATAAAATGAATAAACTGGACTTATTGGAACATGGGAAAAATATTAGGCTTACATATTTGAAAACTAGACATTATTAGCTAAGTTTAGGAAGTTGAACGAGCAAAAACCGACTTAAAATGAATGAGTTACGGACTTTTAAAGTTACAAAAACATATATATTTTACCAGCAGACTATTTAGAGTAGTTGCGTCGGCCTATGTTCGGGTCTTTTTTATGAAGCACTTAAACTTAGAACCGCGACGAGAATCGCTTGAACTTATTACGACCTCATGCATACTCGACATAGAAATTTGAAACAAGCCAAACCGATATGAAACAAAGAAGTTATGACTCCTAAAGTTGAGCAAAATGGGTTTGTGGACTTTTATAAAACTTAATTTCTAACGTTAAAAGTTGCGTTCTACCATATTTGGAGTCGTAAAACCTCATTGCAAGTGTATAAGAGCCATTTCACATTCTAGAACTCATACGCATTTATTTCATGCCATATTTCCGAGTCGACTTATATTCCTAGGTCGCGTTAGATTGCATTCCCGAATAGTTTGTCATATTATTCCGGATATCGATTGCCTAAGGTGAGTTCATAGCCCCACTTTTACTCTTTTAACTATTTTATAAACTCCTTGGGGAGAATACATGCTACTACTGCTTTTATGATCACAATTGCTTGAAAACTGCTTTGTACTCTTGATATTATGACTCGCCTAAGTTGCCGACCAAAAGTCCCCTACATCATGAACCATTAATCACTTGCGTGAACGCAAATATCGTGGATAGTACTATGGGAATCGACGACCCCGACTCGGTTATCGGAAATAACCGGGCGCACTATATTGGTATCTCTATGTAATTGGCTATTACATCTCGTAGGGCAATTTTATTTACTTACACCAAGAATTAGGTGTATGCGCTAGTTTGGTGTCATGAGCTTAGTGCAATAATATCAACTATCTTTTATGGGCGATAACAACGTAGCCCATGGCTTCTTTTAAACTTGAAAATCTTGTGATCAACTGCCTTATTACTAAACCTATGAATTCACTCAACCATTGTGTTGACTTTTTAGCATGTATTTTCAGGATGAAAAGGCGATAGCTAACTCTGGAGGCGCTTGGGCATTGGCATGGCATGGTCATAGATGACTCTGATTTACAAATGGGGACCACATTTTATTAATGGGCCATTTTCCGCAACAATTCAACTTTTGTAAACTTTGTTTTACTACAATAAATGAAATATTTTACGAAAAAGCTATTATTTTTCACTTGTGTTATGATCCAACTGAGTAGCATCCCAAAAACTTTTTCTTCCACGCAAACCATTTTGGGGTGTTACTGATTGATCGAGCCAGTTATAGAGAACTAGGAAATTTTCAAAACCTAGACTATAACCACTTTTTCAAAAACTTAACCCTATGACGAACACATGCCTGCCTGCCAAGCTGATTGCCTCACTTATGACTCGTTGAAGTCATCTTTGATAAGATATGTGTTTTATTACTGAGAACTTAGTCTCACTATTAGCTATGATTGCCTTACTTATATGTATGATTATATAATACTGCGCTATGCCTTCTCCCCCTCATAAATTGAATAATTGTTCAACCTTTCATAATAAACTTTAAAGACATAAGGACATGTTACTGGTATAACTAAGCTAAGCATTGCAAGATTCATTGAACCTCGGGTGAATATAGACTGATCACCTATATTCAGCCAGGGACAGTGAGACATAGCTTGATCACCTATGTCTGACTCAGAGGTGAATGTTGCAATACTGAAAGTAGTTATAATAGTGGTATGTCCGCTTGACCTCCTGATTGACTTCTAAAAATGGTAAAACTTTCATTTGTGTTCATCAAAAGAGTTATAAAAGTTTACTCCTACACATCACACACTGACGTCACAACATTTTCTCACTACGATACTTTTCTCCTAAGTGGAACGCTTTTCTCATTACTACCTCTCTACACTGACCATTTTACACCACTACCTTACGCCTCCGCGTCTACATCTTACTAGCAACGTGCATGGAGATTTGCATGGCAGATGATGCACACTACCACTTCGCGCAAGGACACCACAATGATCCATGTTAAAACGAACCACTTCGCGCCCTCCGTGCCTACGTTATGTATGAGATTTACTTAGCAGATAATACATAACCGACGAAATGTTGCATGATGCGAATTAATGATTGTATTTCAGATTTTCTTAGCGGATTATGCGCGACTAACTAAAATTTTAAATTACCGCACGACATTACTATAGGTCTAGGTTATATCTTTTTGGGTTGCTACAATACGATATCTTCTGTCTTCCCGTCCCATCGACTTATCGTCTTCATTACAAAATCATTAAACCTCTATTACTGGATCATTGCAACCCACGTCTTCATAACCCCACCCTATCATTATCCTCTCATACGTTGAGATTGAAATTGTCTCGTCACCCATTGCGGTAACAATGTCACCTCTACCACAAAACTCGTACCTAATCGATGAACCGGATTACATCTCTAGCCGTTCTAAGAACAACACACCTCAACATCTACAAAGGGAACCCCTCGCTAAGCAACGAACGACTAAAAGGTATAAAAACATACCAAGAGTTAGCTTGCAACTTAAGCCACTTTTTATGGGAACGGATCCCTAATCTCCCATGCACCCCTTTGAAACACCAATTATCTGTTAGCTACCCTCTTATGAAATAATAAACTTCGTTGTTGTCTAACGCAAACTACTTTCGACTATTTTACCAATCACTTCACGGTCATTTTTTCCAAAAAGTCTTAGTATTGTGCCATCAAACCAAAAATTTACGACCTTGCTAATACTTCATAAACAATGGCCTTACTAATGCTTTGCAAACTACTTTCTTATAAAGTGATAAACTGATTAATTTCCTTACTCCTACTTTATGAAACAACAAACAATTGCGATAACAATTTATAAACTATATTACAAATTTTTCCTGCAAGATATATTACGGTCTTATAAACTATTTTACCCTCTTATTGAGCTACTTTAGCCACTGCCTGATCTAAAAACCATTAAACCACGTTACTCTCCGTCTTTACTTTACTGACTATTTTTATTACCACCCTATAAACCACCTTGATATTAATTAAACTACGAAATCTTCTATTATTTGACAAAACGATAAATTGTTTTTCTTGTAAGCTATTTTACGAATCATTTTACGAGTTATTTTATAACCCGAATTGTGTCTCACCAGAATATTTCACTACCATTGATAAACCGTTTTCTATTACTTTATAAACTGTTAAAAAAAAAAAAAAAAAAAAAAAAAAAAAAAACTTACAAAGTTGTTGCTTTAATACCGAACCACAAACTACGATTTATCATGACAAAAATATTTTCTTCTTACTCAATAAAGTGGTCTTACAAACATTTTCATGAACTTTACTGCAATTTCCTTACAAACTATTTACTCCTCTTGAAAGACTTTAAAGTATGATCGATATTTTCTTTTGTAAATAAAACGAATCCTCAGAGTAAAAATAAGCGCTTTGTTTTGAAAACAATAATGAGAAATGCTAAGAAACCAAAAACTGATTCATCATCTACAAAAGCTAAGTTATTTGAAATTATTTTGAGAAACAACTTTTAAATTCACACGAAAACCTCCAACTTGGAGCCGATTCCATGTTGACGCTTAAGACTTTATTTAACAAGTTTTCATCACAAAAGCTGAAATCCAACAAGTTTCCTTACATACATCAAGTTCTCCCTTAAAATTTTAAAGAATTTATATTTTCATATATACCATTCACATTCGAAAAGCATAACCTTAACAACTGAATTTTACCCATACCTTACCAAAATAAAGTGTTCCATAATACTTTGTAAAGTATCCCAAAACCACTCTATTGGTTACTTATTTCCTTGAAATGTGTTTTAAGTTAATACCCCATAAACAGAAATGATCAATGTCCTCCTTGATAGTTAAGCCTGACCTTAGGATGTATCCTACACCTCTACCTAAAACCATAGATAACCATGAGGTTCATCAACTATTAAACCTCCAATCCTACCCAATTTAGACAACTAAACCCTACCCGTGGCTATGGGTACATGTTATATCCTGCTACATATCCTTGCCACACTATATTTTCCAAATTTGAGGGTTCCTCTTTAGAATCCAACAATAATACTTTCCAAAATCCCTTGTTAAAATGAGACAAAATGCTGAAACACTAAAAGTTTCGCAAAATTTCCCTGTACACCCCATAATTTGGAACCGGTTTTACCATATTTTAAAAATGTGTCATTATTTTTTTTTTCATCTTATCGATTTTGAAATCTAGTCTTAGTCAAACTTGTATAAACATTTAGTCGAAAGAGAAAATTGAAAACAAATGGTTCTTCATCCTTTAAAGAAGAAAATACGCAAACCCATAGCAAATCTTAAGAATCAACCCATATACTTTAGAATCATTAAACACCATAAATTGGTACATTTTGATAAGACCACGAGGAGTTAGAGGTGCCCACATGAACAAAATAGTGAAATCTCATAACATCAAAAATTAGAACTTTCACCCAATGAATCTACCCCAGGAAATCAAGGCATCTCAGGTAGAGGATGTGCTGCTGGCATAACACCTAGGTACCCACACCCAAAGGGGGAAACCCTAGAACCACCTAGGAAAGCCCAAAACTTGTTTCAAATACCATCACCTCATTCCCGACACCCTATCGGGTAACGTAAACTGAGATCCGGGACGGATCTCCTGTAAGGTGGGTAGACTATAACAACCCGTAAATTTCCGGATTATTATAATAATATTATTACGTTAGAAAATTTTAAATCGGTTATTTTCTGACAGCTGTCGATATCTAAATTTGAAAACGAGAGGTCATCTCGTCCCCTTAAAAATACGACACCGCACGCTGCATCGACACCACACTAGTAATTGGTTAAATTCGATAATTATTTTTCGGAGTCAATAATTTTGAGTTTATTTTACTAAAAAAAATAAAAAAAAATAAAATAAAATAAAATATTTTGTGCGTTTTCTTAAGAATGCCAAATCGGTACACCACGACTATATTTAAGCTCAAAACGGGCACGGCTTACACAACCGCATCCAAAATAAACTTTCTTTTCCCTTGTTATTCTTCATTGACGCCCTTTCTTATTAGTTGGTCACATGTTCTCTTAAACCTTGTCAAAGTCACATGGGATTGTAAGAAAAAGCAACATGAAAGGTACATTAGCCAAGTATATCTATTCACAGTATTTTCAACCCAAAAGCAAAGTCAACTCTTGCACTTTTCACTTCTTTTTATTGCTGCTCGAACCAACAAGGAGACCAAGAGACAAAATCTTACCCAAGCCAACCTAGACTCAATTTTATATTGCCTAACCTACATTTGACTCTTTTAACCAATAGTACATATGTTCCTTATGACTTGACTAAACCTAAAACATGCCCTCAATCTCAGTAACATGTTGAGCGTGCCATGACCCTCACACACCTTTCCTTCTACTTTTCTTGGAACCATGAGAACACACATAAAATATTTGGTGATTGCCATACTTATTTTCTTTATATAACCACTTCTAAAACACAAAGTTAAACTCTCATCACACTCTCTACCTCTCACTCGTTACTGTCAAGAAAAGGGAGTAGTATATAAGTGTATACTACCTACTTCATTCCCATCACTTTTCAACACAAATTTCACTCTCATATACACATACATTCGGCAGTAGCACAAGGGGGGAAAACAAGGACAAGTCTTGGTGTTTTGCTCATTTAGAATAAGTGTTTAAGGGTACATGGGAAGCTTGGTTTTGTATCTTGAGTTCTTGGGTTCTCGTGTTCACTTTTGCATTCACTTCATCACCTATTGTAAGCATTCACTTCACCTATTTTTTTTATACATCTCATATACATATTTCATCATTCACATGTTTAGTTTTAGCTATTATACACTTGTGGTGTTGAGTTTTTGCTTAAAAACATTGAACCGAACATTTCCTTTTGCTGTCCCAAATTTACGCCTCAAAGATGGACACAAATAAAATACTTACACAAATCTTTAGGAAAATCTGGTTTAGGCACACTTATATATGTATGTTAGGATGTCTCACTAAAATTTTCGTAATTTTATATAATGATTTACTATTTTAATAAGTGATACGAGTTATTGACCACATTGTTGCACCTGCTTCGAGTCTCGATTTCATCTTATAAAACAACCCACTTCAAAACCTAATGAGCAAAATGGTAAACATGAAAGTGTTAGGGGACACCTTGAATTAGATCTAGGAGTTGGATGGAGCCGTGACGATAAATAACGAATGAGATAGGGCCAAAACAAGTCGAGTAAAATTTTATGTTTTCTAACAGCCTTGACATCCGACCATAAAATGAATAAACTGGACTTATTGGAACATGGGAAAAAATATTAGGCTTACATATTTGAAAACTAGACATTATTAGCTAAGTTTAGGAAGTTGAACGAGCAAAAACCGACTTAAAATGAATGAGTTACGGACTTTTAAAGTTACAAAAACATATATATTTTACCACAGACTATTTAGAGTAGTTGCGTCGGCCTATGTTCGGTCTTTTATGAAGCACTTAAACTTAGAACCGCGACGAGAATCGCTTGAACTTATTACACCCTCATGGCATACTCGACATAGAAATTTGAAACAAGCCAAACCGATATGAAACAAAGAAGTTATGACTCCCTAAAGTTGAGCAAAATGGGTTTGTGGACTTTTATAAAACTTAATTTCTAACGTTAAAAGTTGCGTTCTACCATATTTGGAGTCAGAAACCTCATTGCAAGTGTATAAGAGCCATTTCACATTCTAGAACTCATACGCATTTATTTCATGCCATATTTCCTGAGTCGACTTATATTCCTAGGTCGCGGTTAGATTGCATTCCCAGAATAGTTTGTCATATTATTCCGGATATCTGATTTCTTAAGGTGAGTTCATAGCCCCACTTTTACTCTTTTAACTATTTTATAAACTCCTTGGGGGAGAATACATGCTACTACTGCTTTTATGATCACAATTGCTTGAAAACTGCTTCTTTGTACTCTTGATATTATGACTCGCCTAAGTTGCCACCAAAAGTCCCCTACATCATGAACCATTAATCACTTGCAGTGAACGCAAATATCGTGGATAGTACTATGGGAACCGACGACCCGACTCGTTATCGGAAATAACCGGGCGCACTATATTTGGTATCTCTATGTAATTGGCTATTACATCTCGTAGGGCAATTTTATTTACTTACACCAAGAATTAGGTGTATGCGTTAGTTTGGTGTCATGAGCTTAGTGCAATAATATCAACTATCTTTTATGGGCGATAACAACGTAGCCCATGGCTTCTTTAAACTTGAAAATCTTGTGATCAATCGCCTTATTACTAAACCTATGAATTCACTCAACCATTGTGTTGACTTTTTAGCATGTATTTTCGGGATGAAAAGGCGATAGCTAATTCTCGAGGCGCTTGGGCATTGGCATGGCATGGTCATAGATGACTCGATTTACAAATGGGGACCACATTTTATTAATGGGCCATTTTCCGCAACAATTCAACTTTTGTAAACTTTGTTTTACTACAATAAATGAAATATTTTACGAAAAAGCTATTATTTTTCACTTGTGTTATGATCCAACTGAGTAGCATCCCAAAAACTTTTTCTTCCGCTGCAAACTATTTTTGGGGGTGTTACATATTTGTTGAAAGCTGGTCCTTAGTCGTTAGATTGTCCCTTACCCGTAAACTGGTCTTACTCGTAAACTTGTCTTACTCGTAAAGTGTTCCATACTCGTAAACTGTGTTACTCGTAAAGTATTCCTTACTCGTAAACTGGTCTTACTCGTAAACTTATTTCTTACTCCCAAACTGGTCTTACTCGTAAAATCTTTCCTTACGTGTAAGATGTGAGTCTTATTCGTAAGGTTAGTTCTTACTCGTAAGGTTGGTTCTTAGTCGTAAGACTTAGAGAAACCCAATAAAATCTTTCAAACTTATCCAAGCTTAAAAGATATCACAAGTCGAAGTATTCCACAAGCTTATCCAAGCAAGGGAAGTATTGAGTACACTTTGATCATTGAAGAATTTGAAGAACAGTGTTTATTCGTAAACTCCTCCTTACTCGTAAAACTGTTGCTTACTCGTAAAACTGCTGCTTACTCGTAAACTTGGTGCTTGTTCGTAACCTTATTCGTAAGATCAGGGTTTTGACTTTTCTTACTCATAAACTAAGGGTTTTGAATTTCTTACTCATAAACTTTACTACTTATTCGTAAGATAAGGGTTTTAGGCTTATTCGTATAACTTACCAATTTATACAAAAATACATTTTAAGCTTAAAAACACGATTTTCACTTGTTTCTTTTGAGCAAATATCTTCAAAAAATTTTAAATATCAATAAAATTTTAACCTTTAATACCAAAAGTGAAATTTGAGGAAATTTGTAAAGTGATTCAAAAACGTGAAACGAGTATAAAACGATTGAAAGCTTACAAAGTTCTAAACATTTTGAAAAATCTAAGCTTCTAAACACTATATCAACCTTAAAACTTTCCAAGCTTCAAGATTTAAGTGAAAGAAACAAAGAATAAGTCGTGAAAGTAAAGAAAACTATGAAAAAAACTTACGAATAACAAAGAACACTATAAAACACGCTCCAAAAATCTATTAGGCGATTGATACCACAGTTAGGTCACCATAATAATGATAATACAAGCATAACAATGATACAATGATAAAAGAGAAAGGTAGAATGGTCGATACTTTCACAAATAAGAATGACAAAGGTTTACTTGCATGTATGAAAGAACCAACAATAATAAATGTGTTTACAACTAGAATTTATAGGAGAGGAACTAGGGAAATACACCTAGTCCCTTCCTTGAGTCCTTTGGGCCTTACACATAGGCCCGTGGGCTTACTTCATAAGCCTAGTGATTAATACTAATGTATAATACTAAATACTTAGCAACCTATTACATATTTAATGATCGACACTTGATAGTAGTTACACGTGATCCCAACATCAAGGTTTTAGAAAACACAACAAATCATAATATTTAAACTACTACAAATGTTTGACGTTATTACAGACTTCGTACAAATGTTCTAACTAATCTAATAACCTACTTAAACTAATTAATGTTTAACTATGACAATCATTCAGGACGATGAAAAGTGAGGATGTTTGCCACCTTTGATCTTCCTCCAACATAACTCTCGAACCTTTGCATCTGTCGTCGATGCTTGAGCAGCCGCTGAATTCTGTTCATTTACTTGTTGGCCTGTTTTTCCTCTCTACTATGCCACTTCATATCTCTTAAACATCCTTGCTCGTGACCTGCGTCATAATCTCGAACAATATTTTTCAGTTCAATGTGTACTGATACGCTAGATCAGGTTTTACATTTATATTTCTCGACCTCCTACTGATCTACACATATACTAACGGGCAGTGTACTCGGTTGCAAGTAGTGAGTGGATGGTAAGTCCGATGTCATCCTCAAGAATGGCTAGTGATTTCTAGTTGTCTAATTGAAATGATATTCTAAGGGGTATTTAAAGGAATAATTATATTTGTGAATTTGTAGATTATAAGTATTCAAGGGTGATCTAATGGGATGGTCTTCTGGAAAACAACTTATGGGGAAGAAAATTATTATGATCTAATTCTCATACCGTATCTACTCACATATTAAATTGAGGTAAAAGACGGTAGACTCCTTTGGTCAATTCATATACCCTATGATCCTATACTCCTCAACAAGGTAATTATCAGTTACCAAGGATCATTTGGTAATCTATTTTCAGCCATTAAGTACAGGTGTTTATTATCGTAATATATGGGGGTAAATGTCACTAGAATCCTCGGGTAAATTCGCCTAGCCTATGTTCCATAGATTCCTATTCCGTAACCATACGATTACTAGAGTTCGTGGGTTAACCTATGTAGATTCATCAAGTACCAGCTGCAATCTAGACTTATTCTAAGAAAACCCGGCCTCTCGGATCTTAGAATTTCCCCTAACTTCTTAAATATCTCCTTCTAGTAGGTGGTCCTATAGCCAATTCGCACAGAAGATAATGGTAGTCCTAGTGAAACCCGGCCTCTCGGAACTTATGTTTCCCTAGAACTTCTTACCACTACTCACAACCTATTCGTATAGGGTCCTATGGTCAATTCTCCTAGCTTCCTAGATACTACCAAACATTAATACTACCAAAATGAAGGTGTCCACGAATAAGCAAAGAAAATATGCACATATAGCAATAAATAAACGAGAAATAAAGATCAATCAATTAATCATGAATAATAATTTAATTAAACATCAATAATGATTAATTAAAACACGATAGGTACCAATACTCGTGCAACCGGAGCAAATGATTCCTCAAAGTTAATACCCTCCTCCTGTCGGTATCCTTTAGCCACTAGCCTTTCCTTATTCTTCAGAACATCTCTGTGCTCGTCAAGCTTTACTTTGAAGATCCACTTAAGAGCAATAATCATGGCACAATCTGGAGCAGGTACTAATTCCCATACATCAAGGCGATCAAACTCATGGATTTCTTCTTGCATAGCACTAAAACAGTTGTCCTCAGACATTGCTGTTTTGACATCTTTAGGTATGATCTTTGATAATACAGAATTGAAGAAGCACCATAAGGCATCAGTGGCAAGTTGTTTACGAGTGGAGACTGGATGAGAAGGGTTCCCAATGATGTTATCCAGTGGATGATCATGTGTCCATTTTCTGAGATATTTATGTGGTTGATGATGAGGAACTGATGTAGCAGAGTTTGGATCCCATGATAAAGATGATTCAGGTGTTGGTTCAGGGGCAAATATGTTTTCAAACGGGGCATCATCGGGTGTAGCAAAGGGGTTATCTCCATCATAATTAGCAGCTACATTTCCATGATGTACTGTCAAAGATTAAGGATTCAAAGATGATGATGAGTGATCGACAACTGGCGCTTCTTGAGATAAAGTCATTGAAACAGATGGACCATCTATATTGGTTGGATTGGAAGCAGCTGCAGTTGGTGGTCCAGAATTGTCATTAGTCTGAGGTTCATAATATTCATCAAACATCAGATCAAACAATTTCTTCAAATCTTCTTCTGATGGAGGTACATATGAAGTTGTAGGTGAGTGATTATGTACAAGAGAAGAACTAATGGGATTAATTGATGAAGGTTGAGAAGCGGGTCCAGAACTAGATTGTCCTGGAGCCGTATGCTCAGACAGCTCATCGAATGTGACGTGAATAGATTCCATGATGTCTCGGGTTCTTTTATTGTAGATTCGGTAACCCTTTCGGTTTTGTGCATAACCAATGAAAACTCCGATGTCCGCCTTAGGTTTCAATTTACCCAAATCTTGACATTCATTAGTAGGATAACATAAGGCACCAAACACATGTAGAAAAGAAATATCCGGTTTTCGGTTATGGAAAAGTTCGTAAAGGGTTTTTCCATAAGTGGTATGAGTTAGGGAGCGGTAATGGCTTCTGCCCAGAGACACATTGGAACCTTTGAATAGATCAACATAGTCCTTGCAGCTTCTACAAGAGTTCGATTTCGTCTTTCAACTACACCGTTCTGTTGAGGAGTACGTGGAACACTTATTTGATGGCTGATTCCAATGCTTTCGTAAAATTGACACAGTTCTTTGTTTACAAACTCGCCCATTGTCGGCTCGGACAATTTCGATCGCTTTATTAAGTCGAACTCCGCAATGCTTAATAAGTTTGATGATGACGTATGGAGTTTCATCCTTTGACCTCAAAAACTTAACCCAAGTGAACCGAGAGTAGTCATCAACCACGACTACACATATTTCTTCCCGTTTATAGTTTGCACTCTCATGGGTCCGCACAAATCCATATGAAGAGTATGTAGAACTTCCATAATTGAGTTTGCAGGTTTGGGTTTATCGGCATATTTCTTGCTTTTTCCCAATTGGCATGCTGAACAAAGATGATCTTTTTCATATTTTAATCTGGGCAAGCCTCTTACGAGGTCCTTTCTAGAAAGATCATTTATGGTTCTAAAGTTCAAGTGATTGAGATGACGATGCCATAACCATGACTTTGTTTTAGAAGCCTTTGACAACAAGCAGATTGGAGAAGACTTCATCATATCTTCGATAGAGATGGTGTATAGATTAGTGCCACGAGTTCCTTTTAAAAGTTGAACACCATCTAGTTCTCTAACGAAGCAAGTGTGTTTTCTGAAGGCCACTTCAAGATTAGAGTAATAGAATTGACCAACAGAGAACAGATTATGACCGAGTCCTTCAACATAATATCCCCGGGAGATCACACTGTCACCAAATACATAATCTCCATAACCCATAATTGCCCCAAAATGGTCGTTCCCAAATCTAATAGTCCTGATGAATTTATTCATGAAGTTCATGAGTCGTGAGCGATCTCCAGTCATATGCTTTGAACAGCCTGAGTCCAAATACCACAGAACCATTTTTACGACCTGCAGTTGAACACAGACAAGTATGGATGACTGGATAACTTGGATCCCCATGCGAGAATGGGTTCCATTTGGTTAGTAAATGAGATTGGAACACCCACATCAGAAATAGAAGCTATGACATCATTAGTAGTGGATGCAAGACTAGTAGAAGCACTTGGCCTATGTGTAGTATGACTACTTCAAGCACTTGATCCTACCAGTAGGTTTCCATTCCTTAGTGGGCATAGATCTTTTCCTATTAGGACAAAACTCGTTAACTTTGAATGTCCGGCCAGTGGGTTTCCATTGATAACCCACATTATAGAACTTTCTCCCTGTAGGTTTCCAATAATTACTAACCTTTTTCCAATTTGGCCTTTTGGCACCCTTAACCTGTTTAGCAATTCTAACATTTTTGACTGGGGATTTAACAACATTTTTCAATTCAATCACAGCAGATTCATGATAAATACCATAAACCAAACATTCATTACATGTTTTGAAAATAGTAGCAGAATTCGAATTAATTACAGTACGCTTATAGCTAATACTAGAATCAACACGATTCGTCTTATTCAACTCAAACTTATTGTTCCTAAGGTGGTCTTCTACTTTCTTCCCTTGATCACTCTTGGCTTGCGAGGTCCTATCTTGCTTTGTATTGCCTGGAGGCTTTGACCCGCTTACCTTAGTGTCACTTATTACTCCTGTAGAAGGAATGATGGGAACATTAGTTGGTTTCACTACTTTTTGCATTCCTGGTATAGAAGTGCTGGGATCTGAGATTCTAGGAGGCACATCAAAGGTCACATGCTTGACTTTCAGCATAGAACACGGCATAACGACACTATCTTTCCTAGTACCATTTTTAGGACATATAGCTATTAAGCATTCTAAAAGCTCCTGAGATCGTTTGGCATATAAGCATGCATCCCTAATCGCATTATCATTTGGTTCTCTATCTTATCCTCTTCAACAATCTCATGAAGACATTATAGACTATCCTTAAGGTACGAAAAATATGTTTGATATGCAAGTTCATTGTTTCTAAGATGAGGGGGAATATACTTCACAGTCATAGCATATTCAGGCACCTTTGGTGCAATATTCTCACCACTGGTGATTGGCATTTTCCCTTTTACCTGACTCTTCAGATTCTCAATTTCATTTTGCAAAGAAGTTATCTTTTCATTGTTCTTATCACGAGTGACCTTAATTGATTCATATAACTCTTTGAAATGCAGTTTAACTTTTTCATTTTCTTCTAGAAAACACTCATTTTCATGTTGTAATACATTAATGATGTTTTGAAGATGAAAATTTTGAGAACTCTGAGAATCTAAAGGAGGAGGCATATGGGAGCCAGTCACTTCATTCATTTCTCCCTTCAATTGAGAAATTTGGGCTTTCAACCTTTTGATCGTGTTGCACTGAGCTCGAATCTGTTCATCTCGTTTGATTAATTCAAAACCGCATCAAACTCGGGAGCATCCGAGGATGTCTTGGCATTTGAGGTTTTAACATAATTGGAATCACTCCTAAACCTTAATTCAAGTGTTTGTTACTCATATGTAATAGGTAGCTTATTATGGCCTTTATGTTTGTTTAAGGTCAAGCTTATGTAGAAGGCCCATAAGCTTAGGCCCATGTCCAATAAGGAAAAGGGAAGGAGTGGGAGTGTTGCCTAGCTCCTTGCCTATAAATACTCTTGTAAACCTTCATTTGAAGGTTGGTTGTTCAAGTTTTCTTTCACTACATACTCTCGATAACCGTGTTTATCATATCGTGTGTGTGTGTGTGATTCTTGTTCAATTGCCTCTCTATTTCTTTCTTGTAAGCTTGTGTTGTAAAACTAGTGACCTAACAGTGGTATCAATCGCCTAACTAGTTGGGTGAATCGTTATTTCTTGAAGTGGGTTTTGGTCCTACGCGTAAGAATAACAAGATACTTTGGTTCGCTTAAAACTTGTTTTTTTACACTTTTTAATCCAAGATTCTTGTACTCTCAACGTTTTAAGGTGTTAAAATACTTGTTTTTGGCAAAAAGTTTCAAACTTTACGCGTAGATCTAAGTTTTTAAACTTGTTTTTGTTCGTGGGTGAAGTTCTACGCGTAACCCGTTTAGCCGTTTTGGTTCATCAAGGTTCACACTTTTGTGTTATTTTGGTACTATTAACGCTATTCCATAACAAAAATCTGGTTTAGAAACAAATTTGGGCATATTCATTTTACGAGTAAGATTACGCGTATCAAAACCCTAATCTTACGCGTAACTTTATCCGTGGTTTGATCTTGAGTTTAGTGGTTTACTCCGTGTTTTCTTGCTTGGATAAGCACGAAAATACGTCGACTTTGGATATCTTTTGCCTTTGTGATAGTGTAAAAGATCATTTAAACAAAACCTAAACTTACGCATAAGCATAAAGCTTACGCGTAGAACTCCCACGCATAAGATTCATCTTACGCCTAAGCCAAGTCTTACGCATAAGGTAATCCTACGCATAAGTTTCTCGCCTAACTTTGTGTCTCGCATAACTTTAGAGTCTTTTCCATACTTACGCGTAAGCTAAATTCTCTGCGTAACTAGTGATTGTTACGCGTAACTTTGGTGTTTTACGCATAAGTGCTACTTGGATTAGTGTGATTTCTCGCCTAAGGACACTTCAACAACTAAGGTTCATTCGACTACAAAGATCCATTTTATAACACAAGTTAATCAACATGTCTCAACCACCATACTCTAACTATTTCCTTTACACTTATTCTCAACGACAACAACAACTAAGTCCACAACATCAACAATGGAATCAACAACAAGCAATTTATCAACAACAATTTAATCAACAACATACTCCACAACTTGGAGCAATTCCTCCACCACAAATGGTTCAAACACCGCCAAGCCTTCAAGTTCAACCCTACACAAACGACTTCAATCAACATCCATCAAGGAACACTATGAAGGAACCCACTTGGTTTGCAAAGATGTGTGAAGCTTTAAGCGACCAACAATCAATTCATGAGGTGGATCACTTGATAGACCTCCAATGCTAACTCCGAAACTACGATCAATGGGTGATAAGGTTCTTTAGGTTTTGTGATCGAAGAAGCCACATGGAAAGTTCTTAAAGAAGGTTATCTTGGAAGGTCCATTTGAGATGCCTCTTGTCATTGTGCCGGAGATCCAAATGCTATTCCACCAAGAGATGAACAAGCGAACATTGCTCTTTGTTGCGGACTTGAATCCTCAAGAACTTCTACACTATGAAGCGGATGAGCTTGCAATGGAATATATCCTCTTAGGATTACCAAACCCAATTCTTCGTAGTGTTGATGCTCAAAAGACCGCACGAAAATGTGGGATCATATTCGTCTTCTTATGGAAGGATCATGCTCAATCGGGAGGATTTGGAATCCAAAATTTACTTGGCTTATGAACACTTCATGATTGAACACGGAGAGACACTAGAGTCCTATCATCATCGATTTTCATACATCATCAATGATTTGGATAAACACAACATCATCATGCCAAGAATTGCGGTGAATACTAAGTTCTGAGTAGTCTTGGTCACGAATGGGAGAAGTATGTCATTTTTCTCCGTCAAGCGAAGAATATGCATCATTCTACATATGGATTGTTGTACGATTACTTGAAGCCTCATGAAAAGGAAGTTGATCGGAAAGGATTCTCCGTGCTCAAATTGCTCCACCTACACATCCGGAAAATCAACAACTTGCCTTATATGCTCAACAAAGTTATCCTCCTCAACAAGCAACTCAACCAAGCGCCTCGATCACACAAAGCGATCATTCACACAACAATCTCAACAAAATCAATTGGTTCCATACAACAACACCAATGCTCAACCAATTGTCGATGAAGCTAATGAGGACATCGATCCGTTCGAAGCATTGCAACAAGGATTTGTTATGATTGCTAATGCTTTTGGCCGTTATACCAACAAATCAAACAATCGTATTCGTTCCTCATCTAACACACGAAATCGGTTGTTGTGAACAATGGACGAGTTGAAGTTCGAGAATCGTGGATATGGTCGTCGGATGGGCGGTGGTCAAGGGTTTAATGCTACGGTAGGAACAACAACGAGCTCAAGTGGTGGAGCAGAAATGCTCGAGAATGGGTTGGTGGGTCTTGATGCTACAAGCGCAATGAGAAGGGACACTGGCTAATGCATGCCCAAAGCCGAGGACTAGGGGTAGTGCTTATTTCAAAGAGGCTCTTCTTTTGGCTCTTAAGGATGAAGTGGTGGATCTCTCACGGACAAAACGAGTTTTATGGCAAATGCGAGACTCGAGATGATGATATGGAGGACTTGCGGGCTAATGCAGCAGTTATGTTGATGGCTAATATGCATGAGCTACACATGAGTGACACAGGCCCGGTGTATGACATCGATGGCTTGTCTCGGTACCGAACAAACCATATTTATCATCGATCTAATATCTCGCCAATATCCCGAATCCGTGAGGCTCGAATGTTCAAAATGAGTCATTTACATCACATTCGACGATTTTCAACTAAACCCGTAGTTACATTTGACGATCAAGATGACCTTATGGTTTCCATTGATAATCAAATTGACTCGTGGTTATACTTGAGGATCTAAATAATGATCATGTTGTGACTCCGTTGAACAAACCGAACTTTGCCTCATCGGATCTTGCTCTGTTACTTAAAGACCAACAATCCCAAATTGAAGAATGTTGTGCATTAAATAAGGACTTAAAAAGTAAAAATGCTTTGCTAACCAAGGATTTTGAATGCTTACAAATGCAACTCAACTTTTTAAAACTCAAGAAAACCGTGAAAAGGTTTTGAAGCCGCTTTACTAAATCTCATCAAAGCGAAAAATATTTAGAGACGGATCGTGATCTAGCCGCTTGAAGAATGCTTTGTTATGCGAGATAGAACAAGCTGAAACATGAACATAAAAAGCAAATTAACGCTCTTACCTTGGAAAATCAAAAGCTAAAGTGAGTTGTTAACTTGTCAAAAGCAGTTCTCTGCATACAAAAGCATTCAACGAATCGAATAGATGACCTTCTTGAAGAAATTATCGGATTGCAAAACAAACTTAAAGAGTTTAAAGCTGTTGTTTACAAACATGGTGAATCGATATGACTATTGAAAAGTTTACTTTAAAACCCAATCAAAAGGATATGGACCAACTCTTGCGATTACAAACCTAAGCTTTCACTAAAACATTCAAACCAAATCACGAAGTTTCCGGTCAGAATATAAAATTAATGATCTTGTTATGAGTGTTGTTGAATATCATCGTCAAGAGGAATTAGATCACGAAGGCGAGTCGATCAAAATTAAAAGCATTGTTTACAACAAACCTTTTAATTATTCAAAACCGGTCACTTTTGTCACACCAACGGATTCTTCTAACACACCAAGGGTTATCATAAAACACACAGTCTTCTAATGTTAATCCCCAACCGATTATGCACAAATTTATGGTCCTTTACCTTCCATTAGTGAAGTAAACTCAAAACACGAAAATCGAAAAATTCTTAGATATTTTGACATTTTCATGGTGACCTCAAAACTTTACAACATGAGATAGAATATCATTACGAAATCAAAGTTCAACATTTTCAATCGCCTCGCGCGAGAACAAAGAGACATTTTTCGAAAAATCTTTTACCAAATGTTAAAAATTTGAAAAATTGTGCATTGTCTTGGGAGCAGGACTTTCATAAGGAACTTGGAGTGATGAAGGTCGTTTTCGAGAAAACAAAACATCTATTTCTAACACTAAGCGTAAAAGAAAATGTTGAGAAAAGATGTTGATCGACTCTTGAAAGATGTTATCTGTCTTGATATCCATAATGTTGTGTTATTCAATTCTTTGCCACATGCATCGATTATATCTCTAACGTCTTCTGTTGATAAGAGTGTAGCTGTTGAGAACACCGATAATGTGCTTTAGATCGAGTCTTTAAAAGTCGAAAATGAGCGATTGCTTAACGAACTTTCCTATGCAAAGCGTCGTCTTAATTGGTGTCAAAAGATATTCACAATAAACAACTTGCTTTTCAAAACAAAATCGCTCGATTGCATACAAAATCTTGATCCTAAATTTGATAAAGTGGATGATCAAAGCGTGTCTTTGAAAAGTCAAATCTCAAAATATGAACAAGAACTTGTAAAGTTAAGCAGAATATGGTGTCATATTTGATTTACTCAATAAGACTCGTCATGAAGCATCAAACGAACTTGATCACTATCTTGCACACACTAGAGAAGTCATGAATTTTCTTTGAAATATTAGATTACGAAAATCAAGATTTGATTCACACTATCTTTAAGTTAAGAGAAATGTTAGGAAAGTATGAACTACTTCCACCTACCGTGATTAAGAGAATAGCACCGGTCACACTTAGTAATCGTGAACCTAGAATCCCTACCCAAATCACAAGTTGCTAACGTGCTTCCTTCCACTGAAAGCAGGAATAGTTGTGTCTTTTCCAACCGTCCGCACTTCACGACCTAGGAGCACTCAATCGAAGAATAGGAAGTTGCGACCTAAGAAAAGATCAATAAGGAATGCTAAAGTAGAAGAACACCCTAGGACAATGAATAAGACTCACGTTGCTTCCACTATAGATATTGCGTCGGCAAATGTAATAGAAATAGTCATGTAACGAATGCTAAACCTTTAAGTACTTTTGATATTGATCGATGCACCTTGTGTTATTTGTCGTAAAAGTATGAATTCGATTGTCATGACAAATGTGTTGCTAAAGCTATAATCTCTCGTTTACGGAATCTTAAGAATCGGAATACCTCTAGGCCCACTAATCATTCTAAGTATGTGCTTGGTAGACCGCCTTCTTTAGATACTAAGGCAAGCATTGTTGTCCCCAGTAGCTCGGTTTCACCTCCTAAGAATGTAGTACCACCTAGTGCATTCACTAAGACTAAAGCAAAGAGTAGTTATAGATGGCGAAATGGATATATAACACACTAGGATTTAAATGGATGCCTAAAATTATTAATGTGTGTATGTCTAATATACCTTGGAACCCTCTAACATTTGGGTTCCACATCTACTTCTATTCCATCCGTGTAAATGCATGTGTAATGCGGTGTCTGAGATCATTCTCTGGATTGTTGATAGCGGATGTTCCCGACACATGACAGAAACCTTAAGCTGTTATCAAACTTTATTGCAAAGTTCATTGCACCGTCGGGTTCGGAATGATCACTTAGCAGCTATCATGGGCTCGGAGACTATATCAATGGGAACATTGAAATCGGCGAGGGTTTACTATGTGGAAGGCCTCGGTCACAATCTGTTTTCGATGGGTCGGTTTTGTGATGGAGATTTGGAGGTTGCTTTCCGGAGAAAACTTGTTTCATTCGTGATCTACAAAGGAAATGACCTTATGTCGGCTCGCGTAATTCTAGTCTCTACACTATCTCTATGCAAGACATGGTTGCTTCATCTCCCATCCGCTTACTTTCAAAGGCAACATCAACAAAATCACGGCTATGGCACCGTCGTCTCTCACATCTAAACTTTCAAACCATCACCAACCTTGCTCGACACAAACTAGTTGAAGGACTCCCACGATTCCGGTATTCAAAGATCACCTTTGCTCGACTGTGAACAAGGAAAAGCACTCGTGCTCATTTTCCTTCAAAGGTGGAACACGACTCTCGACATGTGCTTCATCTTCTTCACATGGATTTGTGTGGCCCGATCGTGTGCAAGCGATCAATGGCAAACGCTACATCTTAGTAATTGTTGATGACTACTCACGATGGACTTGGGTCTACTTTCTTAGAAGCAAAGACCAAGCTCCACAAATGATCATCACCTTTCTCGAAAATCTGAGTTCGACTCGCAATACCGTCGGGCTAATCGAGCAGACAAAGGCCCGAATTTGTTAACCAAACCCTTCGTGAATTCTATGAGAAAGTAGAATTGACATCAAACATCTATTGCGTACACACGAACAAAACGGAGTTGTTGAAAGACGAAACGAGCGTTAGTGGAAGCTGCAAGAACAATGTTAATCAATGCTAAACTTCCAGATTACTTGTGGGCGGTTGTATCTCGCATGCTATACTCAAAACCGTTCTATGATCACAAAGCGCCACAACAAAACACCTTTCGAGCTTGTCCACAACCATAAACCGAATCTCAAACACTTTCATGTATTTGGATCCCTTTGCTATCCAAATAATGATCGTGATGATTTTGGAAAGCTCAAAGCCAAAGTGACATTGGAGTCTTTATTGGATATTGTGAGAATTCTAAAGGGTACGGATATGGAATCGTCGTACAAAATAGGTTATGGAAGCGATTCATGCTCATTTTGATGAACTTACGGAAATGGCTTACGAGTATAACGACTTAGAACCGGTCACAACCGCTTAAACTTCCTCAACCCCCATCATCACCGAACAAAGCCCCACTCACTCGTCAACAAATGGAAAGGTTATTTGCTCACTGCTTCGGTGGCGATATTGATGAGCGTGCTCGGTGTATCCATTGTTTCATTGCTGCAACAACGATAATATTCCTATACGATACACTGCTACAACAACTCTTGTTGAAGAAGCACCACCGATTGACTCCAACACAACAGTTGAACAAACCGCTTCCAACAATGATGAACCGGTGATGATATTACGAATGAAGTACCCCACTGCATATTTTGATCCAAATCGTTCTTTAACCCGTTTGCTAATGAGGCTGCTTGCACGGATGTCGCGGAATCTTCAACAAACCATTTGAATCCTCGAAATCTGCACAATGTATACCAACATCAACCTCTACATATAAATGGACAAAAGATCATCCTCGGAAAATATTATTGGCAACCCGAACCAACCGGTCGTTACGAGACAACGTCTTCACTCGGATGGTGAACATTGCATTTATGCACTCACCGTCGCGCTAATCTGAGCCCAAAAACATAAAAGACGCATGACAAAAGACACTGGATTGAATCCATGCAAGAAGAACTCAACCAATTCAAGCGACTTGAAGTATGGGAACGGTTGAAAGACCAACGAGGGTTTACGTCATCGGTCTAAAATGGATTTGGAAGAACAAATTGGATCTTTGAAGGAAGCGTAATCCGAAACAAGTCACGTCTAGTTGCTAAGGGTTATCGTTAGGAAGAGGAATAGACTTTGAAGAATCTTTTGCTCCGTTGCTCGTCTTGAGGTCGTTCGGATATTTCTCGCTTCGCGGCTCATATGAATATGACGGTCTATCGGATGGATGTCAAAGCTGCGTTTCTCAATGGACAACTTAAAGAAACGGTTTATGTCGACCAACGGATGGATTCGTTGATCACGAGTTCGAACCATGTCTACAAACCGAACAAAGCTCTTTATGGTCTCAAACAAGCTCCTCGGGCATGGTACGATAAGCTATCATCTTTCCTCATTGCTAATAATTTCACCAAAGGTTCGGTTGACCCTACTCTTTTATACAATATCACGGGCACATATCTTAATTGTTCAAATTTACGTGGATGACATCATTTTGGGTCTACACAAAAAGTTTTCAATCGCTTTTGCAAAACTAATGAAGAAAAATTTTGAAATGTCCATGATGGGTGAACTCACGTTCTTTCTAGGACTTCAAGTTCATCAATCACCCGTGGTATTTTCTTGAGTCGATCCAAATATGCCCTTGAATTGTTAAACAAATTTGGAATGAAAACATGACACTTATGCTACACCAATGACTCATACCAAGAAGCTAGATCTTTGACTTAAATGGGAAATTAGTTGACCCTACAAAATACCGTAGTATTATTGGGTCTCTAATGTACCTAACGACTAGCGAGACTGATATTGTCTTTGCCGTTTATCTATGCTCCGTTATCGATCGCGACCAATGAAACCCACCTCTACGAGGCTAAAAGAATCCTCCGATACATCAAGGAACCATTAACTTGGGGATCGGTATCAGAAGGATTACGGTTTTGAACTAATCGCTTTTTCGAGATGACCGACCACGCGGGATGCTTAGACTCGAGGAAAAGTACTTGAGAGCACTACAATTTCTTGGTGATAAGCGGTGTCTTGGCAATCAAAAGCGAGGATTGTACATCATTGTCATCAACCAAGCGAAATATGTAGCAATGTCCGCGTGTTGTGCTCAAGTCATCGGATGAGAACACAACTCAAAGACTATGGTTACGTGTTTGATGAGAATCCGATGTCTTTGCGACAATCGGAGTGCCATTGCGATCTCGTCAACTCGATTCGACATTCAAATCAAAGCACATCGATCTTCGCTATCATTTCATCAAGGACCATGTGGAGCAGTGCAGTTGAATTATACCGTGGGTGCGAAATACCAATTGGCGGATCTTCTCACCAAAGCCTTGCCTCCCGCTAGGTTTAATGAGTTGGTCCACGGATTGGTATGAGGTGTTTGACTCAAGAGGAATTGGATGACCTCCTAAAACACTCTTAAAACACATCAAACACCAAAATATCTTTTGTAAATACTTTTCAAAACAAAATACAAAAATATAAAATCTTATAAAACAACAAAAACATTCTTCTATCTATGTTTCTTTCAACATGGCAAGTACATTTCTTCACAACACTTTAATCTTTCAAAATTCGGTATTTTCCGATCAAGTGTTGAGGGAGAAAATTATCATAACTGTTTCAAAACATCCGTGTACTTGCATGTTATCATATCCGGTTGTTTCTTTTATCAATGGTGGTAAATTTTTCGGTTCAATGACACTCCTCGGACTAAAATTTATAACCCTTCATTATTTTCTTAAGTCGAGGGGAGTGTCGTCAAGTTTCTTTCTTAAAATCTTTGTTTGGTAACCATAATGGAAGTTAAATGGCTTTGTATGAAAAAGGAAAAGGTGGAGGGACCAAAATTGTCAAAATGTTAAAGTCATTTTAATAAAAACGCCTCCACCTAACTATTCCATCACATTTATTACTTACACCAAAAGATCCTACGCCTAATAATCGTTTGACAAATCCGTGTTTCGGATCATCAATTTGTAAGTGATTTGTGTTTATAACAAGTTTTTAAGCAATGGTTTTGAATTTTTCAAAAATCCAACGGTTCAATCTTGAGATATCATCGGTTTTGTGTCTTCTGGCGTATGCGCAAGAACACAAATCATGAAAGGGTGTTTATGGTTAAAAGGTTGTGTCAAAACATTCTTAAAACTTCAATGATACTTTTTAATCATCTAAGTCACCCGAAACACGAATTGAATGTATTTGAAAACTAGGGTTTATCGTGGATTGGGTGTTTTCAAATGAGAATGTTTTTGGTGAAAAAGATTGTTGTATAAGGTTACTATCAAGTTGAATTGATTATATCCGGACCTATAACAACCCGAAACACTAATTAATCATAAAATGGAAATTAGGGTTTAATGTTCTTACGTTTGGGTACTTTTGATTCTTGACATTTTTATGTTAAAACTTGGTAAACATACTCAATATGCTTCTAGAACTCCGAAACACTTTGGTGCAAATCCTATGGCTAGAAATCATATCGTAATTCATGAACTCTAGGGTTTTGACTTACGCGTATGACTTTCTACGCGTAAATGTTTAAATGAGTTTCATGCCATGATTTGTTTTAAAATGACTATGTGTGTTAAGATTGATGATATGATGATTTTATTTCGGGCTTGCTACGCATAAAACTCGAGAATCAAGGTCTTTGTTACGCTACGCATAAGGATCACCTTACGCGTGAAAGTTATCGTAAGAGTAATTTTATGCGTAACTATTACGCGTGAAGGTTCTACAATGGGACTACGCGTATCACAGTGAAGGATATGCGTGGCGATGACCTCTGCGCATAAGGTCTACTCTTACGAGTAAGCCTTACGCGTAAGGTTTATATCGCCTCGCGTAAGCTCTACGCATAAGGTCCCTTTTCCCACGCGTAACATTTCTTACGCGTAAGTAAGGATCCTACGCATAAGCTTGCGTCTCGCGTATACCACTATTGTTTACGCGTAACTTTATCATTCCTACGCCTAAGCCTTGATCAACCTTAATTTTGAATTGTTATGTGTACAAACTTGTAAATAAACTAATCATATCATCACGAAACCAATAATGTCACTAATAAACTTAAGCGTTTGATATGTTGTGAACTATAAGTGATAACATAAACTTTAAAACTTAAAGTTAACTAACTCACGAAACGTTTCACGGCGTCATTGGACTATTGGACAAACAAGTGACTTAGGACTCGTAACAATCATTAACACTTGTACATTCAATAATTAGACAATAAAACCTTACATTGACTAACATTATGTCTTTCGATATGTTGGTTCTTTTGGCTAATGTTATTTCGGATCACGATATGGTCGCTCGAATGAATGTGGATGCACCGAAGTTCTCACTATTGCGACATCTTCCCAATGGCTATCAGAAAGATTGGAAAGAACAACCTTAGGGTTGACTTTGAAACCCTCACATGCTCAAAATCTTCTGTTTGATTCTTGTAGATGTTCTAAAGAATCATCCCTACCGAACATGCTCTCTCACTCTCTGCTACAATACCGAGATCTACATTCAATAATTCGGAATTCAATGCAAAGGATCAAGGGTCAAAGTGCGATGATTGTGACTCTCAATCACAAACAAGTCACCATCACTCATGCGGACTTACGGTCGTTTCTTCTTATTCAAATCGTGCCAACCGACTTCTTTGCCACACCTCTTGAGGAGCAGTTCTTGAATTCTGATTGATATTGGCTATGATGAAGCTTGAGGAATTGCCACTAAGCACTCTCATGTGGAGCTTAAGAACATTCCTCAACCGTGGAGAACCCTCTACATCATCATCACCAAATCGGTCTGGTCGTGACAATGGCTATGAGCATCCCAAGCTCATGGAACGCAAATCTTCGGTCATTAATCAACAAGAAGGACATCGAAATTGAAGCTCGATATGGGATGACATGATGACATTTCACAAAAGCTTGGCTCAAAGATTCCCTATGTCGGATACACAAAGCTGTTGATCCGAGAGCACTTGGACTTCATCACGATATCCCCAAGAGGCTCAATGACCCCGACAATCACGACATGTTGGTGAGCCCATCCTGTGCATCGAAATTAAGGAATCGTCAACAAAGAAGCAGTGCTGTGTTACACGATCACCTCTTGACTAACGAAATCAAGAAGCTTGAAGCGTACAAAAGGTATCGGGTAGCGATGAGAGAAGGCAAAGTTGGTCATCTCGATGAAAAACCTTCGGTACACCTACTCGGAGAACCGAAAGAGGAAGTCTTTGGAAGTGCGATGGCCTGAGAGAGTCGGAGGAAGTATCCCAAAGGAATCCTCCAAGAAAAAGGATTGTTCTGCTAAGGAAGTCGTTCCTATTCCTACACAGAACCACCAAGAAAGCTCTTGGACGAAAGCTACGAAGATACACAATCGGACGAGGAGGTTCACTACTCGAATCTGCAATCAAACCACCTCCCTCGGTGCAAAACCTCCTAGTCCTACAATTGAACATGGCAAAGGGAAGACTCACGTACTTGTGCCATATGAAGAAAGCTCGAAAGTGATGAAGAGCAGCTGGATACTTCATATAGGAAGAAGTTTAAATTAGTTAGACACCTTCAAAAAGTGAAGAATTTTCAAAAGACCAAATGGGTGGCCGGAGGATCAAGTGGTCTTGCCCACTCTAAACCAACTCGATGCGGTTAATCAACCCGATAAGGGAGGCTGGTGCCACCACTCTTGTGCAACAACAAGCGCTTGTGGAGGAGTCTCGCTTATAACATTGAGGAACCCGAAAAGGATAAGGCGAGAAAGATAAAGGCGATGAAGAAGCTAAGCTCGGAAATGATGAAGACATTAATTATGAAAATTTGATTCTTGATTATCTTCCAGCGTCCATCGTCTAAGGAGAAAACTTCTGCACCACCAAAGGACCACGAGCCTCCTCATGTCTCATCATCATCGGATTCATCTTCTCATTCCTCACCACCACCATCTAAAAGATCAACCAAATCAACATCCAAATCAGTGAAGAAGACAACTCGATCTTGGATTTCTCATGCTCATAAAAGAATTGGGAATGCCGTCAAACAGGTTAGAAAGAAAGACATGCTTTACAAAAAGCTAAACTTTATTGCTGACCAGTTAACGTACCTTCATGACGAGAATGACAAGAGAATAGGTGAAAGGGAGTACATGCAGAAGCTGAAACAAGATCTGCAAGGGGAATTGAACAAAATGATCGAAGGGTACACTCACAAGCACCTTCTTGACATTGTTCCTAAAGTTACAAAGGAGTTATTCACCAAACAACTCTATCCGAATCTACTTCATCTGGCCAAGCAGACTATGAAATCAACACCGATGCACGTGAACATCAATCCAGTTGATCCCATAATATTCTCGGATCTTTGAGTTAGTTGACCGGTGGTAGCTCAACTGTCAAACGATCTGCAACACTTGCCTCTCACGAAGGTAAATTACTTGAAGCATTCTTTGGAATACCAACTCAAAGCGGCATGCGGAGAAGAAGGCGAAGGCCAAAGCGTCCTAGAGACGATGATGACAAGGATAAGGATAAGTACAACGAGCCCAAACGCCCGAAGAAGTCTGGTGAATCATCTTCCATGCAACCTCCTCCACAAAGGACTCCAGCCTCACAAAGAACTCCTCCTAGCTCTTCTACTGATAAACCTCAGGATTCTGAGTTACCGCCCGAGACTCAGAAAACCGATGATCACTTTGAGTATACGGGTGGTGACGATGAAGAAGTCCTTGAGCCCCTACAACAACCTACCTCTCCCAAACAAGTACAGAAACCAGAGTCATCATCTAGGCCTTTGAAAAAGAAGAAGAAGACGCCTCGGGCGGCGTTGTATCATGGCTGAGCGATGATAAAACGGAGGAATTTGAATGGTTCTCTACACTTGTTAACTCAACTCCTACCACGAAGAAGGTCAAGATCGGTGAGATGGTAACACATTGGAGCATGCTAAAATTACGCAAGAAAAGTTCCATGTGAAGAAGATGGCGAAATCCGAGTTGAAGCGAATCAAGAATGAAGCATTTCAAGCTGTTAAAAGACGACTCGAAAGTGCACTCGAGGTCGAATATCACCTTGACAACATTGCTCGGCGTTGTCTAACAACATGGATTGGCTCAACCCGAAGCAAACATCGACTTCACCAAACGGGACAATCCTCCATATTACACCGATGGACCAAACCTCTACCAACAATTGGCCAACCAGATGAACCTAGGATTCCATTCGGATATTTCTTCAACAAAGACACGGAATTTCTTCTACATGGTGGCGATGGGTCAAGAAATACGCTACATCTTTGACACTTCCATTCCCATGACAATATACTCAAACTGCATAGCAATCGAGGAAAGAGCTAATCACTTGTTCTCTAACAAAGTGGAAGCTTACGACCGAGATGCATTGTACGGGATTCATCATTGGCAGGAACGCCGAAGAATCTACTACAAAAGCTGCCAGGTTCAAAAGTCTCAACATGCAGTGTTCAGTACTAAGGATATCGTTGCCATCAAACACGTTGATCTTTCATCTAAGTGGGACTACACCTTCCTAAAGAAGATTGTGGTCAAAACGCAAGATGAACGGGATTATGCATTCTCTGAAGCTGACTTTGAGAATTTGTCTATCAACGACATTGAAGACATGTACCTTGCCAAAGTACAGGGTCCCATGAGACAATTTTCAACCGAAGTACAACGTGAATTCATCAAGTCATTGCTCATCTTCATCAGACGCATAGTCATCAAATAACGTGTAGAAGATCTCCAGCTTGCAGTTGAATCTTATCGGACACGTGTCAACTTCACTCCACCTAAGCTTGATCTTCCCGACATCAACCGGCTCTCACAATATACACTCATCGACAAACCATTCGGCGTCGTTTACGCGGTGAACTTCAACGAAATTGCTTAATGGTAATGATCTTCACAAGTTTGGGATCACACTTTGAAGATAGTTAGGGACGGATTGGCTTATAGGTTGAAGGATATCGTCACAAGATTGGGTCTCTAGCGATGGAATTCTCGGGATCGAAGGGATGTGAGGAGGATCATCAAAATGATTGATGAAAGGTTGAATAGAAGGATCGATTCGAACTTTGGAAAGCTTTGTTGGTGGTCGACCCAGGATTAACATCACCGCTATCAACACCTGTTCGCACTCCGGCAACATCACTGGACTTCTGGTACCCTTGAATTGCTTCTTTCATTATAAATTTGGATGTGTGATTATTTATGTCAATGGTTGTGCACACATAACGATGTACAACCCGTAATTGTCAAGAAAGGACCACGTAGTGCGCTTGATGCCACAATCCTTATAAAAGGAGCGAAAGCTTCTTACTTTTGAGTAAAACCTATCAAACCTTTCATTATTCAAGGTTTTGCTCAAAAGAACAAGTACTTCCCGTATGATTTTCAAAACCTCAACCGTTTATATCACTTGTTGAGGGGAGTATTTGAATTAAAACTTTGTTCACAAATTGTTCACGATGGTCACTCTTCCCAACACTCGAAATGGTCATATTTATTCTCAACCGTTCAAAAATAACATTTTATATGCCATTTTTAGGGGAAAAATTGTGTGATAAGAAATATGTTGTGCAAAATGCAAATGAATCTTTGTACTTGGACTTAACCAACGAATTGACGATACTTAACCGTTAGTAACTCGAAAAGACTTGTCCGGACGGGTAATAATTTCAAGCTAGTTCGCTAGCAATGTAAACGTGTCTCGAAAGGACTTGTCCGAGTAGAATGTACCATTCGAGAAACTCTTGGTAGACATGAACTCGACGGGTTTGACAACCTTTTGAGGTTTGTATACACCTTCAAGGTAGTTATTAGAGCTAGTTGTCACCTAAAAGGCGACAATGTAACTCTTTAACTATGCAACGTAACCATGTCTCATGGGGTTTGTCTATCTTGAGTTGATCAATTTAAAATGTGCGCTCTTTCCTCACTCTGCATTTAACCGTTAAAACTCTTAAGCACATGTGGAGGGGTATTTATGCATCTCAACGATGGTTCAAAATGTTTTCATTCATAAACACTTTGTGAGATTTTTCAAGTAAATGGTTTTATGGCAACATAGGTTAGTCATGGAGTTATAAGGTGACTAAGGTTAGGAATAACAGTCCTATGATCCGCCAGAGCGGAGGATCTACCCAAGGACACCACAAATAGTTAAAATCTAGAAGTCCTTAGGTATGATTGTAAAAAGGAGAAAATGAGAATCGGAGAAAGAAGGAGTTGAAGAATCAAAAGAAATGCAAAGAAAGGGTGAAAAGAAATAGCCCTCAGTTATTCAACTTAGAGGCGGACACGGGTTCAATTCATATACTCTTGGTTGTCACTTGATGACCGGTATTGAAGATTAAAAGTCGTCATGGACCCGGTGGCGCATGCACTAAACCTTCTTATCCACTCAAGTTTCTCTCAGCGAAGCTTGTTTCATTCTCACGGGAACCCTACGTAAACTATTGGCTTTCTCTTAGAGATCGCGTATTGAAGAAGGAGACCTCTCCCTAGTCTCCGCTCGGGAAAACCAAAGCGCACTATTGAGTCTAGAGCCACAAGATTCATCAAAATATCTCTTAGGAACACTTGACATTTCATCACTTGTTGATCAACTAATAAGATCATCGGTGGTTCATATCGAGTCCTTCACGGATCTTAGCAATCATCGAGAACATTTATGAGAGGTTCACAATTATGATCCTCGGTGATTGAATGGAAACTCTGCTAGGGTCAACATTAAACACCACGGCGGTGGTCACTTCGGTAACTCCCGTGGATTACGCTTAGTGTGTCTCAAATGGTCTCTGATCGTGAGGTGATGCTTGGTGTACCTCGGCGACTCATCCGAAGCTGTAGATGTGCCCGGTGCATCGCGTTATCTCACTTGTGGGACTCTAGTTCGAGAACGGCCTTTGTAAGAATTAGAGTTGTGTTTTCACACTATCTTTGTTAACACTCTCGAAGTTCAAACTTGTAAGTGTCGGAATCCGCTTATTACTAACCGTTTGAAATGTTTTCTTCTTATGGAAGCTCGGGCGGGATGATCATGCAAATTCTTCTCATGCTCACGCCAACATCATCACTAATGGAAGTTCTATCCAAAAGCAACACAATGATCGAATGATTCTTCAACAAATCAAAGAATCTACAAAGTTAAAGACTTAAAGAACTTCATCGATCTAAAATCCAACGTCAAAGGCGTGTGAGCATGTTGAAGAATGACGTGAGACACCGTGTGCGTGAAGCGGACACGAAGCGAGACTTAATGCGGACTACAACATACTATCACTTTCATCACAAAGAACAATGATCAATGAACAAAGTTAAAGATGACGTCAAAGGATAACTGTTCAAAGACAACTATCTCTCTACCTTTGGGAGATTGTTCGAATCAAGGCAATTCTTCTCACAAGAAGAAGAATGTCGAGAGGCGTCAAAGCTACTATTACATCAACGCCTTCACCGTTTTCATCACCAACACTTGAGGGAGATTGTTGGAATCACTCCTAAACCTTAATTCAAGTGTTTGTTACTCATATGTAATAGGTAGCTTATTATGGCCTTTATGTTTGTTTAAGGTCAAGCTTATGTAGAAGGCCCATAAGCTTAGGCCCATGTCCAATAAGGAAAAGGGAAGGAGTGGGAGTGTTGCCCTAGCTCCTTGCCTATAAATACTCTTGTAAACCTTCATTTGAAGGTTGGTTGTTCAAGTTTTTCTTTCACTACATACTCTACGCATAACCGTGTTTATCATATCATGTGTGTGTGTGATTCTTGTTCAATCGCCTCTCTATTTCTTTCTTGTAAGCTTGTGTTGTAAAACTAGTGACCTAACAAAAATACATCTTGAGAAATACATCTAGAAATCAAATTATCATTTAAGATTTGGAGATTCTTCCTTTCAATCTCTGTAGGATATTGGTTATTGTTTTAATCAAAGATAATGTATGTGGTTCGAATCAAACAAGAAGATTTTAGAGAGAGAGAGAGAGATGGGTGGGATACTTTCTAGAGAGAAAAATAGTAGGAAGATTTTATTGAAATGAAAGCACCAACCCTCTCCACATGTGGAGAGGGCTATTTATAGTTCTTACATATTACACCACCTACGGGCTGTGGATCAGGCATACATTGGGTAAAGACCCGTCCGTCCTCCACGGTGTTGCTCTAAACTAACTAACTAATAAATAATGTAATGTCTACGAGCTAACATATGCTAGACAATAGTTGGGGTGACCGACACTTCACTATGGATTTTCTAAATCCTAACAATCTCCCCCTAAGGGAGGTCACCCCATGATTTACATTTTAAATCCTAGCATCTATTTTGTCTTCTGTTCTGAGCTCGTAGACTTCAATTCTTCACTTCCGCAATCTTTGTGCTTTAGCAGTGATACTTCAAAGTCCGAATGCTTTGTACTTTTAGTGGAGGCCTTTAACTGATCCACATCTTTGATGATCTTCGAACTTTCATTGAGATCATCAGCCACAGTAGATCTCAGGATCACCCTTTGTAGTGTTGCCTTCATGTGATGTTGTGACTTTCGGACCGACATGCTCACACTTTCAGGATCATGACATCTTTCCATCAGAGTAGCGGAAGCTTTACTGGTTCACTAGTCATGATTTCTTCAATTAAGTGTGGATGATGTGAGCATGCGGCTTTGGATTGACTTCTCAATTCGATCACCGCAACCGTCAAATGTACCGCAAACAACGAAGCAACAATAAAGCACACGAAAGTGTCTTTGATCACTTCGTTGAATTGAGGTACATGGCCCACGGTTCCCGTTGATCGAGACAAGTCTTGCCTGTGATCGGTATAATTCAAAGAATCTCCTTGACGTGGTTTCGCAGTTGTTCTAGCTGTTCTCAAACCGGAACGTCTCAAAGAAGACAACACGAAGTGAGTGAACCAGCGAATTAAGATTCACCGATTGATGAAAAATTGATTTGAAAACAATCGGGTATTGCTTAGAAGAAAGAGTTTTACAATACGACGAAGGTTTTATGAGAAAGATCAATTTTCAATCATAAATACTTTTTGTATTTGAAAAGAGTACACATTCGACGTGCTAGAGAAAAGAAGGTTTGCACATCAAACGGTTTTTCCAAAAGTATTCGTCAATTCCAATCCTGGACCAAGGTTGATTCAAGAGTGAATCGCCCAATCGTTTCTCTCCAGTTGTCACAAGCTTGATCTTTAGAAAAGATCTCACATGTCACCCACCAAGATCTTTTATGATGTTGGCTCTAGAAGGATTTCCATCTTCATTGTGAATATTTTCATATCACTCGGATGTTCTGGCAATACCACAAGAATAATGCGTAGGACTCTTAATATATTCTTACTTTCCACATTGTGTGAAACAGCAAGTCTTCATTAATTTTGTGTCCTAATGAGATATTGTGGATGATCTCTTGGCTCTAGACTCAATTGTGCACTTTGGTTTCCAATGCCGGAGACTAGGGAGAGGGTCTCCTTCTTCAATATCAACAATCTCTAAGAGAAAGTCGATAGATTATGTAGGTTCCCGTGAGAATGAAACAAGCCCTTTTAAGAGGAACTTGAGTAGCTTGGGAAGTTTAGTGCGGTCGTCACTTTGGGTCCATGACGTCTTGTCTTCAATACCTGCTTACCTTAGTAACCACCAAGAGCATATGTATTGAACCCTACATCGCCCTAAGGTTGAATTATTGGAGGGCTATTTCTTTTCACCCTTTTTCACATTCATTTCTTTTCATTCTTCAACCCCTTCAATGCTTACCGAGACTTCATTACTAGAACCTTGTTGGGTTTATTCCAGTATTAGCTCTGTCTCAGTCCGCACTCTTCCCATATTCTCATTTTTCTCCTTTTTTGTCAATATACCTAAGGACTCTACACTATCTAGTGGATTATCCCTGGGTAGATCCCTCCGGCTCTGGCGGGATCGTGGGAACAAATACCTAACCTAACCATCCTTATAACACCTTGCATAAAGTAAATTGGTCGGTCTTTTGGTATTGTTCTTTCCTTCTTGAAACCAATTGAAAAATCATTTGGAAAATCAATCAAGGTACTTGTGATATAAAATCAAATCATTTTGTACCTTAATTGTTTTGATCATTTAGAAATGCTCCCCCTCAACATGTGCATATGATATTGAAATTGTTTAGCACATGGAGGCAAGAGTTCTTTAAAATATATTCTTGATCACAATTTCCGTAGAAAATCCATATGAATTTCTTTGGTAAATTCTCCCCCTCAATATGTGCGTAGGATATTTGAAATAATTTTATCACATAGAGGCAAGAGGTTTTTGAAGTACTTTGAGGCAAGAGGTTTTTGAAGTACTTTTCACGATTCTTGATAAGGTTTTAAAAGGTACCATTTTGAGGGTCGTTTAAGTCCTTATTTGATCACTTTTGTATCCGTTATTGCTTAATATCGCTCCTTTTCACTTTTAGGTCTCGTGAAGGCAAAATCTTTGGAATGGCACTTATTTGGACGAAAAGGCGAATATATGAAGAAAATGGCCAAAGTCGAAATCGACACTCACGGTCGGCGAATGTAGAAAGCGACGGCCGTTCTATTTGCGATGCCGTCGGAGAATTATTGTGACGGGTCGAACGCAAAACTCGTGTTTTCAAGAGACGGCGTCTAGTTGTGAAAGAGTGGCCGTCGCTACTCGGGCGGCCTAGATGCAATCCGCAGACGACGCCGAAGTCAAGAGGACGGCGTCGCGGACATAAGGTGACGCCGTCGCAAGGTTAACGTGGCCAAGACAAACCCTAATGGCGGCGACACGACGGCGTCACTAAACATAAGGTGGCGCCGTCGCAATTGTAATCTTATATATAGAATCCGAATTTTTCGGTCTTTGTGTGGAGAGTCTTTGGAGTAAAACCTAAAACCGAACCTAAGGTGTCTTGTACAATATTTTAGGGTTTTAACCCTATCTTACACCAAGATAAGTCTTTGCTTCATTAATTCAATTATGTCTTTGATTATTTGTGTGTGCTTGCATGTTCTCCATGTCCGGCTAATTTATTTGTGTGTTTGCTTAGGAAGTATGAAACTTAATTATTGAATATTGATTGGTTGTTTCTTATCTTAGTTGATTAATGATCTAGTAATGCGATAGGTCATTCGTTGTGTACTTAATGCTTGATTCATCTTTGTGAACCTTAGAGTATGATTACACGAGTGATTGTAGGCTAAAACATCCGAAGAGTGCCTTAGAGTAGAGTCTATAATCTCTACGTGGATTTGTAGACAAGACCCTTTGGTAAGTTCAAAGAGTTAGGAGAAACGCATACCCCACAACTTTAGAAACACAACGCAACTAGGAATAAGACGTGACACTCAACCATCAATAGGAGATAATTAAGGAGTAATACAAACTAAGTAAACACATCTTTAAACTATCATACGAGCACACATTAATTAGACATAGACTCCCACAACCTTAGTTTAGATAATTAGATAATAGTAGAGTAATCGGTAGAAATACCAACCCCCAAATCCAATACCGAGATTCGTACCTTTCCATTTTCATAAAATATAAAAGATAAAAATAATCTTCCTCAACCTTAACCTTAGCGTAGTAACTCCTACTAGCATTCCTATTCCCCAGAGAACGATATCAATACCCGTGGCTTACCCTAATTACTACACTACAACGATTAGGTTCATTGCCTGGGTGTTATAAAACTTGCTCAAGAAAAGGAAGTTCCTTTGACCCCGAGCGACGCGTGTAGCGTTATCAAGTTTTAGGCGCCACGCGGAATAGAATAACTAGTTAGTAGTCCACCTCGTTTAGGTTTCTTTGCTTGATTCCTATCAAGTAAACTTTTTCTCATTTTTAGATTTCTCTTAGTCTATCCCCCTTCTTTGTGACCCTCGTTCGTAAAAACCATCACTCACCATGATCCGTATCTTCCGTCGAAGATTCTTCACTCTACCCGTTCCCAATCCCGAGATTGAGAATGCAATCCCACAAAACCCTTCACCTACTCACCATTTTGGTAATCACCTAGGGCATAATGAGATAAATTGGCAACAACAAAGTCCTTTCTACTACTCTGATTCTGATGAAGAATTTGATTATGGTGAGGCACTTGATAGCGGAGAGGTCATTAATGAAATTGAGAAGACCCTCCCAATGTTTTGACCCTAGGTGTAGGATTGAGAAAGATGGCCCTTTAACATGCAATTCCCTTGCAAAATAGGACTAGAAGGGTTCGATGCTTATTTGAATTCATTCTTACCTTTAAACTTAATCTCAAGGGACCTATACAACAAAATCAAGGTCAATCGCTTAACTTATCAAGGAACAATGTTGTCGAGCGGTCATTTATTTGCGTGTTTGTTGGAAGTTTTGCTTATTTGGTTGAATTCATGGTCTTAGAAGACTTAGGAGAATTTATAGATAAGGACCTCACTCAAGTAATTTTGGAAAACCTTTCAAAAATTGACTAGGTTGAATGAACGGATGATTGATGGTCTAATTACATTCTCGGATGAGGTTGAAGATTTCATCTACCAAATGCCACGCTCATCCTAGGTTTAAACATAAGGACATTGAAGTTTGTAATAGAATGACCCCTATTCCATTGCTTAGTGAAAGGGATAAGCAGAGTGGGCTTAGGTACCCATATGAGAAAACTAAGCGATATTACAAAAAATGCCTTGAATTAGGAGATGATTACAAAAAGAACGAAAGAGCGTTGGAATGGCTTAAGTATGAGCACGAGAGAATGCGTGAGAAAACGTAGGAGCACGACTACGAGTCTAGCTACAAGACTCTTTAATAAAGAAAAGCGCTTCGTGGGAGGCAACCCATGCTTAATTGTTTGCTTGTTAGTGTCTTATATCTTTTATTAATTATTTATCCTCATGTTTAAATTTGTAAAAATGCTTTATTTTGTTTTTAACTTCGTCTTAATTACATATAAAGGTATTTTACATAAGGGATAAGTGTAGGGAGGATTACACACATTTTCAAAAGAAACGTAAACATGAGAATAACAATTAACTAAAAGATATATATGTTTGTTTGTTCGAGTCAAATGCTTGTATCGAGTCATAATGGATGTTTTGCGTAAATTTTTCCGATTCTAAAGATGTAAATTTTCCATAAATTTTTCGTAAAATCGCACCGCTTTTTGTCGGGATAACTTTGGGCGTCAGATTGCAACTTGCGGCCGTCGAAGGAGTAAAACGCCGATTACTTTTCTCGCTTTCGAGCTATTTATAAATTTTGGAATTTTCTGGTCTTAATTTTCTTAGAAATTCAGTAAACATCCATTCCACAAGCATTATATCCTAGTTTAAATCGAGTCTTATATATATTATTACCACCGATTTCTACTGAAGGTTTCGTTTGTTTTCTTCAAGTGTGCGAGTTTAGTTTGTCAAGAAGAAGTTACAAAAGATTGGAAGGAGCTTTTCACGCATAAATTCTTCTTGAAAAGAATTTAACCACCACTTTACACGGATCCTACCGAGCTAATCGGGGAGTATTAGTTTCTTCGCTTTTAATTACCTTCTTTATCATAACTTTGATACTTTCGGGAACATTGGGACAATGTTCGGTTTAAATGTGTAGGAGGAAAATACTTTGACCCTTCAGTTCAATGGCCAAAATTATATTCCAACACTGAAAATCCGGAGCCTAACGACAACTTGTTAGCTCCTGAAGGAAATTCGTCGAAATCCCATGTCAAAAGTCTCATTACTTTACCGAACCAATCTGAAAATCTTGCTGAACAAAGCAAACGATGGTGGATTGCACCGCAAGCAAGTTCTGGCCCTTCAATTTCTGTGATGGAAAGATTGATTTATGCTATTGATAACATAAAACATTACACTGTTGACAAGAACGTACTTATTCAAGTATGGTTACCGCAAACCATAAAAGGAAAGAAATATTTAAGTACAAGTCAACGGCTTTTCTCACTTGAATTGAATTGTCCCCAGCTTTCTAATTATAGAAATATATCAGAAACTTACATTTTCCAGCAGAAGGGGATGCTAAAGAGAGTGTTGGGTTCGGAAGGGTATTTAAGGAAAAAGTTCCTGAGTGGACTCCTGATGTTCGACTTTTCAAGATTGAAGAGTACCCAAGAGTTTCTCACGCCAAGCACAGGGTGTTCGTGGGAGTGTTATGTTCCAGTTTTTATCAAGATAACGAAAGTTGCATTGGTGTTTTTGAGGTTATCATGACTACTCAAAAGAGTAACTACTCTTCAGAGATTCAAAGTGTTTGTAAGGCTCTTGAGGTATGTGGCTTTCTTTTTCCAGAATTATTATAACATAGGCAGTGTTTCTAATGACATAGAATATTCATTTCTTGTAGGCTTTTGACCTAAGGAGTTCTGAAGATTCAAACACTCAGAAAATCAAGGTAACCGAACCTGAAACATGAATAATCTAACAAAATTTTAAGAAATTGTATTACAATATAAGAAATTATATTTTAAGTTTTCTGATTATCATCAGGTAAACAACGGCTTCTATCATCCAGCTTTATCGGAAATCTGTGAAGCTCTAAATCCGCATGCACAATACACAATCTGCCATTAGCACAAACATGGATCCCATGCATCCAACAAGACAACAAAGGCGGCTGTCCACTCAAACGAAAACTTAATACGTTGCATCTCCACAGTTGATTCTGCTTCCTATGTATCGGACCCACGATTCAAAGATTTTCAAGAAGCTTGTTCCGAGCATCACCTTTTATAGATCAAGGTGTCGTAGGCAAAACATTCACCACCATGGGCCGTGTTACTCATCTGACGTGACATTATAAAAAACCGACTACCCACTTGCTCATCATGCAAGCATCTTTGATTTGCACGCTGCTGTGGCTATCGTCTCAGAACTACTTATGCTGCCACGGTTGACTTTGTGTTGGAGTTTTTTGCCTGTTGACTGCAAGAATACTGAAGATCAACAGGGATTATTAATTCCTTGTTGATTATTATACAAAAGGTTTGTGGAAGCTTAAGGTCGTTACAGAGATGGAGTTGCAGGAGGGTGTTAATGATGGGCTGATTGTTGGTTCTGATACAGAAACCATGCCAAGAGTTCAAGAAATTGATGGTCCTGGTCCTGGTTCAGGCTCAGGTTCAGGGTCGTCTGGGTGTGGAAAACGACGTGCTGGTGCCAAGCTGGAGAAAACTATCACTTTAGAAATGCTAGGCAACATTTTGCTGGCAGCCTGAAAGATGCTGCCAAGAATATGGGTGGTAGGTTCATGTTTTTGTTGCATATTAACCATTTTGTGGCACAGGGTTTGGGTTGGCTACGGGTAATTTTGGGTCCAAACTTTAAACTTTTCATGATAATAATGGGTATTTTAAGTAATAGTCTAACAAAAGTGTCGGTTTGTTTCTTGAATCTTCAATCGTGTCAAAGAAACCATTGTGTGTCAAATCTGGGTTGGGTAACGGGAACTTGTGGGTGGGGGTCAGGTTAAGTTAATCCCGAACGTGCTTATAAAAGTTCTGTAATTGTAATAATAGTGCAATGTACTGAATCTTTAATCATTTTTTTGTAAACGCAGTTTGCCCAACAACTTTGAAACGGATATGCAGACAACATGGGATACAACGTTGGCCATCTCGCAAGATCAAGAAAGTAGGCCACTCGTTAAGAAAGATCCAACTTGTGATGGACTCAGTTCATGGCGGTTCGGGTTCATTTCCGATCGAATCTTTCTATTCAAACTTTCGAAACTTGCTTCTCCTGACCACAAACCGACCAATCTCCCATTTTCCACCACAAAGATCGAAACTTTGGACTTAAAGACCACTGATGGTGCCACTTCAGGCAGTCCAAGTTCGAGTTCAGGTCATTCTTTCTCTGGTCGGCTCCACCAGGTCCCATTGTGCGATGAAGATACCGTGATGGTGCTCATAAAAGAATCAAGAGTGAAGATACCGTGAAGGTACTCATAAAAGAACCAAGAGTGATACAGATATTCATACTTTTGTGCATCAAATGACCAAGATCAAGACCAAGACCAAGATGAAGAAGCTAAATCCTTACCGAGCCTCCAAAATGTCAAAAACTTCCCGAAACCGCGGATTAAACCAGAAGGTCATCTTTGAGGGTAAAAGTGACTTTGCGAAGAAAACATTCGCTGGATGCAAAAGGTTGGGGTTACAATGAATTAGTTCAAGAAACTGCAAAAAGGTTTAGCTTGAATGATATCAGTGGGTATCAGTTAAGATACCTCGATGATGATTCCGAATGGGTATTACTAACTTGTGATGCTGATGTAGAGGAGTGTATCGATGTGTATCGATCATTTAAGGGTGGGACCATTAGGCTAACTCTTCGTGAGCCACAACTTCGTGTTGGAAGTAGTTTAGGTAGCAACGCACTCTTGTAAGAAAGGTGACCCTGATGCACCAAGATTCATGGTCAGTTGAGCCCGCATGAAAGCTCTCGGGGTTTGCACATGGAGTCCATATGCATTTTCCAGGGTTTGAACACGAGTCTTGGTATTCGGGTTTTCGGGTTGTATAGTATAATAGTGATATCGTACCTTTGCAATTTCGGGCTGGTACTGTATGCCTCCTTGTGTTGTATTGTATTCATTATTGGTACCGTTGAGATGACAGTGTCGGTTGAAGTAGTTAAATTTGGGAGAAATGCAGGGTGTTGCTTAAACTGATGCTGTTAATTTTAGTTACAGCAAAGTCAATAATTAGGAGCTTGTATTAGTACATGTATTAGAATGTAGTATGGTACAACTAGCAATGAAGCATAAGTTATTATTGTGTATTATGTCAACATTGGTCATGGAAGTGACTTAACTCTCGAGTTTACCTTGTAGGGGTATGATATGTTACATTCCACCTCCTCATACCTTGCTAGACGAGATTGGGTGTTGTTGATTTCAAACATTGTAAGTTACTTTACGTGTTGTATGGCTGATATAAATAGACTCCCTATTGTTTTGGTATTCGACGTATCCATTTACGTTCAGTCGTTCAGTGACTATTAATAATTTGAATTTTATTGCATCTTTCAGTACTTAACAATATAAGACAGTGTTACAAGCTCAAATCTGCATATTATGTTTATGGCATCAACAAAGGTGAAAGTCTTACATTATAACTTCTAAGCTAGTGACAACTTCTTTCATTAAAGGTCGATTTGTGGGTCGAGTTCAAGACAGCTTAGAATGAGATCAGCTGCTCATGCGCTCCTTTTGAGGGTCACCTTGTTCCAACCATGGGTCCATGAGTCTTTGTAGTTTTACGTTATCGGCTAAGATAGGTCTAGCCCACTCCATTAGACTCTCTGGTGAAGAGCACGGATAGTCGTGAAGAAACTGTGAACCTGCTATCATCACTCCAAAGGCATAGACGTCACTCTTGATATACCAGTTACCTGTAGCCACACTCGGGAGGGGTAACGATTAGTGACAGCATCGCTCATTACGACAGGTAATGCTCCATGAGCTCGCTTAATGATGCTAATCCAAAATAGAGCTGTGCTTCATAATCCTAACACCAAAATCACAAAACAAGATCAATAAACTCAAGCGATCAAGCTTTATATCGCTTGCCACTATGATCATGTGTTTAAAAACATTATATCTTTAGGAAAGTGCATGTGATAAATGGTTATTCGGTTTTATATACCTCGTTTAACAAAATATTTGAGGCATTGAAAGTCCTATATACAGGTGCATTCTCTGCATTGTGCAAGAATACAAGGCCTTTTGTTCCTATGGCAATTTTCATTGCTGTAACCCATGGAAGCGGTTCGCCTGCAAACATCCAGAAAGCGATTAAAATTAGTTATTGTCTTAGAGAAACTGTTTAGTTATTCACCCAAATGCGTTACTATGAAAAGAATTTTGAGGGATACTAGTGGCTTTATATTGGTATTTTCATTCTACAGATTCATGTTTTAAGCCTGCAGAGAAAATCTTTAGGATCATAGTCGGTCACTAAACAGCTTGGGAGAGGAAAAGGTGAAACACTTTACGGTTAAGAATGTTTACTTTTCTCTTGGGTATGTATTTATAAACAAGGCAAAGCATTTTGTCTTCTGAACAATATCCCAAGAGATTAACTAGATTAGGATGCCTAAGTTTTCCCCGATTCACTTCTGCCTGTCACATGCAAATACACAATAGATCACTGTCCATTCTTAGTAAATAAAACACAGTGGCAGTTTTATAGTAGTTTCTATGCTGATCTGTCATAAGAAGCAATATTTAATAGTATACAAGAGAAACAAACCTGCCACTCTCTGAGACTTTGAGCATTATCTGTGCTTGCGATCTTGATGGCAACAGCTATCCCAACGCCACATATTGATGGTGTGTATGATGAACCATCCACCCACCCTTTATAGACAGACTCGCCATCAGATACTCCAAGCGTTGCTGATGGCGAAAATTCCTTGTAGCACTCGCAGCTCGGAATATGTAAACTCCTTCAAGGTTGGTGAAATTGACTCTAAACTACGTGGCAACACCTCCTGAGAAACAGATACAACACCACCACTAGGACATCCGATTTCTGCCAGTGTGGTGACATGTTTTTCCATCATTTTGCCTCTCTTTTTGTTACCATTATTTGCCCAAGTCTCTTAATATCAGAACTCATACGGACTGTTGAAATCATAATTAGTATGAGGAAAAAAAAGAAAAGATATGTAATACGAATAAAAACGAATAAGCGGAACAAACACATAAGTGATTAGTGACAAATCTCAGTAAATCAGAAGTGCAGACTTGACCCTTGAAAACCCAGTCTCAGTTTCTTTTATCCTACAGAGGTAGAGAACAAGCCATGTGGAAATAATGATTCCATTATAATAAGGTCAATCCAAGTTGACCAAACTGCTCTAGGGGCAGGTGTTCAGAATAGTAAATTAGTGCTAATGCAATTGGGCTATCTAATATAAATTCTATGGTGTTTGATATATATGCCCCTCTTTAGGAAGAGCCATGACAAGAATACCATGGTACTAACTGAATAGAAATGGCCCACCTGTGTTTGTGCATATTCTTAGAATTACCTTATATTCACAAGTTCTAGCACGTTACAAAAGAGATTGAACTTACCTGGAGCTTTAGTCGAGAGCAACAACCACGCCTTTTCAATAAACGTGGTTCTTCCATTGTGTTTCTGATCATTAGCGCTCTGCAGACTCCGCAATGTCCATGCTAACACAAACTCAAGCCGAGACAACACCTTAGTCATTGTAGGTCGATCCTTTGAACTAGTGAGGAGACATTCATATGCAATTTGCCCAAATTCCTTCAGACAATTAGCTGAGACTTGCCCCCTCAAACAAGGATCAATAATTTGACTTATTTTACCTTCTTTAATGCAGTGTTTGGCCCATCCAGCCAGGCTGTGTTGCTGCTCATCCAACGTAAAATCAAGAGCAGGCCTACCACACAACGTTTCCAATAAGACCACACGAATGCATACACATCAGACTTTCTTGTAAGTCAAATTTTTATATATTAAAAATTTATGCTAAAATTTCAACTTCCGTTGTATATGTTTGATGTTTTTCTATTAATGACGTTGGGCAATGTGTTAGATTGACTTTAACTCAACATATCTATTTTGGAACATTTACATAGTAGTACTTTTGAGTTTACATTTACATCAACATATATCTATGTTGGATTTTCTTTAATATATTTTAATTTTTATATTTTTATTGCTGTATTTATGATGTTCGATCTTGAATTTTTGATTTGTGCCGTTTCGCCCTCGTTTGGTGCTACACTGACGATATACAAGTTTTGAAGTCTTAAGTAGCAATGTAACATGTAACAGTGGTGAGGTCTGAGGTTGGAAACGAGTTAACGTTTATGAAGACACTCAGATTTAAACTCTACTTAGGCTCGTTGGACTGGAGTCAAACTACTATGAGCCTTCTTAATCGAATTAAGTTATTTATTACTTGTATAACTTTAAATGCTTTCAAGCTTAAATCTTCCTTAAGTCTGTTAGTATTGTATATAGGCCGAGATTCATGATAGGCCTAAAGCCCATCAGATCCTGGCTTAACACGATATGTATGTCCCGGCATGGATAGTGAATCATAAAACACAAACCCTAATACCCTAAACCCACAAACCTAGCCGCCTAATTATCCACTAACAAAGTCCACCTTGAACTTGTATCATAAAAGCTAGTTGAGTTATCAATTCAATTCAAGCTAAGTTAAGGTGGTCCAATCGATCTTTACTCATTTGATGTCCCACCATTTTACCAACAAAAATAAAATAAAAAAAATAAGAAACGACAAAAAAACGACAACTCGACACTATATACGATCATACAGAATTAACTATTTTTTCTTATCAGATGACCGAACTTCAAATTTCGATCATTACGTATCTTCAGAATTATTCCGCCAAGAAATGATATTTTACCTTCGATATTTGAAATTTTGCTATAAAACAATAAATGAACTGCTTCAAGACACAATAAAGTTAAAAATTAATGTACACACACAATCATAAAACGCTGTTCGACGATTTTTTTTCATTATCTGCCCAAAAAAATATGCAAACTCCTAAAATACAAATGGTAACATACATCACTAGACTGATTAGCATAGTATCTCACAAGAAAGCTACCAAGCATTTAACACGCCGCTTTTTCTCGCACTGATCTTTAAGAATACAATGAATGAAAGTTGGCAGAATTGACTACGCACCCATTTTAATAATTGAAAATAAGTAGATGCTGATTAATTTCCTCAGAAAGATATCAATACAAATATGATATTCATACTATACCATTCTCAACTTCTTAGATAATCAATGTTTATGATAAAATTACAACTATAAATTTGTATTATCAGAAACAGAATATCCATTTTAATACTAAATTTAATGTGTCATTAAATAGATATTATAATTTAATTATTATAGTGTAGAATTTAATTATACGAATTACTAATTATGTAGCATTTGCAGCTTAAAAATTAAGTTAGTTCCTTCTTGTGTTCTAAATAAATTATAAGTAGTATATATATAGATATTAACCAGAAGATAAAACAAGTCATTATAACTCCACACACACACACACGCCTAAGGAAGCTTACACACCATTTACGTTTTTTTTTTTTGGAAAGTTTCAAACATGAAGAAAAAGTGTTGATGTAATTCAGAATTATATGCAATGAGCAAAACATTTAGAGGATATATCCATAATCCATTGAAGAAAATACGGTTACTGCACCAGATGGTCATAAATCACTGAAATCATAATGTCATACAATATGACGAAAGTTACTAACATTGAATTCACAAATTTGTAAGTGTGCGCAAATAAAAAACATCCCTTTATCTATGCTTTAAAGTAAGGCAAGAATTTTGTTGGCTTTTTAAATCCTGTTTCTGGCGAAAAAAATTAAAAACTTTTGCCATTTTCTCATCTTGACACTAGCTCACGAGTATTGTCCTCATCTCGCTTTTGTGATGAAGCTGTTAAACTGTTAACATTGTCTGACATTTCAGCTTGAGAGGCCAAATATTCGAGTGCAACAACAATATCACCAATCAGAGGCCGAAAATTAGCTTGCTCTTGGAGACACATTGCAGTTAGCAACCACATGGTGCACAGATCGTATAGAGAATCGACCTTGCAGTAAGGGGTCCACCAACTGAACAAACTTTTACGGTCTTTTAACAAGGGACGAGCCTACATATATCAAAAGAATTATTATATAGCGAGGAGAATGTAAAATCATAGATATCAAGAGGTAAGTATAAAAATCACTATATGGACACGGGTCAAACATAGTGAGATTCGCCTAATGTGCCTTTTAATGCATAAAACCTCCTAAATCCTTTTCTGAAAAGCTTAGAATAATTGAAGAATTAAGAGAATTCTTGTAACCATGTTTGACACAATAATTACTTCTGAAATTTTGAACATCAGGACAAACCAGCCCAAGATTGATGTAGCCTATATTCACCCAATTTGACCCGTTACCCAACCTGCCTACCGGCACTTTTCACCATCTTTAGTAGAAAGCAAAGAATCTATGCGATACGCACCTAAAAATGACCAGAGTTACCAAAACGTGATTACTCATTAATATCTTTCACGAATTAATATTCATCGATCATAAGAAACAGTAAAATAGTAAACTCTAAATCATGGATTTGGGTTCAAGTTCAAAGAAACTTACCCAAGCAACTAAATTCTGCTCTCCACTTCTTATTCATATCAATTGCTTTACGTCCGTTATCAGCTCCAACAGAACCACACCAAAGCTGTAAATATCAGACTTCGTAGTTAATTTGCCACTCATTGCATAATCAGGATCACAATAACCATAAGTACCCATAACTCGAGTTGACACGTGAGTGTTATCACCAACCGGGCCTAATTTAGCTAGTCCAAAATCCGAAAGCTTTGTGTTGAAGTCATTATCCAATAATATATTTGATGATTTTAAATCACGGTAAATCACAGGTGGATTTGCTTTGCAATGTAGATACTCAAGTCCACGAGCTGCGCCAACAGCAATCTTTAGTCTGGTGTGCCAATCCAGTGGCTCCTGATCAGGCTCGAGATCTGAAAATAAAAATATCTGGTTAATATAAGAAACATAATTGGGCTCAGGACAAAGGATTTCAATATAGAAAACAAATGCAAGCTATTATTTTATCTTCATTAGGTCGGTGAATACTGTAACTTTTTGGCTCTACAACTCTGTGTTTCAAGCTAGATCGAGCCTCAAGATGGTCTATACACAGTATGAATAATGAGAATCTCACGACCTTATGATCCAAGAGAAAAAGTTCCAATATTAATCACTTTGTCACTTAATTACTCTGTTCTTAACCAAGTGCCATCCTGTGGTGTATCGCTCTAGCTACAAGGTTTATAGATTCTATGAAATTTCTTGGTCAATAGCTAGCAAACAAACTACGCCTAAAGCCGTAATAGTATATTACTTAACAGAAAAGTACTAACGTATGATAAGAACAAAAAAAAAATGAATTACATAGAGTATTAAAAAGTGATAAAAACACCACACCCATGTTGATTGTTGAATACGGAATACTTATATTTTCCAGCCATCACAGCACCGCGAAAAATGGATTTTTTCATGGACTGTGATAACTTGCAAAAAGACAAGCTAACAATGGCAAGCTTGCTTCGAAAATCATACAGTAATCATTGTTAAGCGAAATCTAAAAGAAAAAATTCGGGGAGCAAATTGAACAACAGGAACAAAATACAGCAAAGGTTAAAACCCAAAAATCGCCACCAAAGGATTTGACTTGTTTTAAGAAAATCAAACTTTATCCCATTCATGAAACGGCAAAGTCTTTGAGCATTATGAACTAAAAAAAAGCGAGTCATATTAATTGAAATTAAAGACATGAGCATACCATGGGTTCAAACCATGTCATAAAGAAAGTAATCAGAAAATAAATTAAAAAAATTTTGAAGCCTACCAAAAGATGATTTTCGAGGCTACCCATTGGCATGTACTCATAAACCAAAAGCCTTTGATCTCCGTCAGTGCAGTAACCTATCAAAGTCACAAGGTTCGAATGACGAAGAGACTCAACATAAGAACCTCCATAATGAATTCCTGGTGGCCTTGAAGACCGTTAGGTTGAGTTGCTTAACAGCAACTACCTGTTCATCAAACACACGAAGCAATGCTAAAGACCAGCAATTAAATGGAATATCATAACCTAAATTATAAAAATTGGCAACATTAAACAAGGTAAAACTTCACTTACTTTCCTGATTCCAACCGACCTTATACACACACAAATCCGCCTTCACCAATCAAATTAGCATCCTTAAAATTCTGTGTCGCGGCAGCAAGCTCACGAAATGTAAAACTATTTGCAACATTACTCTCTGACTACTAAACCTTTTCCCCTCTTAGAATCAGTCATCTTCTCATCTACAAACCAACACCACAAACTTACTTAACTCCAACAGAACCACATTATTCAAAACAGCATAATACCACAAACCTTAACAAGTAGTAACAATCTTTATACTAAAATCTTATCATGCTTATCAGTACCATTCTTCCATGTAAATTCCCTCTGGTCACTAGTCCAAAACCGTTCTTTTCCCAAAACATAATTGTTATTTCTTGTTAAAGAGCAAAACACAAATCTTTACTTGAAATAAACTAAATCATTTAGGTAAAAAAAAAAAAAAGGCCTTCATGAATCAATAAGCCAAAACAATACTATAATATACTAAAACGTTGTCAGTTGCACACCTAAAATCCACATTGTACAAACCAATAAGTCCAAAAAAAAAAAAAAAAATCAAACCTGCAAATTCCATAGATGCAGCAATATCCCCATCGAAATTTTCAACATCTTTGGCGCAACAATTAAAACATAAAACCAACCCATCTACACCAACAAACTCGATCACACTTCACAAACACGTATAACAACTAAAAATTAAAAAACCTTAAAAATGAGCAGCCAAACAAAGATTTCTTCTGAACTACAATAAATCCAAAAGATTAATCTAATAAGACATCAAACAAATCAACGCGGCATTGCCAAAAAACATCAACATGAAATATTATGAGCAGTGATCATACAAAAGTTATTTATAAAAACAATGGGCACAAAAGAACAAAAGGGTTTGAATAATTTAAGGTGGAAAGTTGTTGTGAGTGTTCAGAATTCAGTAACAGAATTGGAACATGGAGTTTGAATTTAGGATTCAGTGTATCTGTTTGACTTTGTGTTTGTGAGTGTGTATATATATAGAATTTTATTTGTACGAGTATAAAGATAAAGATGACGTATAGAATCGGTCGTAATAACGTGTCATAATAACTTTTTTTTTTTGAAATATGTGTCATAATAACTTGATGCATGTATATTGTACATTCTATGTTTAACTTGGAATATATTATCGAATATAACATTTAATTCGAGATTCTTTTTATCAAGATATCACAATTCAAATAATCTTTGATGACCTTGATAGATAAACTCAAACCTTATACCATACTGCATGTATATGGGTTTTCTAACACGTCGCGCTTATATGACATAAGTTAAGCATATTAAAATACAAAAAAATACACAAGATTTAGAACATGGGTATCCGAAGAGTTTTCTCTATTTACCTTGTGCCATCACACTCCACATCACCCAACACACTCACTAAAAAATACCCCTCAATCACAACTAACTCACTCCTCTTCATTGTCCCCACCCACCCTCATTTTATTTATTTTCCATATTTAAAACAATTAAATTCATTTCATTCATTTAAAATAAAAATAACATACAATTAAAAAAAAAAAAAAAAAACATAATGAAATTTAAAATACACCAAATAAAAAACATATAATTTAAACTAATCATTGTCATTGATGTAGATGGCCAAACATGCTTAATGATATTTCGTTGTTTTCTCTGCTGCGTGCTTTTATCACGCAGCTTTGGCATTCTTCCGTTGTATATCGCATCGCCAACCCATGTCCGTTGCATATTTGCTCGCGGACAAACATAAATATCGTTCATTTCGATATCGCAAACTTTTGATCTTTCAAAATCATGTTATGCAAGATGATGCACGTACATGACTGTAGCTTGTCAGATGGTCCAAGCGCTACGGTTGGCTTATAATATGCCAACGCCCCGAGGACCCCGAAGCTCTTTCAACGCCTTCATGAGCACTTTCTTGTTTTGTTTAAACGAGGCATTTTCTCCGAATATGCAATGAGAATGATTTGACAAAGATGACCAAGCCGGTAAATCCCGCCACTAGGTAATACCGTGTTCAAATGTTGCACCGCTTACTTGAAAGTAACCTGGGGGCGATGTCATCAAGAAGATCGTCGAATAACGGTGAATTATTCAAAACAGTTAAATCATTATTCGCACTCGCTACCCCAAAATGCATGCGAAATCCATAAATTGTATGACGAAAGGCTTCAAGCATAATAGTTGGATATTTTTATCACCTCTATGAAATTGCCCTCACACTAACGGACAGCTTTTTCCATTCACAGCATACAATCAATGCTCCCAAGCATTCCCGAAACCCATGGACCGTTATGCGCGTTATATAAATTTTGAATGTCATTCAAATTAGGCTTTCTTAAAAACTCGGCATAAACAATTCAATTACACACATAGTAAAAATCTAGACAATCGCGTGTCGTAAAGTAATCCCATTTGCAAATATTCATCAAATGCATCGTGCGGTGTCGAGGCCAATTGGCGTATGGAGATGTGCATTTCATAATAACACTAAACTCATTACACCCGTGCATCTGGCCCGACTCTAAAGAAATCAAAATGCTGGAAGAGGATCAGCAGTTTGAATATGATTTTCAATACCTTGTACTATTTCTAAGAATAGTTTACGGCTCATACGAAATCGACGCCTAAAATAGTACTCCGGATATTTTGGACAATCGAAAATAGTCGGATATAAGACGTTCTTCAAGAACTTCACTACCATGGTAGATGTAATTACGGGTGCGTGAACTTTCGCTCGCAACGACGCGATAACCCAACTTCGTAATCATCTCGATATCTTGTAAATCATCAATATCGAATCCAATTTGAACCACTTTTTTTTTTGCTTAAGATGTAAAGATTTGAAAGAGTAGCGTGAATGATTTGAAAGAAAAGAGTGTGAATGATTTTATAAAATGGAGTATTATTTATGAGGTGGGTAAAGTTTTAATTTTAAAAATAAAAGTTTTTTTAAAGCAAACAGTTTAATAATACAACGGTTATATTCGAAAATAATTTGTCATCTTCCTCGTGGTTACAGTGGCGAAAACCCAACGACAAATGGGCATGGTGGTGGCGAGCAAAATGAAGTGGCGAGCATGCCACGTTGAGTGGCGAGTTCTTCCGCTACTATACCCCATGTTTTATATAAAAGTACACTTGTGCAGACTTTTATGTAAATTTATGTACTTTTTCGTGGACTCGTATACTTATATGCTTAACTTGTGCCCCTAAGGCACGTTAGAAAAACTCTAAATTTTTAACTTTGTGTACTTTTTTCGTGGACCAGTATACTTATATAATCCGGATCAATTAAGAAGGTTTTTATTTTGAGAAGATTGAGAAGGTCTTAAAAACGATAAATTTTAACTTTGATTCGTGTTTTCAAACGTAAAACTCATTTATGTGATTAAAATTCAAAATGTAAAAATATTTTGAATCAATGTTAAAAATCTCTCGATTTTGCCATATATTTAGAATATTGAATCATCTCACAAATTTAATGAATCATCATCATAACTCGATTTTAACAATGATTTAGTGAACCAAATTTAGGTTATAGATTCGATTCAATAAAATGATGTTTACTGTGAATCAAATCAAAAACATGAATCAATTTGCTCAAACGAAGATTTCTCAATCTTCTCAAAATAAAAACTTTCACGAATGAGCCATATATATATATATATATATATATATATATATATATATATATATATATATATATATATATATATATATATATATATATATATATATATATATATATATATATATATATATATATATATATATATATATATATATATATATATATATATATATATAGTATGGTTATTGTGAAAATCACTAATGGTAAAAGTATAGGAAGGAATTATACATAGGATTATGAGATTAAATTGGTGTATTAATGATATTAAATTGAGGTATTAATGATGCATTTGACACATAACTTTATATGTTGACACTTGCACATAATTTTTTTAATTGACACACAATTGTCATATTTTCAATACGATATTATTGACACATACACTTTTTATCCTTTTATCTTATAAACTTTTTATTTGATCCAAAGCCTATATATATATATATATATATATATATATATATATATATATATATATATATATATATATATATATATATATATATATATATATATATATATATATATATATATAATCTAGTTAAAATAAGATCAAAATTAAAGTTATAAAATGAGAACCCAATAGTATTTTGACAAGTGGAATTTAGTTGTTAAAAAGCGAAAATTAATTATATAGACACAAGGGTATTAGGTATTTTCACATCTAACCCTATTTACTCCTCAATACCTAATAAACATAATAAGGCCTCCCTTATCTCCTCCTTCCCATCTCTCTTCACAAACGTAAAACCGACAAGTCATATTATCACCAAGAAGATTTTTATTTTTCGAAACCCCCACGGAGTAACAATCGAAATCCTATAGTCGAAATCAAAATCAAAAGATGTATCAATAATTAAAAGATTTGTTGAATAATTAAAAGATTTAAATATATAAGATCTTTGATATGCACGGCCAGCTTGGTACACCGTCACATTTCCGGTGATTGTTTCTATGTCCTCCACCCTTTCTATTACTCTTTGGGCCACCGGGTACATTAGTTCATCAACCACCAGAATTGAATGTGGTATTCAATCCGAATATAGTATTCCATCTTCGCGTCCGAATCGGTTTGGGAACCCGAACCGTGGTTGGTAAACGGGTTTAATACTCTGTCCGAAACTTTGCCACTGGGGTTGACAATCTATATCCTTAGTAAAGATCGGCTCCGTTGATACATGTTGTTTAAAAGATGTGTACATGTTATTTATGGTGACAAAATGTTCTTGATTTTTAGTGGTTTAAGAGTTTGAGTATAGATTAGCTATGGATGAAAATGTGTTCACTTTTGAAAATCCTTCCGATTCACTTATGGATTTTGATTATATGGATGAGCTTTTATTAGATGGATGTTGGTTACAAGCAACTGATGGATCCGAAATCTTAAACAATAATACTTCTGCTTCCAACCCCCCTTTTGACCCTTCAGTTCAATGGCCAAAATTATATTCCAACACTGAAAATCCGGAGCCTAACGACAACTTGTTAGCTCCTGAAGGAAATTCGTCGAAATCCCATGTCAAAAGTCTCATTACTTTACCGAACCAATCTGAAAATCTTGCTGAACAAAGCAAACGATGGTGGATTGCACCGCAAGCAAGTTCTGGCCCTTCAATTTCTGTGATGGAAAGATTGATTTATGCTATTGATAACATAAAACATTACACTGTTGACAAGAACGTACTTATTCAAGTATGGTTACCGCAAACCATAAAAGGAAAGAAATATTTAAGTACAAGTCAACGGCTTTTCTCACTTGAATTGAATTGTCCCCAGCTTTCTAATTATAGAAATATATCAGAAACTTACATTTTTCCAGCAGAAGGGGATGCTAAAGAGAGTGTTGGGTTGCCCGGAAGGGTATTTAAGGAAAAAGTTCCTGAGTGGACTCCTGATGTTCGACTTTTCAAGATTGAAGAGTACCCAAGAGTTTCTCACGCTCAAGCACAGGGTGTTCGTGGGAGTGTTGCGGTTCCAGTTTTTTATCAAGATAACGAAAGTTGCATTGGTGTTTTTGAGGTTATCATGACTACTCAAAAGAGTAACTACTCTTCAGAGATTCAAAGTGTTTGTAAGGCTCTTGAGGTATGTGGCTTTCTTTTTTTCCAGAATTATTATAACAGTTTGTAAGGCTTAAAGTGTTTCTAATGACATAGAATATTCATTTCTTGTAGGCTTTTGACCTAAGGAGTTCTGAAGATTCAAACACTCAGAAAATCAAGGTAACCGAAACCTGAAACATGAATAATCTAACAAAATTTTAAGAAATTGTATTACAATATAAGAAATTATATTTTAAGTTTTCTGATTATCATCAGGTAAACAACGGCTTCTATCATCCAGCTTTATCGGAAATCTGTGAAGCTCTAAAATCCGCATGCACAATACACAATCTGCCATTAGCACAAACATGGATCCCATGCATCCAACAAGACAACAAAGGCGGCTGTCGCCACTCAAACGAAAACTTAATACGTTGCATCTCCACAGTTGATTCTGCTTCCTATGTATCGGACCCACGATTCAAAGATTTTCAAGAAGCTTGTTCCGAGCATCACCTTTTTATAGATCAAGGTGTCGTAGGCAAAACATTCACCACCATGGGCCCGTGTTACTCATCTGACGTGACATTATACAAAAAAACCGACTACCCACTTGCTCATCATGCAAGCATCTTTGATTTGCACGCTGCTGTGGCTATACGTCTCAGAACTACTTATGCTGCCACGGTTGACTTTGTGTTGGAGTTTTTTTTGCCTGTTGACTGCAAGAATACTGAAGATCAACAGGGGATTATTAATTCCTTGTTGATTATTATACAAAAGGTTTGTGGAAGCTTAAGGTTCGTTACAGAGATGGAGTTGCAGGAGGGTGTTAATGATGGGCTGATTGTTGGTTCTGATACAGAAACCATGCCAAGAGTTCAAGAAATTGATGGTCCTGGTCCTGGTTCAGGCTCAGGTTCAGGGTCGGGTTCGGGTGTGGAAAAACGACGTGCTGGTGCCAAGCTGGAGAAAACTATCACTTTAGAAATGCTAAGGCAACATTTTGCTGGCAGCCTGAAAGATGCTGCCAAGAATATGGGTGGTAGGTTCATGTTTTTTGTTGCATATTAACCATTTTGTGGCACAGGGGTTTGGGTTGGCTACGGGTAATTTTGGGTCCAAACTTTAAACTTTTCATGATAATAATGGGTATTTTAAGTAATAGTCTAACAAAAGTGTCGGTTTGTTTCTTGAATCTTCAATCGTGTCAAAGAAACCATTGTGTGTCAAATCTGGGTTGGGTAACGGGAACTTGTGGGTGGGGGTCAGGTTAAGTTAATCCCGAACGTGCTTATAAAAGTTCTGTAATTGTAATAATAGTGCAATGTACTGAATCTTTAATCATTTTTTTGTAAACGCAGTTTGCCCAACAACTTTGAAACGGATATGCAGACAACATGGGATACAACGTTGGCCATCTCGCAAGATCAAGAAAGTAGGCCACTCGTTAAGAAAGATCCAACTTGTGATGGACTCAGTTCATGGCGGTTCGGGTTCATTTCCGATCGAATCTTTCTATTCAAACTTTCCGAAACTTGCTTCTCCTGACCCGTCAAAACCGACCAATCTCCCATTTTCCACCACAAAGATCGAAACTTTGGACTTAAAGACCACTGATGGTGCCACTTCAGGCAGTCCAAGTTCGAGTTCAGGTCATTCTTTCTCTGGTCGGCTCCACCAGGTCCCATTGTGCGATGAAGATACCGGTGATGGTGCTCATAAAAGAATCAAGAGTGAAGATACCGGTGAAGGTACTCATAAAAGAACCAAGAGTGATACAGATATTCATACTTTTTGTGCATCAAATGACCAAGATCAAGACCAAGACCAAGATGAAGAAGCTAAATCCCTTACCGAGCCTCCAAAATGTCAAAAACTTCCCCCGAAACCGCGGATTAAACCAGAAGGTCATCTTTGGAGGGTAAAAGTGACTTTTGGCGAAGAAAACATTCGTTTTCGGATGCAAAAAGGTTGGGGTTACAATGAATTAGTTCAAGAAACTGCAAAAAGGTTTAGCTTGAATGATATCAGTGGGTATCAGTTAAGATACCTCGATGATGATTCCGAATGGGTATTACTAACTTGTGATGCTGATGTAGAGGAGTGTATCGATGTGTATCGATCATTTAAGGGTGGGACCATTAGGCTAACTCTTCGTGAGCCACAACTTCGTGTTGGAAGTAGTTTAGGTAGCAACGCACTCTTGTAAGAAAGGTGACCCTGATGCACCAAGATTCATGGTCAGTTGAGCCCGGTGCATGAAAGCTCGGGGTTTCGGGGGGTTTGCACATGGAGTCCATATGTGCATTTTCCAGGGGTTTGAACACGGAGTCTTGGTATTCGGGTTTTCGGGGTTGTATAGTATAATAGTGATATCGTACCTTTTGCAATTTCGGGCTGGTACTGTATGCCTCCTTGTGTTGTATTGTATTCATTATTGGTACCGTTGAGATGACAGTGTCGGTTGAAGTAGTTAAATTTGGGAGAAATGCAGGGTGTTGCTTAAACTGATGCTGTTAATTTTAGTTACAGCAAAGTCAATAATTAGGAGCTTGTATTAGTACATGTATTAGAATGTAGTATGGTACAACTAGCAATGAAGCATAAGTTATTATTGTGTATTATGTCAACATTGGTCATGGAAGCAGACTCCTAACTCTCGAGTTTACCTTAGGGTAGGGGTATGATATGTTTACATTCCACCTCCCTCATACCTTGCTTAGACGAGATTGGGTATTGTTGTTGTATTTCAAACATTGTAAGTTACTTTACGTGTTGTATGGCTGATATAAATAGACTCCCTATTGTTTTTGGTATTCGACGTATCCATTTACGTTCAGTCGTTCAGTGACTATTAATAATTTGAATTTTATTGCATCTTTCAGTACTTAACAATATAAGACAGTGTTACAAGCTCAAATCTGCATATTATGTTTATGGCATCAACAAAGGTGAAAGTCTTACATTATAACTTCTAAGCTAGTGACAACTTCTTTCATTAAAGGTCGATTTTGTGGGTCGAGTTCAAGACAGCTTAGAATGAGATCAGCTGCTCTGCGTGCTCCTTTTGGAGGGTCACCTTGTTCCAACCATGGGTCCATGAGTCTTTGTAGTTTTACGTTATCGGCTAAGATAGGTCTAGCCCACTCCATTAGACTCTCTGGTGAAGAGCACGGATAGTCGTGAAGAAACTGTGAACCTGCTATCATCACTCCAAAGGCATAGACGTCACTCTTGATATACCAGTTACCTGTAGCCACATACTCGGGAGGGGTGTAACGATTAGTGACAGCATCGCTCATTACGACAGGTAATGCTCCATGAGCTCGGCTTAATGATGCTAATCCAAAATAGAGCTGTGCTTCATAATCCTAACACCAAAATCACAAAACAAGATCAATAAACTCAAGCGATCAAGCTTTATATCGTTTGCCACTATGATCATGTGTTTAAAAACATTATATCTTTAGGAAAGTGCATGTGATAAATGGTTATTCGGGTTTTATATACCTCGTTTAACAAAATATTTGAGGCATTGAAAGTCCTATATACAGGTGCATTCTCTGCATTGTGCAAGAATACAAGGCCTTTGGCTGTTCCTATGGCAATTTTCATTGCTGTAACCCATGGAAGCGGTTCGCCTGCAAACATCCAGATAAAGCGATTAAAATTAGTTATTGTCTTAGAGAAACTGTTTAGTTATTCACCCAAATGCGTTACTATGAAAAGAATTTTGAGGGATACTAGTGGCTTTATATTGGTATTTTCATTCTACAGATTCATGTTTTAAGCCTGCAGAGAAAATCTTTAGGATCATAGTCGGTCACTAAACAGCTTGGGAGAGGAAAAGGTGAAACACTTTACGGTTAAGAATGTTTACTAAGTTTCTCTTGGGTATGTATTTATAAACAAGGCAAAGCATTTTGTCTTCTGAACAATATCCCAAGAGATTAACTAGATTAGGATGCCTAAGTTTTCCCCGATTCACTTCTGCCTGTCACATGCAAATACACAATAGATCACTGTCCATTCTTAGTAAATAAAACACAGTGGCAGTTTTATAGTAGTTTCTATGCTGATCTGTCATAAGAAGCAATATTTAATAGTATACAAGAGAAACAAACCTGCCACTCTCTGAGACTTTGAGCATTATCTGTGCTTGCGATCTTGATGGCAACAGCTATCCCAACGCCACATATTGATGGTGTGTATGATGAACCATCCACCCACCCTTTATAGACAGACTCGCCATCAGATACTCCAAGCGTTGCTGATGGCCGAAAATTCCTTGTAGCACTCCGCAGCTCGGAATATGTAAACTCCTTCAAGGTTGGTGAAATTGACTCTAAACTACGTGGCAACACCTCCTGAGAAACAGATACAACACCACCACTAGGACATCCGATTTCTGCCAGTGTGGTGACATGTTTTTCCATCATTTTGCCTCTCTTTTTGTTACCATTATTTGCCCAAGTCTCTTAATATCAGAACTCATACGGACTGTTGAAATCATAATTAGTATGAGGAAAAAAAAAAAAAATGTATGTCTGAATAAAAACGAATAAGCGGAACAAACACATAAGTGATTAGTGACAAATCTCAGTAAATCAGAAGTGCAGACTTGACCCTTGAAAACCCAGTCTCAGTTTCTTTTATCCTACAGAGGTAGAGAACAAGCCATGTGGAAATAATGATTCCATTATAATAAGGTCAATCCAAGTTGACCAAACTGCTCTAGGGGCAGGTGTTCAGAATAGTAAATTAGTGCTAATGCAATTGGGCTATCTAATATAAATTCTATGGTGTTTGATATATATGCCCCCTCTTTAGGAAGAGCCATGACAAGAATACCATGGTACTAACTGAATAGAAATGGCCCACCTGTGTTTGTGCATATTCTTAGAATTACCTTATATTCACAAGTTCTAGCACGTTACAAAAGAGATTGAACTTACCTGGAGCTTTAGTCGAGAGCAACAACCACGCCTTTTCAATAAACGTGGTTCTTCCATTGTGTTTCTGATCATTAGCGCTCTGCAGACTCCGCAATGTCCATGCTAACACAAACTCAAGCCGAGACAACACCTTAGTCATTGTAGGTCGATCCTTTGAACTAGTGAGGAGACATTCATATGCAATTTGCCCAAATTCCTTCAGACAATTAGCTGAGACTTGCCCCCTCAAACAAGGATCAATAATTTGACTTATTTTACCTTCTTTAATGCAGTGTTTGGCCCATCCAGCCAGGCTGTGTTGCTGCTCATCCAACGTAAAATCAAGAGCAGGCCTACCACACAACGTTTCCAATAAGACCACACCGAATGCATACACATCAGACTTTCTTGTAAGTCAAATTTTTTATATATTAAAAATTTATGCTAAAAATTTCAACTTCCGTTGTATATGTTTGATGTTTTTCTATTAATGACGTTGGGCAATGTGTTAGATTGACTTTAACTCAACATATATCTATTTTGGAACATTTACATAGTAGTACTTTTGGAGTTTACAATTTACATCAACATATATCTATGTTGGATTTTCTTTAATATATTTTTAATTTTTTTATATTTTTTATTGCTGTATTTATGATGTTCTCGTATCTTGAATTTTTGATTTGTGCCGTTTCCCGTTCCCGTTTCGGTGCTACACTGACGTACATACAAGTTTTGAAGTCTTAAGTAGCAATGTAACATGTAACAGTGGTGAGGTCTGAGGTGGGGTTGGAAACGAGTTAACGTTTATGAAGACACTCGGATTTAAACTCTACTTAGGCTCGTTGGACTTGGAGTCAAACTACTATGAGCCTTCTTAATCGAATTAAGTTATTTATTACTTGTATAACTTTAAATGCTTTCAAGCTTAAATCTTCCTTAAGTCTGTTAGTATTGTATATAGGCCCGTATTCATGATAGGCCTAAAGCCCATTGTATCCTAGGGTTTAACATGTATATGTATGTCCCGGTTATGGGATAGTGAATCATAAAACACAAAACCCTATTACCCTAAACCCACAAACCGGGCTTGGGCCTAATTATCCACTAACAAAGTCCACCTTGAACTTGTATCATAAAAGCTAGTTGAGTTATCAATTCGAATTCAAGCTTAAGCTAAGGTGGTCCAATCGATCTTTACTCATTTGATGTCCTACCATTTTACCAACAAAAAATAAAATAAAAATAAGCGAATAATGAAAAAAATCGTAGAAGCTTGACATATATATGATTGTGTGTAGCAACTATTTTTTCTTATCAGATGACTTGAACTTTCAATTTCGATCATTATGTGTGTCTTCAGAACTATTCCCGCCAAGTAAAATGACTATTTTACCTTCGATATTGAAAATTTTAAAGTAAAACAATAAGCGAATTTTGAAAGTTCAATTACACACAATAAGAAAAAAATTAGTTACACACAATCATAAAAATGTCGAGTTCGACGATTTTTTGTCGTTCTTAGAAAAAATAAGTGCAAGACTCCTAAAATACAAATGGTAACATACATCACTAGACTACTAGCATAGTATCCATGGCGAATAATTAGTCTAACGTGTCGGGTTTTTAAATACGCTTTTTCTCGACTGATCTTTAAGATATCTGATGAGAGTTAGTAGTTGACTGTTCACCCATTTAATAGTTTGAAAATAGTAGATGCGTATTTGAATTTCCGTAAAGTATATCAATACAAATATAGATATTCATACTTATACTCATTTGAACTTTGTATAACTTGAATGTTTATGATAAAATTACAACTATAAATTTGTATTATTGTAAGTTTGTAACATCCATTTTAATACTAAATTTAATGTGTCATTAGTGTATATTATAATGCAATTATTATAGTGTAGAATTTAATTATATAGAATTACTTAATTATAGTAAAATAAATTATAAAGTGTATAGAGCTTAAAAATTAAGTAGCTTACACTTCTTTTTTTTTTTTGAAAGTTTCTAAATAAATTATAAAATGTAGTATATAATCCATTGATATACTGCACCAGATGGTCATAAATCACCAAATAACTAATTAATTTTAAGTAAGATAAAAATACAAGTCATTATAACTCCACACACACACACACGCCTAAGGAAGCTTACACACCATTTACGTTTTTTTTTTTTATTAAATCAATGGAAAGCTTTCAAACATGAAGAAAAAGTGTTGATGTAATTCAGAATTATATGCAATGAGCAAAACATTTAGAGGATATATCCATAATCCATTGAAGAAAAATACGGTTACTGCACCAGATGGTCATAAATCACCAAATCATAATGTCATACAATATGACGAAAGTTACTAACATTGAATTCACAAATTTGTAAGTGTGCGCAAATAAAAAAAACATCCCTTTATCTATGCTTTAAAGTAAGGCAAGAATTTTGTTGGCTTTTTTAAATCCTGTTTCTGGCGAAAAAATTGAATAAAAAACTTTTGCCATTTTCTCATCTTGACACTAGCTCACGAGTATTGTCCTCATCTCGCTTTTGTGATGAAGCTGTTAAACTGTTAACATTGTCTGACATTTCAGCTTGAGAGGCCAAATATTCGAGTGCAACAACAATATCACCAATCAGAGGCCGAAAATTAGCTTGCTCTTGGAGACACATTGCAGTTACAGCAACCACATGGTGCACAGATCGTATAGAGAATCGACCTTGCAGTAAGGGGTCCACCAACTGAACAAACTTCTTACGGTCTTTTAACAAGGGACGAGCCTACATATATCCAAAGAAGTTATTATTATATAGCGAGGAGAATGTGTAAAATCATAGATATCAAGAGGTAAGTATAAAAATCACTATATGGACACGGGTCAAACATAGTGAGATTCGCCTAATGTGCCTTTTTAATGCATAAAACCTCCTAAATCCTTTTCTGAAAAGCTTAGAATAATTGAAGAATTAAGAGAATTCTTGTAACCATGTTTGACACAATAATTACTTCTGAAATTTTGAACATCAGGACAAACCAGCCCAAGATTGATGTAGCCTATATTCACCCAATTTGACCCGTTACCCAACCTGCCTACCGGCACTTTTCACCATCTTTAGTAGAAAGCAAAGAATCTATGCGATACGCACCTAAAAAATGACCAGAGTTACCAAAAACGTGATTACTCATTAATATCTTTCACGAATTAATATTCATCGTATCATAAGAAACAGTAAAATAGTAAACTCTAAATCATGGATTTGGGTTCAAGTTCAAAGAAACTTACCCAAGCAACTAAATTCTGCTCTCCACGTTTCTTATTCATATCAATTGCTTTACGTCCGGTTATCAGCTCCAACAGAACCACACCAAAGCTGTAAATATCAGACTTCGTAGTTAATTTGCCACTCATTGCATAATCAGGATCACAATAACCATAAGTACCCATAACTCGAGTTGACACGTGAGTGTTATCACCAACCGGGCCTAATTTAGCTAGTCCAAAATCCGAAAGCTTTGTGTTGAAGTCATTATCCAATAATATATTTGATGATTTTAAATCACGGTAAATCACAGGTGGATTTGCTTTGCAATGTAGATACTCAAGTCCACGAGCTGCGCCAACAGCAATCTTTAGTCTGGTGTGCCAATCCAGTGGCTCCTGATCAGGCTCGAGATCTGAAAATAAAAATATCTGGTTAATATAAGAAACATAATTGGGCTCAGGACAAAGGATTTCAATATAGAAAACAAATGCAAGCTATTATTTTATCTTCATTAGGTCGGTGAATACTGTAACTTTTTGGCTCTACAACTCTGTGTTTCAAGCTAGATCGAGCCTCAAGATGGTCTATACACAGTATGAATAATGAGAATCTCACGACCTTATGATCCAAGAGAAAAAGTTCCAATATTAATCACTTTGTCACTTAATTACTCTGTTCTTAACCAAGTGCCATCCTGTGGTGTATCGCCTCTAGCTACAAGGTTTATAGATTCTATGAAATTTCTTGGTCAATAGCTAGCAAACAAACTACGCCTAAAGCCGTAATAGTATATTACGAACAGAAAAGTACTAACGTATGATAAGAACAAAAAATCAGAATGAATTATATAGAGTATTAAAAAGTGATAAAAACACCACACCCATGTTGATGTTGAATACGGAATACTTATATTTTCCAGCCATCACAGCACCGCGAAAAATGGATTTTTTCATGGACTATGATAACTTGCAAAAAGACAAGTTAACAATGGCAAGCTTGCTTCGAAAATCATATAGTAATCATTGTAAAGAGAAATCTAAAAGAAAAAATTCGGGGAGCAAATTGAACAACAGGAACAAAATACAGCAAAGGTTAAAACCCAAAAATCGCCACCAAAGGATTTGACTTGTTTTAAGAAAATCAAACTTTATCCCATTCATGAAACGGCAAAGTCTTTGAGCATTATGAACTAAAAAAAAGCGAGTCATATTAATTGGAAATTAAAGACATGAGCATACCATGGGGTTCAAACCATGTCATAAAGAAAGTAATCAGAAAATAAATTAAAAAAATTTTGAAGCCTACCAAAAAGATGATTTTCGAGGCTACCCATTGGCATGTACTCATAAACCAAAAGCCTTTGATCTCCGTCAGTGCAGTAACCTATCAAAGTCACAAGGTTCGAATGACGCAAGAGACTCAACATAAGAACCTCCATAATGAATTCCTGGTGGCCTTGAAGACCGTTAAGGTTGAGTTGCTTAACAGCAACTACCTGTTCATCAAACACACGAAGCAATGCTAAAGACCAGCAATTAAATGGAATATCATAACCTAAATTATAAAAAATTGGCAACATTAAACAAGGTAAAACTTCGACTTACTTTCCCTGATTCCAACCGACCCTTATACACACTTCCAAATCCGCCTTCACCAATCAAATTAGCATCCTTAAAATTCTGTGTCGCGGCAGCAAGCTCACGAAATGTAAAACTATTTGCAACATTACTTCTCTGACTACTAAACCTTTTCCCCCTCTTAGAATCAGTCATCTTCTCATCTACAAACCAACACCACAAACTTACTTAACTCCAACAGAACCACATTATTCAAAACACAGCATAATACCACAAACCTTAACAAGTAGTAACAATCTTTATACTAAAATCTTATCATAAGCTTATCAGTACCATTCTTCCATGTAAATTCCCCTCTGGTCACTAGTCCAAAAAAAAAAACCGTTCTTTTCCCAAAACATAATTGTTATTTCTTGTTAAAGAGCAAAACACAAATCTTTTACTTGAAATAAACTAAATCATTTAGGTAAAAAAAAAAAAAAGGCCTTCATGAATCAATAAGCCAAAACAATACTATAATATACTAAAACGTTGTCAGTTGCACACTCCTAAAATCCACATTGTACAAACCAATAAGTCCAAAAAAAAAAAAAAAAATCAAACCTGCAAATTCCATAGATGCAGCAATATCCCCATCGAAATTTTCAACATCTTTGGCGCAACAATTAAAACATAAAAACCAACCCATCTACACCAACAAACTCGATCACACTTCACAAACACGTATAACAACTAAAAAATAAAAAACCTTAAAAATGAGCAGCCAAACAAAGATTTCTTCTGAACTACAATAAATCCAAAAAGATTAATCTAATAAGACATCAAACAAATCAACGCGGCATTGCCAAAAAAACATCCAACATGAAATATTATGAGCAGTGATCATAAAAATACAAAAGTTATTTATAAAAAACAATGGGCACAAAAGAACAAAAGGGTTTGAATAATTTAAGGTGGAAAGTTGTTGTGAGTGTTCAGAATTCAGTAACAGAATTGGAACATGGAGTTTGAATTTAGGATTCAGTGTATCTGTTTGACTTTGTGTTTGTGAGTGTGTATATATATAGAATTTTATTTGTACGAGTATAAAGATAAAGATGACGTATAGAATCGGTCGTAATAACGTGTCATAATAACTTTTTTTTTTTTGAAATATGTGTCATAATAACTTGATGCATGTATATTGTACATTCTATGTTTAACTTGGAATATATTATCGAATATAACATTTAATTCGAGATTCTTTTTTATCAAGATATCACAATTCAAATAATCTTTGATGACCTTGATAGATAAACTTCAAACCTTATACCATACTGCATGTATATGGGTTTTTCTAACATGCATGCGCCATAAGGACATAAGTTAAGCATATTAAAAATACAAAAAAAAAATACACAAGATTTAGAACATGGGGTATCCTTGAAGAGTTTTCCTCTTCATTTGGGCCCTACTTGTGTCACATCACCTCCACATCACTCCAACACACTCACTTAAAAATACCCCTCAATCACAACTAACTCACTCCTCTTCATTTGTCCCCACCCACCCTCATTTTATTTATTTTCCATATTTTCCAAACACAATTAAATTCATTTCATTCATTTAAAATAAAAATACAACATACAATTAAAAAAAAAAAAAAAAAAAAAAAAAAATACGAAATTTAAAATACACTGCTAAATAAAAAACATACGAAATTTAAACTAATCTTTGTTGTTGCTGATGTAGTTGCCAAACATGCTCGATGATATTTCGTTGAAGTCTTGCTGCGTTGCTTTATCACGCAGATTCTTTGGCATTCTTCCGTTGTATATCGCATCGCTCAACCCATGTCCGTTGCATATTTGCTCGCGGACAAACATAAATATCGTTCATTTCGGATATCGCAAACTTTTGATCTTTCAAAATCATGTTATGCAAGATGATGCACGTACATGACTCTTCAGAGCTTGTTGATGGTCAAGCGCTACCGGTTGGCTTATAATATGCCAACGCCCTTGGAGGACCCCGAAGCTCTTTCAACGTCTTTGCAGCACTTTCTTGTTTTGTTTAAACGAGGCATTTTCTCCTCGAATATGCAATCGAGAATGATTTGACAAAAAGATGACCAAGCCGGGTAAATCCGCTCATTAGGTAATACCGTGTTCAAATGTTGCACCGCTTACTTGAAACGAACCTCGGGGCGATGTCATCAAGAAGATCGTCGAATAACGGTGAATTATTCAAAACAGTTAAATCATTATTCGCACTCGCTACCCCAAAAATGCATGCGAAATCCATAAATTGTATGACGAAAGGCTTCAAGCATAATAGTTGGATATTTTTATCACCTCTATGAAATTGCCCTGCCACTCAGCGGACGCTTTTTCCATTCACAGTGCATACAATCAATGCTCCCAAGCATTCCCGGAAACCCATGGACCGTGTTATGTGCGTTATATAAATTTTGAATGTCATTCAAATTAGGCTTTCTTAAAAACTCGGGCATAAACAATTCAATTACACACATAGTAAAAAAATCTAGACAATCGCGTGTCGTGTGTGACCCCATTTGCAAATATTCATCAAATGCATCAGGTGCGGTGTCGTAGGCCAATTGGCGTATGGAGATGTGCATTTCATAATAACACTCAAACTCATTACACCCGTAGCATCGGGTCGGACTCTAAAGAAATCAAAATGCGGTGGAAGAGGATCAACAGTTTGAATATGATTTTCAATACCTTGTACTATTTCTAAGAATAGTTTACGGCTCATACGAAATCGACGCCTAAAATAGTACTCCGGATATTTTGGACAATCAGAAAATAGTCGGATATAAGACGTTCTTCAGCAACTTCACGGTCATGGTAGATGTAATTACAGGTGCGTGAACTTTCGACTCTGTTACGCAACGATTGCCCATAACTCGCAACTTCGTAATCATCTCGATATCTTGTAAATCATCAATATCGGAATCCGAATTTGAACCACTCATGTTTTTTTTGCTTAAGATGTAAAGATTTGAAAGAGTAGCGTGTGAATGATTTGAAAGAAAAGAGTGTGAATGATTTTATAAAAATGGAGTATTATTTATAAGAGGGTGGGTAAAGTTTTAATTTTAAAAATAAAAAGTTTTTTTTTAAAGCAAACAGTTTAATAATACAACGGTTATATTCGAAAATAATTTGTCATCTTCCTCGTGGTTACAGTGGCGAAAACCCCAACGACAAACAGGCATGGTGTGGTGGCGAGGAGCAAAATGAAGTGGCGAGCATGCCACGTTGGAGTGGCGAGTTCTTTCCGTTACCATACCCCATGCTCTTATATAAAAGTACACTTGTCTGTACTTTTATGTAAATCTTTGTGTACTTTTTCGTGGACTCGTGTATACTTATAATGTGCTTAACTTGTGCCCCTAAGGCACAAGTTAGAAAAACTCTAAATTTTTAACTTTGTGTACTTTTTCGTGGACCAGTGTATACTTATATAATCCGGATCAATTAAGAAGGTTTTTATTTTGAGAAGATTGAGAAGGTCTTAAAAAACGATAAATTTTTAACTTTGATTCGTGTTTTTCAAACGTAAAACTCATTTTAATGTGATTAAAATTCAAAATGTGTAAAAATATTTTGAATCAATGTTAAAAATCTCTCGATTTTGCCATATATTTAGAATATTGAATCATCTGTACAAATTTAATGAATCATCATCATAACTCGATTTTAACAATGATTTGTGAACCAAATTTGTGTTTTATAGATTCGATTCACCATAAAATGATGTTTACTTGTGAATCAAATCAAAACATGAATCAATTTGCTCAAACGAAGATTTCTCAATCTTCAAAATAAAAACTTTCAATGAATCGAGTTTATATATATATATATATATATATATATATATATATATATATATATATATATATATATATATATATATATATATATATATATATATATATATATATATATATATATATATATATATATATATATATATATATATATATATATATATATATATATATATAGTATGGTTATTGTGAAAAATCACTAATGGTAAAAAGTATAGGAAGGAATTATAGCCATAGGATTATGAGATTAAATTGGTGTATTAATGATATTAAATTGAGGTATTAATGATGCATTTGACACATAACTTTATATGTTGACACACTTGCACATAATTTTTTTTAATTGACACACAATTGTCATATTTTCAATACGATATTATTGACACATACACTTTTTATCCTTTTTATCTTATAAACTTTTATTTGATCCAAAGCCTATATATATATATATATATATATATATATATATATATATATATATATATATATATATATATATATATATATATATATATATATATATATATATATATATATATAATCTAGTTAAAATAAGATCAAAATTAAAGTTATAAAATGAGAACCCAATAGTATTTTGACAAGTGGAATTTAGTTGTTAAAAACTGAAAATTAATTATATAGACACAAGGGTATTATAGGTATTTTCACATCTAACCCTATTTACTCCTCAATACCTAATAAACATAACAGTCTCCCTTATCTCCTCCTTCCCATCTCTCTTTCACAAACGTAAAAAACCGACAAGTCATATTATCACTCAGTAAGATTTTTATTTTTTCGAAACCCCAGTCCCTGGAGTAACAATCGAAATCCTATAGTCGAAATCAAAATCAAAAGATGTATCGAATAATTAAAAGATTTGTTGAATAATTAAAAGATTTAAATATATAAGATCTTTGATATGCACCGGCGGCAGTTCTTGGTACACCGGTCACATTTCCGGTGATTGTTTCTATGTCCTCCACCCTCGTTTTCTATTACTCTTTGGGCCACCGGGTACATTAGTTCATCAACCACCAGCAATTGGAATGTGGTATTCAATCCGAATATAGTATTCCATCTTCGCGTCCGGAATCTGGTTTGGGAACCCGAACCGTGGTTGGTAAATGGGTTTAATACTCGGGTCTGAAACTTTGCCACTGGGGTTGACAATCTATATCCTTAGTAAAGATCGGTCACTGTTGATACATGTTGTTTAAAAGATGTGTACATGTTATTTATGGTGACAAAATGTTCTTGATTTTTAGTGGTGTATTAGTTTTTGGTTTCTGATATGATGCATCAGTTTTTTATTTTTGTTTTTGTACCAGTACTTGATGTAAACGATTTATCAAACTGGTACCTGTTGGTGAGTTTTTATTCTATCCTCTAAGGATGTAAAAGATGTATTAATTATTGTTTATTTTTTAGTTGGTGAACCATTATTGTTTGAAATGATGTAACACAAAATAGTTAACTTTTATCGATGTATGTATGGCCGATGTACCAAGTATCAGATATTGTTTGTATGGTCATGTATCAATGTATCATTTTTAATATGATATTAGTGGTTGTATGTGTAACTCATGTATCAATGTATCATTTTTAATATAATATTATTACTGGTTGTATATATATGACTTATGTATCAATGTATCGACTAAATTATACTACGTAATTAGAAAAAAAAGAAGTCATGGGTACTATTAAAAGTATTAATAGTTTATCCTTTTATTAATGGTGAAAAGAAAATGTACCAAAATACCCTTTGAAACTTTATTTAATTATCATAATGACACTCATTTAATACTAATCTCATCTAACACAATTAATAGATCCGACGGTTTAGATTGGTTCTTATTTTATAACTTTAAAAATCTCTCACATTAACCCTCTCCTATATATATATATATATATATATATATATATATATATATATATAAAAGGAAGAAACCTTAAAATGAGAAGAATGAGAAATAACAATAACTACATATTATAGATGCATCGATTTGAATTTGATGCATCCTTAATCATTTAAATGCACAATAATATATTTTTTAGCTAAAAATTAGATGCATATACATATATTAGATGCATTTCATCAAGTTATAAGAATCCTATGTATTTTTCATCCTCCGCGGGTCAAATTTGTTGCTAGTACTATTTTGCATCTTTTTAACTTCAAAATCACTTTTGAAATTAATTGGGATGCATTTAAATAAATAAAGATGCACAAAATTTAAGTCGATGCATCTCAAATATGTGATTATAGTTATTTCTCATTCTTCTCATTTCAAGTTTTCTCATGGATCCTTTTGTGCTATGTGATCTCCCGCGCGTTATTATATATATATATATATATATATATATATATATATATATATATATATATATATATATATATATATATATATATATATATATATATATATATATATATTCGGGTCAAAGGAACTTCCTTTCGTCGAGCAAGTTTTTCAACACCCTAGGCAGTGAACCTAATAGTTGTGGTGTAGTATTAGGGTAAGCCACGGGAAGTGATATCGTTCTCTAGGGGAATAGGAATGCTAGTGAGAAGTTACTACGCTAAGGTTGGGATTGAGGAAGATTATTTTTTTATCTTTTTATGTTTTTTAGGAAATGGAAAGGTACGAATCTCGGGGTTTTGGATTTGGGGGTTTGGTATTTCTACCGATTACTTCTACTTATCTAATTATCTAAACTAAGGTGTATGTAGTCTATGTCTATTGTTGTGTGCTCGTATGATAGTTAAAAATGTATTTGCTTAGGTTTTATTACTCCCTAGTTATCTCCTATTGGTGGTTGAATTGTCATGTCCTTATTCTTAATTGCGTTGTGTCTCTAAGGTCGTAGGGTATGCGTTTATCCCTAACTCTTTGAAGCTACCAAAGGTTAATGACTACAAAATCTCTAGGATTTATAAACTTTAACTCTAAGGTATTCTTTGAATGACTAGCCTACAATTACTCTATGTGATTATAAACTAAGGTTCATCAAAGATTAATCAAGCATTACAAACACAACGAATGACCTATCGCAATACTAGGTCAATCAAAATTAAGATAAGAGACAACCAATCAATATTCAATAACTAAGTTTCATATTACCTAAGCAAACACACAAGTAAATTAGTCGGACATGGGGAACATGCAAGCATACACACAATCAAAGGAAGACATAATTAAATTAATGAAGTAAAACACTTATCTTGATGTAAGATAGGGTATGGAACCCTAAAATACTATACAAGACACCTTGGTTCGGTTTAGGTTTTACTCCAAAAGACTACACACCGAAAACTAAAAATTCGATTCTATATATAAGATTACACATGCGACCAGCGTCACCCTTGATTTGTGGCCGCCGCCGGGTCGCCGTTATTAGGGTTTCGTCTTGGCACGTTAGTCTTGCGACGGCGCCACCTTATGCTTGTGACGTCGTCTCCTTCGGGCCTCGACGTCGTCAGGATCAAATCTAGGTCGCCCGAGTTGCGACGCCTACTCTTTTAAAACCCGAAGCCGTCACTTGTAAATGAGCAATTTGAGCTCCGAGTCGTCACAAAACTTGTCCGACGGCGTCTCTAGTAGTTCCCGACGCCGTCACTTGCAAATCCGACGCTGTCCCTTGATTCCAAAGCACTGAGTGTCTCGATTCTTGGCTTTAGCCATTTTCTTCGCATATTCGCGCCTTTACGTCCGAATAAGTGTCATTCCAAAGATTTTGCCTTCAAGATACCTAAAAGTGAAAAGGAACGATATTAAGTAATAACGGATACAAAATTGATCAAATAAGGGCTTAAACGAATTATCCCTAAATATAGGTACATTTATAAATATATATATATATATATATATATATATATATATATATATATATATATATATATATATATATATATATATATATATATTTAAGAAAACAAAATTATTGTATTTTTAATTAATCAAATACTATCTATATTTACAAAAATATATTTTGATTAATTAAGATAATAAACTTATTTTAGAAGACTAATAAAGTGGGACACACCAGTCTTTCACTATATAGCTTAGACATGTGATCATATAAATATGTAGCTTACAAGATGTGAAAGTCAAAACCTTTATCAAGATTCAAGACTTTCCAACTCTAAGTGAAACTGAAACACTTTTATTTATTAAATAAATTATAATACATAAATAACAGAAAATGAATAACATCAGACAAAAAAGGTAAAAGAGAGTCACTATATAACAATAAGTAAAAGATAAGCAATAAAAGTCAAGGCACGAGTTTCATGTTTAACACGATTCCTTTAAAACAGTAATCACTGTTAAATATAAACCGAGAGATGCAAATCTGTTTCCTTCTAAAAATGATTTCAATATTTTTCACTTATTTAAAACGAATATGTATAACTTGTTTTCACAGTTTAAATCAATTCCAAAAATAAATGGATACATATTTATGGAAAGGAAACCAAAAATGCAAGAAAAATATTCGCATTGATTTATTCAATGGTTTGTCAGATTCGTCCGCATGGTCGTATGGGCTTGCATGAGGTGTTGGAGTAAAACCAACCAAAGAAATTTGATAACAAATACCAAGACTTCTATTTAAACACCTCTTCGTTTCCTTCCTTGGGCGATGAGGGATACTCTCCAAATTCACAATTTTTGACACGATATCTCATTCATATTAACTTTATTTTGGACACACTTTAGCTCGTTGCAAAGCTCTCTTCAATTAGAACGCAAACCTACTAGCCAATATAAATATATAAAACATATACATATATTAAATAGTATCCGAAGTTTGCCAAAAATCATTTTTGCAAAATTATTTTCTAACAATCCCTCACATGAATGGAGATCGGTCGAAAACATGCGAAGTGTTGGGTCAATTTAGTACCCCCAAGTAGTCTTAATCTAGGCTTTGAATAGAAAATAACCTAAGTGTTGCATAACCTAAAACAACATTCGAGTCACTGAGTGAACAGTCACTTAGTGAGTCACCTACAGGAAGCTTAGGACGATCTCAAGAATAAAGACTCTCCATTCAGTGATGTGGGACTCAGTGAATGATACCTGAATGAAAGGAGAAGGTGATGGGTTCATGAAGTGATGACAATAGCTCACTGAACCCCAAGTCTCCTCAACAATAAAGAAGACCGAAGAAATAGAGATCATAACAATGTCATCATCAAGCAAATGTCAAACTTTTCTTGAAAGGTTAAAGATCATAACAATGTCATCACTGTTCCTCAGAAAGCGTCGTTGTCCTTTACTCAAAGTGGAAAAGTGTAACAGAGATAAAATACGTAAGTATTTTGTCCAAACTAGCTTAGGTCATCTTTTCTTTCATTGTAACGGTTGTCAAACACACATGTGTATAAATAGATGCATAAGGTGGAGTAAAAGTTAAGTTTGTGCACTAAATGCTTTGACATTCACAAACACTTTTACTCCTCCATAGACAACTAAGTCCCTGAGCTAAACTCAGTTGGTTAGCATAGTTGTACTCAAGCTTCGCTTGAATGTAGGTTGATGTTGTTTAAATTTAACTGTTGATATCATGTCCTAAATTTTATGTGTGTTTAGTAGCACGTAATTACCCTTGAAAAAATACGCATCGTTACTATATGTACAATCTCATGTATTTATTTCCATCTTACAGTACCACGTGCGGTCATGCCTTCATTTTAATATTTATATTTTTGTTAATAATAATTTTGACCATATTTAAATTTTTAATCTGTGAGGATCTAAACACTCTTGAGACTTGTGTTATAGATACTTTGAGGGTATACCAAGTAGTATGCGGAATCTACTACTTAGTACTTTAGAAGATTAATGTGTTTGATGTATATGAATGAAACATTGAACAATGAATTAACAAAACGCTTCAATATTATTATTGATAATAATACGAGTGATCTCAACTATCACTTGGGATTACAACTGATTCGTTCAGATTGTAGGTCAAGGGTGGTGTGTATGGATAAAACCACAATATCGATATCAAAAATAACCACAAGGAATGATTTAAAATCCCTTTAGAAAAAAGGATAATGAATCAAAACCCGTGAGTGATAGTGATACGGATTAGGAAATCCGAGTCGTTTCCCAACGAGGTGTGAATGGGCAACGTCGTTATTGGTTCGTTATTAAAATGCTCGATGATTTGGATTGATGATTTTGATTTTATTTAAACTACGGGAAATGGGAAAGCAATTAAGAGAAATTACACTACGGGGAATCCTAAGTACGCAAATTATACTAAAACGTAATAAACGAAACGCGAATTAAATGCAAATATGTCTAATCTAACTCCTAAAAAAATGACCTAAAATTACTTTTAAACTAAAAATGCAGTTAAAAACTTAACTAAGATTTAAAACTAATTTTTATGATTTTTCTTTTATTTATTTGAATTAAAAACTAATTTCTAATTTTTAAAACTAATTCAAATTCTAAAAATTATGAAAAGTAAGGGGAAAATTATGAAACTATTTTTTTAAAATCTAAAATAACTAAAGAGAATTATCAAAACTAATTTTGTATTTTTCTGATGATTTTTCTATTTTCTACGAATTTAAAACTAATTAAATGGCTAAAAATTACAAATTAAACTAGGAAAAATCTGGAAAAATTATTTTTTTGCTTTTTATATTTTTATTAATCTATGAAAATTGAAAACTTATTTTTTTGAAGATTTTCTGATTTATTTGTATTAAAAGCTATTTAAAAAAAATCTTAAAAACTGATTTAAAATAAGAAAAATAGCAAACAGTGATGAAAAATTTAGGAAAAGTCTAAAATAATATTCTAATTTTATGAAAAATATAAAAACTATAGCTTATGTGGGGAATTTAAGAGCTGTAGTGTAAACTGATTGTAAATAAGCTACTAAACTTAAGCTAAAAAGCACTATAAGCTACCAAACTCTTACAGAAGCTAATTTGTACTAAAATGAACTATTTCTAACTAATACCAACTAATCCTAACAAGCTATAAGCTCAGTTTATGATTTAAAGCTCTAAAAGTTCTTTTGGCCAAACAGCCCTAACTACCTATGTTGCAGCTGATGCACAAGCTTATCAAGAGAGCTTATGGGGAAACTGGAAATGAGGGACTCTTAACAACCAACCAAAGACTTTGTAAACCAAGTTTGAGCTCTAGAGAAGCTATAATAAGCTCTCTAGACCTTCTGCAAAAAGCTGTGAAATGGCTTATAAGAGCTGATATTTGAAACAGGGCATATGAGTTGTTTTGAAAAGCTGATTTGAAGCTTAAAGAGCTTTAGAAAAATTTCACAAAAATCTATTTTCAATACTTGACCAACTGAACTTGTTAATTCCAAAATATCACTTCATATGAACCAAAGCTGAATCAATGAAAATTCCACAAAGTTTTGTGAAAACCTGTTTTGACACTTTTGACTATTATGACACAGATATGAAACTTTGACTAAAATGAGATTTGAATCCAAATGATGAACTGGTAATGATGTGAAATGATGAAATAAAACTGATGCAAGCTAAATCAACTACGAACACTCCTATTTGCAAGATCTAGGCTACTGATTCACACAGATGAGAGTATAAGAGCAGCTTTTATGCAATTTTGACTTGTGCTATTCTAATATGCAAATGACTTACTGATTTAACTTTACTTATCCTAAATGAGACTAAGATGACTGATATTAAACTCAGACCAAGCCTAAAGATCACTATAACCCACTGATCCAAACACTTCTTTCAAATCTGTATGCAAATTTTAAACACAGACTGCTATTCCAATAACTTCTGTCTCCTAACTCAGATTCAATAAACTATATTAAGACTATTTGAAACAAACTGACCAGTCCAAACTACTCTATTATTCCGGATGCAAAATTATGCAGATCTAACTAATTATGCAAACTACCAATGGATATAAATGCAGATAATCTCAAATGAACTAAACAATGAATATAACTACTACAATAAGCTAGATATCACTACAATTAAACTAAACTAACATCATAACACAGATTATACTAGATCTACAAAGATAGAACAGTGATTTAAGAAAACTGAACAAAGCTCACTTTAGATCTCAGCTGAACAGAGATCAACCAACTAAATGGCAGCTACAAGCTCTCTAGCTTATTAATAAGCTAGAGTAATAGTCCCTCTGGCCCCTCCATTGCAGGCCACTTCCCATGCTTTCCACAGTTCAATGCAAAGGTATTTTTAGGACTTATTTGGATGAATTTGAGTACAGAATTGAGTATAGATTTAAGATAAGCACACAATAAGCTATGTTGAACTTAGTTGAGCTTATAGATACAAAAACATAAGCTGAATGCAGCTTAATAACAGATTTGAAATATTTTTTTATTTTTAAAGTATTTTTCTCATTTTTTTGTGATTTTTGTTTAATAGAACAAATAAGCTAAAACTGATTTGAGATAAGCTAAATTGAGTAATTGAAACACTAATAAGCTACTGAAAACAATTAAACAGTAATGGAAATTGATTGAAGACAAAAGTTGAAATTACTTGAATTAATAAAAACTTGAGATTACAATGGAACTGAAATTTAAAAATACATAAATGAAATTTAAACATAAAACATTTATAAGCTACTTAATTCAACTCAAATTCTACATGGATACAAGTGTGAAATAAGGGTGCCTTATATAGGCGAGCTAAGGCCTTGGAAGGATCTGGAATGTCATCATATGTGCTTCTTTGAGTGCATTTAGAGCCCTTGGATCAATCTCCACCTCATCCCAGCAATCTCAGCCTTTGGATTGCACATGCCACGCCCTTTCCTCCAATCAAAGAGCAGTATTTGAAATGTGACACACGGATCAGTGACCTGGCAGTCACATGTGTCAGGCATGTCAGGTATAAGTACGGATTTGCCCTCCAATTGTAATGATTTTGACTAATTGACTAAGGGGTATATTAGGGTTCTTCACCTGGGAAGGTTTGGGGAAAAAATTGGCGCGTGGGTTTTTTTATATTTGTTTGATAATGTTGACCGGGTTATGAGTTGATCGGGTATGAGTTCAAGGTTTGGACCGGGTATTGTTTTGTACCAGATTTGGGCTTTTGTTTATTTCGGGCCTCAAGGTGTAATAAGGATTGGACTAGGACTTATTTAGTGATCCAAGAATAAACATAAGGGCTAATTATGTAACTTCTGATTTTCAAAGGACCAAGGTTGTAATTCTGAAAAGTAATCCAAGGGTTGAATTTATCCTTCTCAAATAATCCAAGGGCTGAATTTGCCATTTTCTGATACTTCAAGGGTCTATTCTGCCAAATGCTCAAAGTTCAGGGACTGATTCTGACAATTCTTCAAATTTGATCATATCTTCCAAAAATCATCCTCAGAGAATAAAGATCTTCACAAATGCACAATTATGACCTTCCAGCTCAGCTTTAGCTCTCTTAATCTCTCGTGCTCGGGTTTTTGTCTGATTTAGCTAACTTTTTGTGTGTTTTGACATATCCGTTACATGCACAAACTCAAGAAACCATTAAATATTAGCAATAAACGGCTCTTTCTTGGTTATTTTGGGTCTGATTTGATAAAGAAATTATATGTGTTTTAGCACATATCAACAACCTTGAAGCTTAACAAAAGATGTGTGTATAACTGCTAACCTAGGATCTCTTTTTATAACGCAAGGAGTCCCTATACAAAACTACAAGTGAAGAATGAAGACAATGCAAAACACAAGTGATTTGCTTGATAAAGAAGATTTTACTTATTAGTCCTTTGTAGTATTTTGTAAACCTAATTCTCTATTATATAAAGAGAATACATGCATTAGGTTTATAGTGTGTCAAGATGTAAAACACAAAAGGTATGTATGTGTAATCTAGGCGTGTAATTATAAACGCCTAGGGTTAGTGTTTTGGTTAGCCCCAAGGATCGTTTGATCCCTGTTATAGGTTAGATAATCGCCCTACATTGATCAAGTAGGATTGTGGCTGTTTGGTTTGTTTGTAGTTGTTAGAGATGATGACAAAGAACCTTGATAATAACAATGATATATTGTTTAATCCGATGTGCTATATGTTATTGATCATTGTTATTATTGTGCTTATTGTTTATCCTAGATGAAGGTCTAAACAACCTAGAGTCCAAAACGGTCCTAAAAACTTATAGAAGATGTCGTTCATAAGTTTCAACAAAACCTGTGTATGATGAGTGTAATTTTATACATTTTTAAAGAGCCATTTGGCCTTTAAATCTGTACATATTTGATCAAATACTATCCTAAATCGTTTATATTTGAGTTTTAGGCACTTGGGAAGCAAATGTGGGAAATTGGAACATTTATGGCTCGATTGACAAGAAAACGACAAAGTCAAGAAAAATCGCAAAAAGGAGATGTGACGGCGTCAGGATTACTAAGTAATGCCGTCACTTGAAGAGCAACGAAGATGATCAAGTTATAATTTTATCAAGTGACGCTTCAAACAATAGCGACGGTCTTGAGCTGACAGTGTCAGGACCAAAAAAGTAAAGAGCGATGGCATCACAACCCATAAGGCGACGCTGTCACAATAAGGCGGTTACAGTTCTCGAAACCCTAATGACGGCGAGCTGATGGCGTCAAACTTGTAAAGTGACGTCGTCACAGATGTAAATTTATATATATTTTTCACATTTTTCTCCTTTATTGTAACATCTTGGAGTGCAACTTGGAGAAACCTAGAGAGACACGAATTTCACAGCTTTTGTAAGGGTTTCTTAGACCTCTTAACTTTCAAGTTTTATTGAAGATAAGTTGTTCAATCCTTAATCATTACAATATATCTATGTGTTGTGTGATTATTTGTTTATCTTCTCTTCTATTTAACATGTTAGGCTAAATTTTTTAGTCTTTGCTTATATTTGAATGAAACCTAGTTATTGATTATTAATTGTCGTCTCTTTTTTTTAATTAGTTGTTATTGCATTATGAGTAGGAAAACTGGCTAGATCTTAGGATATTTGCTTGAGCGTCCGACTAAACGCCCTGCTACATAGCGTTAGTGTGTTGATTCGTTGTACTTAATGCGTGTTTTGTATTCGCTGACATCAATATAGACTCGACGAGAACAAAAAGTCATAGTGTTAGGGATTGACAACCCTTAGCGATTGATATTAAGGAATATAACACGCTAATTAAAACAAGGAAGTGACAATTCGACTAATCAATACGAGATAACTATGGAGTAATAAGATTCTAAGTAAATACATTTTACTTATCATACGAGTTCACCAAATTATCTTTTTTTCATATTTAGTATAATTAGTTTATTTTAGTTTAATTATTAGTTATAAAAAAACCAAACTCTTAAACCCTGAGATTTTACTTTGCTTTCAAAATAATATAAAAATACAAAAATAATCATCCCTTGATGAGTGCTTATTCACTCATCATTTTTACCCATCTAAGACCACAAAAATGACCAAAAACACCCAAATATGCTCAGAATATGCTACAAATATCCTCGGAGTGTGTTTTATGTCTTGCAGGTACAAAAGGATTGAAAACAAAGCAAAAACGGACAAAATCGAGCCAAAATCAGAAAAGTGCTAATAAAAAGCTGGAGCCGGGAGTGATTTTCTACGTTCTTTGGTCAAATTAAGACCCGAAACGTGTTTTTGGAGTGAGTTAGGGAAAACAGTCTCGAAACCAAACTCTAAACACAAAATTATCATTTTATACTTTACCCGAAACCAAATTCCCATTTTACCCTTTAAAACCCTTTTTGAATCAAACCTAAACAATTTTTTATTTGAAACCATTTTAGTAAAGCAAATTTTAGTTAAAAAAAAAAAAAAAAAAAAAAAAACCCTTCTTCAATCATTGAACCTCACTTCCCTCATTAACCCCCACCACGTGCCTTTTAAACCCTGCCACCCCATGAACCCTCACCCATTTTGACCTTCACCCTCCCAAACCTTTAAAACAACCCTTTTACCCGTTTCTTCTTTTCCTCTCTTTTCCTCCCAAGTGTAGTAGGTTTAGGGGGTGTGTGTATGGATAAAACCACAATATCGATATCAAAAATAATCCACAAGGAATGACTTAAAATCCCTTTAGGAAAAGGATAGTGAATCAAATCCGTGAGTGATAGTGATACGGATTAGAAATCCGAGTCGTTTCCCAATGAGGTGTGAATGAGCAACGTCGTTATTGGTTTGTTATTAAAATGCTCGATGTTTTGGATTGATGATTTTGATTTTATTTAAACTACGGAAAAGGAAAGCAATAAAAGGAAATTACACTACGGGAATCTTAATAACGCGAATTATACTAAAGCGTAATTAATAAACGCGAATTAAAATGCAACTACGTTTAATCTAAATCCTAAAAATGATCTAAAATTACTTTTAAACTAAAAATGTAATTTGAAAATTAACTAAGAATTAAAACTAATTTTTATGATTTTTCTTGAATTTATTTGAATTAAAAACTAATTTCTAATTTTAAAAATAGAACTAAATATCTAAAAATTATGAAAATAAGTGGGAAAATTATGAAACTATTTTTCAAAATTCAAAAATAACTGAATAGACTTTTCAAAACTAATTTTGTATTTTCTTGATGATTTTTCGAATTTCTATGAATTAAAAACTATTAAAACTAATTTAAATTCTAAAAATTATAAATTTAACTAGGAAAAATTTAGGAAAAATATTTTTATATTTTTCTTAATCTATGAAAATTGAAAAATTATTTTTTTTAAAGCTTTTCTGATTTATTTGTATTAAAAAGTAATTAAATTCTGTTAAAAACTAATTTAAAATCAGAAAAATAGCAAATGATGACAGAAAATTATGAAAATTTATGGAAAATTCTAAAATATTAATCTAATGCTAGGAAAAATGCTAAAGGCTAGTTGTGATTACTGGTTATGCAAGTTCCTTTGAAACTGCTTATCTAAAAAGCTAATAGAATAAGCTAAAAGTTAAAATAGAGCTCCTACTGAACACGTAACTAATTATGCTATAAGAACTAGAAAACAACTAATAGCGACTTCCCTACTCCTATGATTAACAAGTTATGCAAATATGATGAAAAATAAGCTATACTACCAAACAATCCTAGGGTACTATGTTTAAGCTAATGAACCACTTATCAAGAAAGACAAACTAGAATCCGTAGTGGAGATCAAGAGACCACCAACCGAGATTACACAAACCAATTTTAAAGAAGTTTCAAGCTAATCTGAAGCTTCTACGACACGCAAGAACCCGAATTAACTAGGTGTCACTTGAGAACTTATGCACGGGGAATTATTAATGAAACAAGTCTTGATTTAACCCTTATAAAATTCCGAAAATTTAACTAAAATGCTACTTTGAAAAACCACCAAGTGAAGTTGTTAAACCCAAAATTTCAAAGAATTTTGGTCTAAAACTGAAATCATGAAAAATCAATTAAGTTTTGCAAAACCACTTATATTACTACTTTTGACTTATGACACGTAAACCGATTTTGACTAATATGAGATTCTAATGCTTCTAATCTTATTTATATGTTAAATTAAGCTACAAACAAACTTGATTAAGCTAATAATATGAGATCTAAACCTATTTCTATCCTCCTTGAATTACATGCACCAACAGATTTAAGCTTGCGATCGATTAAAAGCTAAATTGACTTTTGAAGTTCTATGATGCGGTTTATGAACTAATAGTACTAAATAGACCTAAACTATTGTGATGCAACAGAGCTTAACCACTATCAAATCCTCAAACTCAGATTCTAATCCTAATCCAAACGCTAGTATAAAAACTGATATGCAATTAAACACTTATATATCACAGATTAATCCTAAGGTTTTATTCTAAACAAACTCAAATGAACATATAAGAGCTAAATGATGCAATAATTCTAACATTAACCAACACAAAATTAAAATGCCAATAGAACAGTTATGAAATTAGATAAACAAGACTTACATAAGTCCAGCCACATTAACACCAACTGAGAACCAATTATCACTATCCTAACCCATAACTAATTCTAAATCCAGCTCAACTTAACCCAATCTGATCCAGTTCCAGCTTTTCAACCCAAATCTGCTTCAGTTGACTTTTGTTGACTGAGATTGTTTTGAGAGTAAAATCTGAGTATACGACTCAACAAGCAAACAATAAGCTACTCAGAAGCTTATAAGAGCTTATGAAAACAATTTTAATAACTGAAATCAAACTGAAGACAGATTAACTATATTTTTTATATTTTTGAGAGATTTTTTTATTTTTTTTTTTATATTTTTGTTATCATGAAACCAAAAGCTGAAGAGTACTTAAATGAGCTGAAATAAGGTTTGAAGAACTTAATAAGCTAACAAGGAAACTTAAAAACAGAATTAAGATTTAAATTGAGAAATGACTTAACAATTGAATTTCATTAATTAGAACAAATTACAATAAACTGAAACAAAATAAAAATGAAAGATAATAAGCTTGACTATTAAGAAAACTACTCAGAAAATTACATGCCAAAAGCTGTGATACAAAGGGGTATATATAGCATCCGTTTGAGCTTGAGAAGAGTCTAGAAATCTTCATTATGTGCTTCTTTGAGTCAATAGCAACCTTGGATCATGCTTCTATCATATCCCATCAATCTCGACCTTAGGATTTCACATGACACGCACCTGGACCAATCGAGACGAGATATTGAGGTGAATGACACAAGGATTGCCAACTTGGCATCCGTGTGTCGATCATGTGTCGATGAAAGGACATTTGTACCCTTTAATTGAGCTAATTTTTGAATTGATTCTAGGGTAATTTAGGGTTCTTTGCACATGGGATTTTGGGGAAATTAGGCGGTTTGTTTTATTTATATTATTTTGGTTATGGTTGACTTGTTGACCGGATTTGGATAGTGGGAACCGGGTATAAGGGTTTGGTTGGACCGGTAAGGTAAAAGAAATGGGTGATGGTATATTTGGTATTTTGGGCCTTAGTGAAAATAGATTTGGACTTAGGATGAATATTGGACCCAAGGTGTAGTTAAAGGATTAAAGTGTACAAGTCTGAAATTTCAGGGACCAATCTTGTAAATCTTGAAAATGTAATCCAAGGGCTAAACTTGCCATTCTTTAATCAATCCATTCTTGAATTTGCCAATCTTCAAATAATCTCAAAGGACCGATTCGACAATTCTTCAAACTTGATCATATCTTCCAAAAATCATCCTAAGAGAATAAAAACTTCACAAATGCACAATTCGACCTTCCGGCTCAGCTTTAGCACTCTTTATCTCTCGTGCTCGGGTTTTTGTCGATTGGCTAACTTTTGTGTGTTTTAACATATCCGTACCTGCACATGCATAAACTCAAGAAAACAACAAATATTAGCAATAAACGGCTCTTTCTTGGTTATATTGGGTCTATATTTGATAAAGAAATGATATGTGTTTTAGCACATATCAAAATACCCAGACGAGACCATTGTCGTGTCCTCACAATCAATGCAATCAATTCACGCTTCTAAAACCAAGGATTTCAATCTCTTTCTACTAAACCTATGAAGAAGTAGCAAAGATTCCTCAAAAGAGATTAAGAACCCTTAATTCTAAAAACGCCTCGTTTACCTTTTATTTCACATGTATAGATATTACGATTAAGCACTTTCGATCATGAGTGACGGTTTGTTGAACTTTCATGTCGATCAATAACTCCAACATTTTCAAAAGACACGTTAGGATCACGGAGTAGGAAACACAACACGGTGAAGTGACCATACGGATAGAATACATTGTCCCGATTTTCACAAGTCCCCAAACTAAGCGTAAAATCGAAATCATTGTTAAATATGATTCTAGATGCTAACACTACCCATGGAAGTTACTTGTGTAATTACCTTTTGCTCCCATTTTCCTATTTTCCTCTAGATTTTTTATTTTTGTGAGAAATGAATTTCTTCAAATTTCTCGTTTCGATAATTTTATTCGATAAAGATACAAAGCTAAGTCGCTAATTAGTTATCCATCTTCTCTCAAAACCATTGTCTCAAAAATGAGGTCCACATCAAGGAATTTTATTCACTTATATATTTTTACTTTTCCATTTTTTTTTTTTTTTTTTTTTCATCATTTTTTTCTTCACTTTTTTTTTTTTTTTTTTTTTTTTTTTTGCACTTATACTTTTTACTTATATGAGCTATGAACTACGGAGCTTCACGGGGTAATTCCAAGACTATAGGCTTCATGAAATGAGGATCCCAGTGGGTTAGACCAAGACCTCACCCAATCCCGGCTAAAGATCCAAGGGTCCGATCTCGACACCGCAGCTCATAACTTTATTTATTACTTATTACGAGTCCTTGATGTGTACCCAATTTTTAAAACAAAGATTCTTTTAAGAAGATAAAGAACTAACTATCGCCAAAAACTCAACATCTCTAATTATTAATTTAACAGATATGGGGTGAAACAATTTTGTGGGAACAAAAAGCTATAAGTACCTTCGATGGGCTCTAAAGAGAACCAACTACTCCACGCTTAGCATCTAAACTCATAAGTAACTATATCATTTCTCGATCTCCGCAAATTTAAAATCCTAAATAATGAGATCCATGGATGCTTAGCCGATAATTTTTAGATTATCTATGGTTAAGGAACAAGCTAGGGCTCAACACGCGGTCAAGTCGAATTCCATTCCTACTCTCACCAGTGGAAAGTCAACAAGGTGTCAAAACATATATTAACTTAGCAATTGCTTAGTCAAATAATCTCAAGTCTCGCATTTTAAAGTCACTTATTAGAAACTAGCAAATTCTTGGTTAAGCTTAGCATATTTAAAATCACTTAGGAGACTTGCAAATTCTTGGCCTTTTGAGCTAGAATCGCATTTTATAGCCTCTTGTCTAAGCAATTAGCAAAGGCTATTTCAAGAAAACGATATTTAAAGAAACTTCTAAGAGACTAGCAAGAACTTTTTGATCATAAAACTAGCAAAAGCTTACAAAAAATTTTAAATTTTCACATTTTTGGCACAATTTTTCATTTTCAAAGGAAAAACGGGGTTGCGAGAGTATATGACAAAAAAAATAAGCAAGTGCGGTCAAATCAAATCGAAGATTACCCTACCCCAGACTAAAATGAAACATTGTCCTCAATGTTTAAAAGCAAGGGTATCAACGAAAATCTAAAAGCCGTTTATTAAGTATGCTAGAAGATAAACGTTAGTCGATAAGATTAGGATATCGGATTTCCATCAGCATCGAACATGAAACTCGAGTGGAGAAAAGACAAAACTTCGAGCACGAGAGTCTTCATATCGGGAACATCCTACACACAACATCACAAACAACCAAACACGAGAAATCGAAGAGGCTAACCCCTTCATTTCACTTATTAGAAAATAGAAAGAAGATAGAGATAAGCATGGGGTGCCTCCCACGAAGCGCTTCATTTTTGATCACCGAGTCGCTAGCCCGACTCGTCCCGAATTCATTTGTCCTTGGGAAAGCAAGCGGAAGGATACCGGATCAAAGATGGTATCCTCACTCCGGAGGAAAGAGAATGGGTGGGTTGGGAGGGAAGAAAATGTCGGGCTCCAAGACATAAAGGTTAAATCCTCCGAACTCACATAAAGTGTATCAAGAAAGAATGATCCATCATCCGGTGGTTTAGCGGGCGGACGAAGAGATGACGGATCAAAAAGAAACGACTCCATAGAAGAAGGGAGTCCATGGTACAGAAAAGTGTTACTTGAAGGCTCAAACATGAAGGCATCCAAGAGAGGATCCTTTTTCCGGTTAACTTTTGTTTTATGAATGTCCTCTCCGATGAGTATCCCAGGGTTAAAATCTTGTCCTCGGAAAGGAATGAAATCAACGTATCATCTATGTGAAAATCCTCACGAGAAGAGGAATCACTCTCGGATAAAAAATAGTGTGGGACCTCAAGCTCATCAGTCGAAATCTTAACTTCCTTATCTTTCTTCGGGAAAAATGGATCATCGTATTCTTTTTCTTCATTTTCGGAAAGAATTGAGTCGGTGGGAGCAAGTTCATCGGTGAACTTCTCGAAGTAAATCGACGGATCTTTATATAACAAATATTCAATTTCGCGTAAGTCGGCTCTAAAATCAAAGACGTCATCCTTACTTCCCGGTGGAAGAGGATCCATGCGAGCGAGTTCATCGGCAAACTCCTTGAGAAGTAAATCAATGGAAGAATCCTTGAGCTCGAGCTCCGAAGGATTAGTAGACGGCTTGACTTCTTTAATAACTTTTTCTTCCAGAGGGAGTGAAGATAGCATTTCGTCAATTAAACGAATATCTCCCTCGATGTCGATGTCGGCGTTATCAATTTCCGGTGAAACTGAATCACTTTTCAAATAAGCCTCGATTTCTTTCATGATAGAATCATCCTCCTCATATTTAGTGATGGAAGAGGAAGAATCAGAAATGATTTGTTTAGAAGAAAGTTCCATATTTTCAGAAGAAGGAGTGGGATTGCCACTCAAAGAAAGTTCGACGTTTTTAGGAACAAGATCAATTCGATACACAGAAAGCGGAGGTGGGACAAGTGGTGTGCTCTTAGAGCTAGCATTTTCCACCACAACCGTTGTAGTCTCCTTTTCTAGTTTCTTCCTTTGCTCAGCACGTATCGTCGATAAACTCTTAACCGTAAAACGTGAAAGGCTCGGATCAATTCTCGATGGTTTAGGCCCAACTTTTTGAACCACCGGAGGTTGGACGTTTTTGGTATTTCCATTATTAGTAGGAATTCCCGGGTCCTTTGTCACCTCGGTGTCATTAATTTTGGCCACATCATATTGGTAGGTTAGAGATTTAGAAGTATGATTAACGTTAAACGTGACGGCTTCTTTTCCAACTCTTAAAGTGATCTCTCCTTCATAAACATCAATCAAGGCATGGCCCGTCCTTAAGAAGCATCTTCCGAGAATAAGGGGTACACGAGGGTCGACATCGAAATCAACGACAACAATATCTGCGAGGAAATCGAACTTCCCCACTTTAACAAAAACATCCTCGGCTATACCGATTGGTTTTGTCGTAGTACGGTCGGCTAGCTCGAGGGTCATACACGTTGGGGTAAGTGGGGGCAATGAAAGCTTTTCATAAATTGATTTCGGCATCAAATTAATACTCGCGCCAAGATCGGCCAAGGCGGAGAACTGAATAATTCCTTGAAAATCGCACGGAATGAGAAACTTGCCGGGGTCACCTAACTTTTCGGGAAGTTTCTTGAGAATAACCGCCGAACAATTCTCATTCAAAGACGTTTTTGCCAAATCCACAATTTTCTCTTTGTTACTTAATAATCCTTTTAGGGTCGAAACAAACTTAGGCATGAGAATAAGAGCATCCACGAAGCTAATTTCGAAGTGAAGATCTTGAAATATTTGAAAGAATTTTTCCATTTGAAGATTTGCTTGTTCACGTTGCTTCTGATCATTCATCCTTGACGGGTACGGAAGTGTTGTTTTGGGTTAGTCTTTTCAGCACTAACCGGAGCATCCTTAGGCTCAGACGTCGGGACAACCGTGGGTTGGACATTCTCGTACTCCCTTATTAGTAGGAAGCACCGGTCCTTTGTCACCCGGTCTCACGGTCTACCACACGAGACGGAGAAGAAGAAATAGTGGTAGGAGGCGTGGGTCCATCGTAAGCAACACCACTTGGTAGTGATCGCTTTCATGTCACCTCTCGGGTTTGGAATCGTATTGCTCGGAAGAGAACCGGAACCCGAGGGTTGAGAATAAAGTAGAAGGTTGATTGGCTTGAAAGAAACTAGCCATCATATTCCTTATTTCACTCATCGCTTGTTACTCGTAGCAAATTCATTCCTCATCTTGGTGATTTGAGTTTGCAAACTTTTAATGGTGTTGTCGGAATTCTTCATGTAAGATGAAACTAGTTGTTTGGAGCAACTTGATGAGGTGGTTGATATTGTTGTTGAGGAGGTTGTTGATAAACTTGAGGTGGAGGAGCTTGGTAGTTTTGATTACCATGATTGAGATTGGCTCCTCGGTTTTGATTATAAGATTGGTTTGAATAACGGTTTTGGTTTTGTTGAGGAACGGTGCAAAACCGGGTGGTCCCATTTGGTTGTACGGTATCCTTGGTTTTGATTTTGAACCGGATTAGCGAGAGGCTACGGAAGCATTTCGGAGATCGCCATCGGTGGCTTGACAATTATAGTATGGATGAGGACCACCACAAATAACGATGTTTGATGTAAGCTTTGACTTGTTCGGATTATGAATCTTAAACTCTCTCATCATAGAATTAATAGCATCAGTGAGATCCACTTAACTCACTTCTCCGGGCGTAGTTATCGTTCGTAGTGATCTTAGAAACAACCGGTCGGTTTCTAGATGAAGAAACTTTTGACTTATTTTCGATAATCGTTCTAATATCGGTGGGCATACGACTCAAGATATTACCACCGCGGCGCGTTAAGCGAATCTTGATCGGACGGAGTAAGAGCATTATAGAGCGTATCAATCGATGAAGATCGGTAAAACCATGATTTGGGCATTTTCAAAAGTTCTTTAAATCTATCCCATGCTTCTCCAAAACTTTCGTCAAATTTTTGTTGAAAATTTATGATTTGATTTCGTAACATTGTTATTTTTACGGAGGAAAGAATTGGTTCACAAATTTCTTAGAAAGATCTTCCCATGTTGTAATCGAATGAGGGGTTCTTTTTCTAGCCAAGTCCGGCTGCCCCTCAAGGAAAATGGAAACAATCTCAACTTAATCGACTCATGAGAGGCGCCCGAAGTTAATCGTAGAAGCAACTTGATTAAACCAACGGAGGTGTGCGTGGGGCTCCTCATGATCTAAACCACAAAAGGTTTGTTAGACACCAATTGTATTAAATTTATTTTAGTTCAAAATTTTCGGTGTTAATTGGTGGAAATACGATAGCATCACCGTAGCCATCTCACGGGAGCTTGAAGTAACTCGTTCATCGTTCGAGTATCTACCATGACGACGTGTTCTTCAACGATAGTACGTAACTCGAATGCGTCTATTCTTCAATTACGATTACGTCGTGATCGAGGCGATGCGCATGCACTTTAAAAACAAGGCAATTAAAATGATACGGTATTCGAAAACACGTTGAACTTAACCAATAATCCCAAGTGAATAAATCACTTCTATAAGACAAACGCACAAGCGGCGGAGAAGCTTTTAGGTCGTGTGAAGCTTATTAAAACCCGCTTCTTTTCACCGCAATTTAATGTCGGGCCGTCCTTATACCCACCACATAGTTTGTTTATCCGATAGAAATAAATCAATTCACAAGCGACACAAAGGCAAGTTTTTGATCTTTAGTTCGAGAACTTACTAATGATAACACCTCCGTTGAGAATGTTATATAATTGGTGTATTCTATTTAAGCTCAAAAACACAAGAGAAAATCTTTTTATTTTTTTAATATGATATATATATATAAAAGAAAAAGGAAAAGATTTTTTACTTTTTTGATTTTTATAAAAATAGTAACTTCACGAATGAAGGATCTCGAGTCACTAATCGTCAAACCGTTAACGATATTGTCGCGACACAACCTCTCCGGCAGCGGCGCCAAAATTTGATTCGTTGAAGTGTAGTAGGTTTAGGGGTATTTGTGTATGGATAAAACCACAATATCGATATCAAAAATAATCACGAAGATAGATTAAAAATTCCTTTAGGAAAAGAATATTAAATCAAATCCGTGTGTGATCGTGATACGGATTAGTCAACCCGAATCGTTTCCCAACGAGGCGTGAATGGGCAACGTCGTTTTGGTTTGTTATTAAAATGCTCGATGTTTTGGATTGATGATTTTGATTTTATTTAAACTACGGGAAAAGGGAAAGCAATTAAGGGAAATTACACTACGGGGAATCCTAACTAACCGAATTAACTAAAGCTTAATTAAAGAAACGTAAATTAAATGCAACTACGTCTAATCTAAATCCTAAAAATGATCTAAAATTACTTTTAAACTAAAATGCCATTTGAAAATTAACTAAAATTAAAACTAATTTTATGATTTTTCTTGAATTTATTTGAATTAAAACTAATTTCTAATTTTAAAAATAGAACTAAATATCAAAAATTATGAAAATAAGTGGGAAAATTATAAAACTATTTTTCAAAATTCAAAAATAACTGAATAGACTTTTCAAAACTAATTTTGAATTTTCACGATGATTTTTCAATTTCTATGAATTAAAACTATTAAAACTAATTTAAATTCTAAAAATTATAAATTTAACTAGGAAAATTTAGGAAAAATATTTTTGGTTTTATATTTTTCTTAATCTATGAAAATTGAAAATTATTTTTTAAAGCTTTTATGATTTATTTGTATTAAAAGTAATTAAAATCTACTAAAACTAATTTAAAATCGGAAAAATAGCAAATGATGATAGAAAATTATGAAAATTTATGGAAAATTCTAAAATATTAATCTAATGCTTGGAAAAATGCTAAAAGCTAGTTGTGATTAATGGTTATGCAAGTTCCTTTGAAACTGCTTATCTAAAAAGCTAATAGAATAAGCTAAAAGTTAAAATAGAGCTCCCTTGAACACGTAACACGAATTATGCTATAAGAACTAGAAAACAACTAATAGCGACTTCCTACTCCTATGATTAACAAGTTATGCAAATATGATGAAAAATAAGCTATACTACCAAACAATCCTAGGGTACTATGTTTAAGCTAATGAACCAGCTTATCAAGAAAGACAAACTAGAATCCAGAAGTGGAGATCAGTAGACCACCAACCAGAGATTACACAAACCAATTTTCAGCAAGTTTCAAGCTAATCTGAAGCTTCTACAGCTTCTGCAAGAACCTGAATTAACTAGGTGTCACTGAGAACTTATGCACAGGGGAATTATTGGCTGAAACAAGTGCTGATTTAACCCTTATAAAAATTCCAGAAAATTTAACTAAAATGCTACTTTGAAAAACCACCAAGTGAAGTTGTTAAACCCAAAATTTCAGCAATTTTGGTCTAAAACTGAAATCATGAAAAATCAATTAAGTTTTGCAAAAACCACTTATATTACTACTTTTGACTTATGACACGTAAACCGATTTTGACTAATATGAGATTCTAATGCTTCTAATCGATTTATATGTTAAATTAAGCTACAAACAAACTTGATTAAGCTAACAATATGAGATCTAAACCTATTTCTATCCTCCTTGAATTACATCACCAACAAATTTAAGCATGCGATCGATTAAAAGCTAAATTGACTTTGAAGTTCTATGATGCGATTTATGAACTAATAGTACTAAATAGACCTAAACTATTGTGATGCAACGAGCTTAACCACTATCAAATCCTCAAACTCGATTCTAATCCTAATCCAAACGCTAGTATAAAAGCGATATGCAATTAAACACTTATATATCACAGTTAATCCTAAGGTTTTATTCTAAACAAACTCAAATGAACATATAAGAGCTAAATGATGCAATAATTCTAACATTAACCAACACAAAATTAAAATGCCAATAGAAGCAGTTATGAAATTAGATAAACAAGACTTACATAAGTCCAACCACATTAACACCAACTAAGAACCAATTATCACTATCCTAACCCATAACTAATTCTAAATCCAATTCAACTTAACCCAATCGATCCGGTTCGACTTTTCAACCCAAATCGCTTGATTGACTTTTGTTGGTGAGATTGTTTGAGAGTAAAATCGAGTATACGACTCAACAAGCAAACAATAAGCTACTCGAGAAGCTTATAAGAGCTTATGAAAACAATTTTAATAATCGAAATCAAACCGAAGACAGATTAACTATATTTTTATATTTTGAGAGATTTTTATTTTTTTTTATATTTTTGTTATCATGAAACCAAAAGTGAAGAGTACTTAAATGAGTGAAATAAGGTTTGAAGAACTTAATAAGCTAATAAGGAAACTTAAAAATGCAATTAAGATTTAAATTGAGAAATGACTTAACAATTGAATTTCATTAATTAGAACAAATTACAATAAATCGAAACAAAATAAAATGAAAGATAATAAGCTTGACTATTAAGAAAACTACTCGAAAATTACATGCCAAAATTTGTGATACAAAGGGTATATATAGCATCCGTTTGAGCTTGAGAAGAGTCTAGAAATCTTCATTATGTGCTTCTTTGAGTCAATAGCAACCCTTGGATCATGCTTCTATCATATCCAATCAATCTCGACCTTATCATTTCACATGACACGCACCTTGGACCAATCGAGGCGAGATATTGAGGTGAATGACACGGATTGCCAACTTGGCATCCGTGTGTCGAACACTTAATGAAAGGACATTTGTACCCTTTAATTGAGCTAATTTTTTTAATTGAGTCTAGGGTAATTTAGGGTTCTTTGCAAATGGGAATTTTGGGGAAATTAGCGCTCATTTGTTTTATTTATATTATTTTGGTTATGGTTGACTTGTTGACGGATTGGATAGTGGTGGACCGGGTATAAGGGTTTGGTTGGACCGGGTAAGGTAAAAGAAATGGGTGATGGTATATTTGGTATTTTGGGCCTTAGTGAAAATAGATTTGGACTTAGGATGAATATTGGACCCAAGGTGTAGTTTAAGGATTAAAAGTGTACAATCTGAAATTTCGGGGACCAATCTTGTAAATTCGAAAATGTAATCCAAGGGCTAAACTTGCCATTCTTTAATCAATCCAAGACCAATTTGCCAATCTTCAATATAATCCAAAGGGGACCGATTCGACAATTCTTCAAACTTGATCATATCTTCCAAAATCATCCTAAGAGAATAAAAATTTCACAAATGCACAATTTTGACCTCCTACTCACTTTAGCACTCTTTATCTCTCGTGCTCGGTTTTTATCCGATTTGGCTAACTTTACGTGTTTTAACATATCCATACACGCACATGCATAAACTCAAGAAAACAACAAATATTAGCAATAAACGGCTCTTTCTTGGTTATTTTGGGTCTATATTTGATAAAGAAATGATATGTGTTTTAGCACATATGTTAGTCAAATTTATTTTAGTATTTTAGAGTCAATCTTGGTCATTGGAAGTGGATACAAAAGTTTTGCAAAGGTTTGATTACAAAAAAAAATTAATCTGTCAAAGTTCTTAAAGCATAAGAACAGCAGCTAATGCTGCTGTTCATAGCTTGTTAAACTGCTTATTGGAGATTCACACTTCTCAAAATTTGTTTTTACTTACTCTTTATACATTAGACTTCATCTGTTTTTGGGTCTCATACTTGTAGGATTAGATTTAGCATAGTTTAAAACCCCATAAAAAACACCCACTTTGTTCCATGTTTGGGTTCTGTCTCAGTAGCATAGTAGCACACACCCCTTTTTGACAGCTTATTTATAAGCTGTTAAAAAGCCCCCACATTGCTCCCATTTAGCTTTTTAGGTTCTTTAGAGTACCTAGTTTATCTGTTTGCCTTTGTTTAGGACTTTAGAGCTACTTTGAGTGCTTATTTATAAGCCCAAACTTTCCCCTTTTGTCCCTGACCGCGCAGTCCCACAGTAGCAGATTCCTCTTTTTTTCTTGAGCTAATTAGTGCTTAATCCTGGCCTATTTAGATTCCTTAGGTGCCTTTTAGTGTAATTAGATTAGATTAGATTGTTTTCAGCTTACTATGTGTTTATTTGTAGCTTGCATTGCTTAATTTTTCCATTTTTAGCTTAAGGTTCCCCTAGTGTAGCTTATTTTCCAACTGCTTATCCCCCCCCCCCATTTTGTATTCATATTATTGATCTTAGGTTTAGTTTTGTTTAGAATATATTTGTTAGCTTATTTTTGTTCTTAAACTGCTTATCAATTGCTTATTTGTGCTTAAAAGATTGTTTAAGGGGTGTTTGGTTCACTGTGCTATCTGTGGGGCAATAAGCTCTTCCAACAGCTTATTTGAAGTTTTTCAAAATTTGGGTTTTTACAAAAAAGGCTTATTTCAATCTAGTTTACAAGTTCCAAAATAAAATTTTGAAAAAAAAATGTTCACAAAAAATGTACAGAGCCAGGTTTGAACCTGGGTCTCTCCACACCCACGACCTCACACCCAGCACTCATAAACATCTCTGCTCTCAAGTGTTGCGTGCAATACTTCCCATAGTTTAATATTTAAGCTTCTTTTCAATTTTAATATTATTAACTTAGATAGCTTATTCACTGCTTATTTCAAAAAGCAGTGACCACTTTTTTTATTTTTCTTAGATTCAGTACCATTTAAAGTATTTTGTATAATTTTCTCAGATTTTCCTAAATTAGTTTAGTATTTTTTTATTATTATTTAATTAGTTTTATTTAGTTTTTAATTCATAAAAAATAATTTAAAAATCGAAAAAATACCCGGCTTTTTCCTAAAATTATTTTTAGTCATTTAGAATGTAGGAAAATTAGTTTTGCACTCTTAGGCCTTAAATTGCAATAATTTCACTTTTGAAGCTCGGGGATTAGCCCCGGTTTTCGCTTTTTTTAGTTTTATTACCTTAGGACGTAATTTAGCATCGTTTTAGTATTTCTATTGTTTAGTAGTTGTTAAATTAGTTATTTTCTTCGTTTACATGCTTTATTTACATTCTCGTGCTTTAATACTTAGAAAACCGTAACCAAAAACTCAAATTCTTAAAACCTAATTTCAAGTTCTAATCACAATCCTCAACGAATCCTTCAATTCGCACCTCGTTGGGACATGACCCGGGTGTCACTTGCCCGGTATCACATATACCACATTTGTGAGTTTTGACACGTTAACTTTTTTCCTAAAGGGTTGATTTGTCGATTCTTGCGTACATTTGGTATTTTGATATTTGTTATATATACTGTTTGAGACGAATCATCCCTCAACCTTTAGACTTTTTTCGTCATACATTCCGAGCCTACCCAAACTATTCCCCTAAAGAATGATCAATCCCCCGTTTCTTACCTATACTACACTACAATGGTTAGGTACTCTGCCTAGGAGAATTGTAAACTTCTTGTGTTTACAATTATCCGTATCAAGTTTTTGACGTCGCTGCTAAGGGGAATAGTCTAGGTTTCGATTTCTATCTCATTTAGGTCTACTCACTAGATTCCTATCAAGTGAGATTTTTCTTTTTATTTTATTAGCTTTCTCGTAGTCTATCTTTTCTTTGTTCCTTTGTTCGTAAAACTTTTCATTTGCCACCATGGTGAATGAGATGCCTTTTAACCAAGACCCAAAAAATCGAGACCCACCACACCAAGATCCACCTCTACCACCTCGAGCCCGTACCCTAGGTAAGTACTCCAAACCGAGCCACAATGGCTATCGAAATACCATTGAGCTTCCCAACGAAGCCAATATGTCTCCTTTGCGATCTGACGCCATCCGGTTGGTGCAAAACAGATGTGCATTTCATGGAAATCGTTCCGAAGATCCATATCAACATCTTAAGGATTTTTTAAAATTTTTTGATTCTATTGCTCTTAATGTTGATACTCGAGACACGACGCGGTTGGCTTGAGCGTCTACCCGCAGGATCTATCTCGACTTGGGATGATCTTACTGTGGAAAATTAGAAGTGGGGGTTGAATAGTTTTGCCGATTAAAACTTTGTTTTAAAGTATTTAGATTGACATATGTCAATCCATTTAGATAGTGTGTTGGATATTGATAGATATACATATACATAAATAACGCAAAGAGATAAAGAGTAAAGGAACACAAAACCATGATACAAGTATTTATAGTGGTTCGGCTACAAGGACACCTTTCTTGCCCTACTCCACTCCCCAAGTACCCAACTTGAGAGTTTCTAAGAACTACACAACACAAGCTCCTTAATGTGGTGGAGAAGCCTTCACAACATCGCCTACACTTCATCCAGTATAAGGCTAGACACCGAGTTCTTCCACGAGGTAGAACCAAACCTATCACAATGTCTCCTACACTTTAACCGGTGCAAGGATAGATACCGAGTTCCATTAAAAAGGAGGAACTACTACCCAACACTACAACCCAAAGGAGACAAACTCCTTTTTACAACACTTTAAAGGATATCAATATCCTTTAACCCAAACTACACATATATACATCGACGCCCCATATCGAATGTACACCTTCAGCACTATACACCAATGCCTTCAACTTGACACACTAATGGATGGAGAGAAGAGCTATCAACAAGATGCACTTCATTGGTCTTGATGATTACGAATCTTAGCAACTCTTGACCTTGAGCTTGCACGTCTTCAAGAGGTTTTGATCTCGCCTTTAAGAGGAACCTAGAGAATCACACAAAGAGAAAACTACATAGAATGATCCTTTGGATCTGAGGTTAGAGAGGTTAGGACATAGAGAGAAAATTTTACTTTTTCTTTTATTTCTAAGACTTCAATTCTAAGACTTTGACTTGCACGTCTTCAAGAGGTATGTCACGTAGAATACCTAAACTTTAATCTACTAAGTATAGGTCAAATATGTGATAAAAAGTGCAACGTTCTATTTAGCAAAACCGGTAGTAAAATCTTGAAAAATGGTATGACTATAGGAAGAGGTATTAGAAAACATGAAGTCTACGTTATTAAAATCGGAAATGAACCAAAAGACAAACTTTCTCTTATCTTTATGGATGATACTTCGGCCTTATGGCATCGAAGATTGGGTCACGCCAATATGCGACTTCTTCAATCGCTATCATTCAAAGAACTCGTAAGAAACCTACCTAAACTAAAATACGAACATCAGTTTTGTGATGCTTGCAATATCGGAAAACAAGTTCATGCTAGTCATAAAGCTAAAAATATGGTTTCTACATCAAAATGTGTAAAATTACTACATATAGATTTATTTGCTTTGTCCGCTATCCAAAGTTACGGAGGTAACTTTTATACCTTGGTTATAGTGGACGATTACTCTAGGTACACACATGGACTAAATTTTTAAAGAATAAAACTGAAATGTTTGATCACTTCAAAATATTAAGTAGACAAATCCAAAGACAACTAGGAAGTCCTATCGTGTCGATCCAAATGGATCATGGTCGGGATTTGATAATGAAGTGCAATTCGGAGCCTTTTGTGATGCTAATGGTATTACCCACAATTTCTCGGCTCCTCGCACTCCACAATCAAATGGGGTAGTTGAAAGGAAAAATCAAACCCTACAAGAAAAGAGTTGCACCATGATTAATGAGCACTCTATTCCTCAGAAATTTTGGTGCAATGCCGTCGACACATGAACTTATATTCTAAATTGAGTCTTAATTAGACCATTCTTAGGAAAAACTCCATACGAGTTGTTACGAGGCAAAAAGCCTTTGTTGGAACACTTTCGAGTCTTTGGTAGTAAAATTTTTATACTTAACACAAAAGATTACTTAACTAAATTCAATCAAAAATCAAGTGAAGTTATTTTCTTAGGATATTCTCCTAATAGTATAGCATACGTAATACTAAATAAAGAAACCATGAAAGTTGAAGAATCTTTAAATGTCAAATTTGACGAGAGTCCACCTAAAACCTATTTATCTCTTGTCGATGACGAGTTAATCGAAAGTGATGTCTTAGAAATAAAAGAAAAAGTAAACAAGGAAGATGGACCATTAAACAATGAAATTATCAATGTTAAAGAGTCTAAAGATCATCCCGTAGAAAAAGTCATAGGAAAATTAAATGAAAAAACTCTAAGGTCTCAAGTCCAAAACCAAAGTAGTCTCTTTTGTTTCGTGTCAACTATAGAACCTAAAAACACTCAAGAAGCTATAAAAGATGAAAGTTGGGTTATGGCTATGCAAGAGGAATTAAATCAATTTTTTTCTAACAACGTTTGGACACTTTTCCCTCCACTTAAAAACCAAAGAATAATTGGAACAAAATGGGTATATAAAAAAAAATTAGATGTAAACAGTGTCGTGTCTAGAAATAAAGCTAGACTTGTTGCTCAAGGATACAACAACAAGAAGGCATAGAATTTGATGATACTTAAGCTCCCGTAGCTAGATTAGAGTCTATAAGAATCCTTCTTGATTATGCTTGTGCTCATGATCTTAAACTCTTTCAAATGGACGTCAAAAGTGCTTTTCTTAATGGCTTTATAAATGAAGAAGTTTATGTATCTCAACCTCCGGGTTTTTTCGATTTTGAAAAACCTAATCATGTGTACAAACTAAAGAAAGCTCTCTATGGTCTTAAACAAGCCCCAACGGCTTGGTATGATAGACTCAAAGTATTTTTAATTAAAAACAACTATACCATGGGGTTAGTTGACAACACACTTTTTACAAAGAAAAAGGAGTCAAAAATAATTATTGTTCAAATATACGTGGACGATATTATATTCGGATCAACTTGTCAATACATGTGTGATGATTTCTCAAAAATCATACATGATGAATTTGAATGAGTATGATGGGAGAATTAAGTTTTTTTCTTGATCTACAAATCAAACAATTAGAAGATGGTATCTTCTTCAACCAATCCAAATACATAAAAGAAATGTTAAAGAAATTTGGATTAGATGAGTCAAAACCAATAAGAACACCAATGTCCTCCGATACCAAACTAACCAAAGATGAAGACGGTGAATCCGTTGATAACACCAAATACCGTGGCTTGATTGGTAGTCTTCTCTACCTCACGGCTAGTCGGTCGGATATCATGTTTAGTGTACGTCTTTATGCTAGGTTTCAAGAAGACCCTAGAACTTCACACCTAGAATCCTTCAAATAAATATTTAGATATATTAAGGGTACAACTCAATAAGGATTATGGTATCCTAAATGGACGGGGGTAGAAACTATTGTATATGCAGATTCTGACCATGTAGGTGATTACGTTGACCGTTAAAGTACAAGTGGTGTTTGCACCTTTATGGGGTGTTGCTTAACATCTTGGTTTTCAAAGAAGCAAACAGCATTAGCTACATCTATTAGAAATTGGTTTTCACAAACACACAATCAAGCACACATATGGTTCGAATGAGTTAGGTTCTAGAAAGAGAAAGTGAAGAGAGTTAGGAACTTCTAGAGAGAGAAACAAAAGTATATTATGAAGCTCCAACCCTTTGCCTTGCTAGGCAAAGGGTATTTATAGGTTCTTACATGAAACGCCTCCTACGGGTTGTGGATCAGGCATACAGTGGGTAAAGACCCGTTCGTCCTCCACGGTGTTACTTAACTAACCACTATCTATTACTAAATGACTACGACTACGAGCTTTCTGACGATTACATATACTTGAGCTGACCGAGTCTTTAACTACCTGATTTTATAAATCCTAACAATCTCCCCCTAAGGGAGGTCACCTCAATTACAAACAGATATTATATTTTGGCGTTCTTGAATTCTTTTTTAAGTTCTTTGCTCTGTAGCTCGTAGCCTTTGATTCTTCATGTTCCGCATGTTTTGTTTATCAAGTGGAGTTCTTTAACTGATCCACGATTGGTTGTTCTTTGAGCCTTTTAGAGATAATCAGCCATGTTAAATCTCTTGACTCATCCTTTGTTGTATTGCCTTTATGTGAAGTTGTGATGATTGGACCGACATGCTCACAGTTTTGGATCATGATATCTTCTCATCAGAGTAGCGGAAGCTTTGTTGATTCATGATATTTCTTGCAGCTTAGCAGAAGCATGGATTGAAAAAATCAGAGCCAGTTGATGAAGATATGCACTTATCATGATTTCTTTAGAAGTGAATGTGATGTGTGAGCATGCGGTTATGGATTGACTCCTCAATTACGATCGGTACAACCGTCGGGTGTCCTATGAACAACGATTAGCAATAAAGCGCATCGAAGGTGTCTTTGATCACTTTCGTTGAATGGGGTTGCAAGAACCACGGTTCCCGTTGATCGATACAAGCATCGCATGTGATCGGTAGAATTCGAAGAACTTCCTTGACAGGGTTTCACAGCTAATCAAGTCGTTCTCAAACCGGAACGTCTCAAAGAAGACAGCACGGAGAGAGTGAACCAGCGAATTGAGATTCACTGATTGATGAAAAATGATTTGAAAAACAATCGTGTATTGCTTAATATAAAGGGTTTTGCAATGCAGCGAAGGTTTTAAGGAAAAATCAATTATCAATCATAAATACCCCTTTTATTTTTGAAAACTTAATATACAGTCGATGTGCTTAGAGAAAAGAGTTCTTGAGCACAACGACCGGTTTTTCAAAGGTATATGTCAATCCATTTCCTGGACCAAGGTTGATTCAAGAGTGAATCGCCTCATCGTTTCTATCCAGTTGTCACAAGTTTGATCTTTCGAGAAGATCTCACATGTTACCCACCAAGAGCTTGTTTGATGTTGGCTCTAGAAGGATTTCCATCTTCATCGTGAATATTTTAACATATCACTCGGATGTTCTGGCAATACCACAAGGATAACGCGTAGGACTCTCAAAATATATTCTCACATTCCACATTGTGTGAAACTGTGTGTCTTCCTTAATTGTGTCCTAATGAGATTTATTGATAATCTCTTGGCTCTAGACTCAATAGTGCATATTTGGTTTCCTATGCCGGAGACTAGGGAGAGGGTCTCCTTCTTCAATATCAACAATCTCTAAAAGAAAGTCGATAGATTATGTAGGTTCCCTGTGAGAATGAAACAAGTCCTTTTAAGAAGAACTTGAGTAGCTTGGGAAGTTTAGTGTAGTGCGTCACTGGGTCCATGACGTCTTGTCTTCAATACCGATGTTACCTTGGTAACAACAAGTAGCATATGAATTGAACCCGGTTTCTGCCCTAAGGTTGAATAAATGGAGGGCTATTTCTTTTCACCCTTTTCACATTCAATTATTTTTCATTCTTCAACCCCTTCAGTGCTTACCGAGACTTCATTATTAGAACCTTGTTGGGTTTGTTCCAGTTCTAGCTCAATCACAGTCGGCACTCTTCCCTTATTCTCATTTTTCTCCTTTTTTCATCATCTAAGGACTTCTACACTATCTAGTGGATTGTCCCTGGGTAGATCCCTCCGGCTTTGGCGGGATCATGGGAACGAATACCTGACCTAACCATCCTTATATCTCCATTCATAAAATAAATTGGTCGGTCTTTTGGTATTGTTCATTCCGCCTCGAAACCAATTGAAAACCATTTGAAAATCAATCAAAGTACTTGTGATATAAAGTCAAAGTATTTTGTACCTTAATTATTTTTGATATTTTAGAAATGCTCCCCCTTAACATGTGCTTCAAGTATTACAAATCATTTTAGCACATGGAGGCAAGAGGACTTTTGAAATCTTAGATTGAGAATGAAAGATCCAATCTTTGATTAATATTTTCTAAAATGATCATCACTTCCCGATCAAATATTGTATTTTAAGTACTTTGGATGAAATATTTTAGGAATGATGAGGTTTTCTTTTGATTGTTCCCCCTAAATATGTGCATCGAGATTCGAAAGTGTTTTGCACATATCAGAGCGAACCAGCACTTTGAGATAAATCAATCACGTATCAATCCTTTTTGGTTTAAGATAGATGCTCTCCCTTAACATGTAGGGAAATTTGAAATCCTTAACATGTGCATGGAAAATTTGAAATCGTTTGGCACGTGTAGGGAGGAGAGCTTGATATTATATTTCTAAAACCACTTATCGAATTATCAGTTTAAAACTAACTTAAATCACAAATTCTCCTCCGATCACAATTTTCAAATACTTTGAGAATTGTGATCTCTATTGATTTAAATTATTCTTTAAAGCTTTCTGAGGAGAAATGTGACTCGCATTTAAAACATTTAACTGATAAGAATCAGATTTTGAGACTTTATACTCCAATGATCAATCATGCTTAGGTATCTTATGAAAACACAACATTAACCTTGGTCTGGATCTAATTGTACAAAAAAATTGTTCTTTTTTATTATCCAAAAGTAGACCTTGTTCGTTTACGTGACAATTGTTTGAAAAATAACCTTTTGAATAGTTTGAAAATATTCTCCCCCTCAATCAATGACTTAAGTTGTTGATTAAGTGATAGAGATTTTGACAAATGATAAGTCTAGATGATTTTCAAAATAATGTCCGAGTTATTTTCAAAGCAATTTTGTTTTTATTAGACGACAAATATTTTTCAGAAGAATCTTTATAGAAGGAAAAATATTTGTGAGAAAACATTTGTCTTTTTGGCGACAAACTTTCCTTATGAACTTTTGTTTTTAGAATCAGAGCATGAGGTTTTAGGTTTCAAAACATTATGTTTAATCCTCAAATCTTCATCTTTTATTATTTTTCGTTTATAACTCGTAAACTTTTTTTTAACACAAAATGATCTGTCGTTATAAAATATCGTTGTTATGCACGGGTACCCGCGCCTAGCGGCAGCGGTGCCTAGTTTTCTGCAAAATTCCGACGACCCATAAGTTTCTTTCAAAAAACTGTATTTCTAGCGTTAGAGAATCATTTTCAAATAACTATAATTATGATGCGTGGTTGCATAGCAGCAGAAATTTACAATTAAAAAAAGGGAAAAATGCATATATATCCCTCCGAAAGTGAATAATTGCATATATATCCTTTGTACAAGTTTTTTATGCACATAATACAATGGTTTTTATGCATGCTTTGGATATATATGCAGTTTTGCATTTTCGGAAGGATATATATGCAAAAGCCCTTAAAAAAATTATGTTGAGTCGATCTAAGTGTGGGAGTATATTTTCTAATATGATTGTTTTAAGTTATTAAGATTTTAGTAATAATAGATTCAAGCATTATAAAAAGCAACGGTATTATGTAGTTGGCAATATTATATTGTAGTTTAGAGGTATAGCCAACGTGTGTGACCGCCTTTTCTTGTTTGTTCGGTAATTTAGGCAGTGATATTTTTTATTTTTTATTTTTTTTTAAACATTTGTAGCGTTTATCATTTGGTGTATGGCTTTTAAACTTGTAACCTTACAAATTTAATATCACGATAATAAGATTATCTTGTACTATCAATTTGCATAGATATTTAAGCATTGTTCAAAGCTATTTGTTTTGGGTACAAATAATTATCGCTAAATATAACAACACTATTTAACTTTTATGATTCTAATAAACTTACATAACATTATTTATATACTGGACAAAGGGCTATACAATATATATTAACTTTTAAAAGACGATTCATATATGCTAGTCCTTAAGTGGTGAAGACAAACATTTTTAAAATAACATTATCTGAAATGACAAAGATATGTCAAAGCAAAATAAAAAACAAAAAACTAGAATTACTTTGTCTTTCATTTTTTCAAATTTGTCACGGGTTCTAAAACTATTTCATCATTTCTCATATAATTTTGTCAAATATGAAACCCAGTTCGACCCGGGTGGTTCAACCGGTTGAACCGTTCCGGTCAAAAAAATAGGTTGATTTAAACCAAGTCAACCCAACAGGTTGGTTCGAAAATCGGTCAAATGAAACGGGTCAACCCACCGGGTTTGAAGTGTCCCGGGTCAACCCGGTTTTCGATGTTTATTAATAGTTTCTTTTTGAAATATATGTTTTCAACATTTCCACTTTTAGTTTCAACTTTTCACTTTTTACTTTTTGATTTTTCCTTTATATATATAGTATATAGCAAGTACCCGCTGCAGCGTTCGGTGGCACTATGACGATTAATCGAGAAATAGATCTCGATGAGATCCGATTCACCATTGTATGTCGGTTTCAACCTGGTCCTCTCGGTTCGTTTCGGATGGTTTTAATTTGTTAGCTAAACCGGTGGCGACACCGTTCCAGTTGAACACGTTAGTCGGTCCGTCTGGTTTTCAAAACTATATGTACCATCAACTTGTTAAACATTGTATGAAGTTTTGTGTGTTTATTATTTGTATAATGTGTATAATACGTACTTTTCATTTAGAGTGTTTTAAATATAACATTAGTTAGTGTGTTTAATTATTTTATATTTTGGATTATGTTATAGCTTCTTTAAATTGTACGTTACGAAAATTTTTATTCTCTTTTTTAGTAAGAGGTGTTTTAATTGGTTGTTTTTAATTTGGTATATGTGCTTTTAATTGGTTGTATAATGTGAATAAATTATTGTACTTTTAAGTAATGAGATGTTTTAATAAGAGTATTAATTACATTATGCATTTTTCTCTCCATTGACCAATTTCAACTTTTCAACAATTCAAGAATTCACCTTTGACTGTTTTTTCTATTATATGTAGTATAGATCCTACAAAAACTAATATCGCAACTCACACACAACCAAGAGCACAAGTTGGGCTTTGCCAAAACCAACTTCTCATTTTTTTTCGACCCAAGACTTGTGGTTGGGGGTTCATTATTTTAGCAAGGACTGGGAGCAACACACGTCTTTAAAGCCTTATTACACCCAAATTTATTGTTGTCTTTTGAATAATTTGTGTTTGTAGAGACTATTAAACTCATGATATGGTTTTATGCAAGTATATATAGGCTATTAGCAACTTTTGATGTTAACTGATTATTTCCCAATCATATACTGTTAATCCATCATAGGCGATATTTCAGATACTATTATGTAACAAAACTATATAAATCACTCATTGTGAAAGAGTTTTTATATTCACAGTTCAATAAGTATTTGCACACTAATGACTAAACGTTACAACGTTACAACTCCTCGAGCCGAACTTTGGGAACAGTCAAGAGGTGCGATCGCGATTCTGGCAGGCCACCGCCCGACGAGGCCACCAAATTTCATGACTTATTATATATATGAGCACGATATGAGACTGAAACTTAATTAATTCACGACCTACTTATACATATGTATATTATGTATGTGTGTTTGAGGCGTCTTTATGGTAATGATGGTAGCTGAAATCATGAGGCAGATTACTTCAACTCCTAGTCCTACCTATTGGACTTTGTTTTGTGCTAAACTTACTTTTTATAGCCCTTTTCAATTCATTATGGGCCCTGGCTTTTTTTTGAAAGCGCCTTTGTACTCATATAGGCATTCGTTGTGTATAACTATATATTTTGTCAATGAACCAAAGATAGGTTATACGCTGACATTTTTCAAAATTTGAATTAAAGTTTGCAAGCTTTGATTTACTTTTTTTATTTTTAATTTTTCTTTATTTCTACTTTACATCTTTTATGAAGATCGCTTGCTTGAGAAGAATCACCGTAACATGTTTTAGAATTATTGATATGTCTTTATCATAGATATATTGTTGCGAGTGTATTTCTCTAGTTCATAATTTTTTAAAGTAAATTATATAAATTGTTTATGGTTAACATACAGTTGCGCCTTTCATGCCTAACTCTTAAAATTACACTGGTCGTCTTTGTAGTTATTTATTTTGCATTGACCGGTCCTTTTACTAAACGAGTGTTTGCTTTGGTTGCTAAGTCTATAGGGATTAAACGGACGTTAGTCCTTTAAGTCCATAAAAACCAAACGGGCGTTAATTATTTTAAAATATTTTATCAAACACCTTTCATGCACTCCTCAAATACACACATCTTCTTAGTAGTAAATAAAATTTGGCCTTTATATTATTCGAGTCTAAATCAAATTTGAAAAAATAAACAAAGAAAAAAAATAATAAAATAAAAACTAATAAATATAAAAAATAATAATAATAATAATAAAAAATACTATGAATCCTTAAAATTGTCAACTATATCCAAATTATTATTTTTAACTTGTGCCCTAGGCACAAGTTAGAAAAACCCTAGTTATAATTGATATATAAAATGACGATTATACCTTTATTCTTATTACTTTTTTTTTTACAATTACAAAATATCCTTTTATTGGTTTGAATTTTATTATGTCATTTGATCTATATATTAGGAGTTTACGTTTAGATGAAACGATAGATGATGTTGTTGATATTCTTATTCAAGATTCGTTGATACCAGACACAGTTGAGTCACCGAACATGGTTGCTCTTTCTTTTCTTAAAAAACAGTTGAAGGATATTTTGTAATTGTAAAAAAGTAATAATAAGAATATAGGTATAATCTTCATTTTATATATCAATTATAATTATTAGACATTGTTTTTATTAAATATAATTAAAATAATCATTTGGATATATTTGACAATTTTAAGGCTTTGGATATATATATATATATATATATATATATATATATATATATATATATATATATATATATATATATATATATAGAGAGAGAGAGAGAGAGAGAGTGAGATCAGTGCGGATTTTTTAATTAGATGCGGATGTGCGGATAGATCTCGACCACCATTCCAGATCCGATATTGACATTTTGAAAAAAGTCAAGATCTGCTAACTTCACTAGTGAAGAATCGACCATGTAAACGAATTTTTAATTTTTTTCCTTTTGAGGATCGTTCTTATTGTTATTTTCTTTCATTTTTATTTTCCGGATTTTTCCAAGACTTTTGTTTTTGATTATGAGTCCTATCGTGATATTACGATATTATGAGTCCTCTTGTGATATTATAAAACCAATGTGATAGTAAGCTTTTTACATGTAAAATGACTTGTGATATTAAGAAACATATGATAGTTATTATGATATTAACAATTTTATTAAAACAAAATATATGATAGTTCACGGTGATATTATGATTATATTAAAAAGAAAAAATTTTACGTGATATTAAAAGTAACAAGTGATATTAACATTTTTATTAAAAAGTTACGATGATATTAATAATATTAATAAAAAACAAAAAAGTCTTGTGATATAAAAAAGTTAGTGTGATATTAACAATTTGTATTTAAGAAAAAAAAATTATGTGATATTAAGATCAAATCTTGACTTTTGTAAAAATCAAAATCGACCTTAATATCACAATACCTTTAATCATGAAACGATTTTTTTTGAAAATTTTTTCAATGATTCTTAATAATTTGTCATCCTCTTTATTTTTAATTTTTTGATTTTGAATTAAAAAAAAAAAAAAAAAAAAAAAAAAAAAAACTATGTGATATTTCGCACCATCTCTACTTAAAAGCTTAAAACCCACCCGATCCCTTCCTATATATATATATATATATATGCAATTATGAGTTTTGGTTAGATATATAGCAATTATGAAGCTTGAGAATAATGATATATATATATATATATATATATATATATATATATATATATATATATATATATATATATATATATATATATATATATATATATATATGGTAAAGTTAAAATAAAAGACAAATATCCGTAAAAAGAATAAAGCGATTTTTTTCAAAAATATTATCCAAAATTCCAAACAAATTCTACAATTGGTCGTATGTTGGTGCATAAAACTTTTGTGAAAACATTTTTATAATTTTGAGATTTGATACATTTTTTAATGCACAAAAACGCAATTTTGATGCATAAAAAAATTTTGATGCGCAAAATTTTCAACTTGTTTTAATTAGATCAAGATGTTATTTTGATGAAAAAGTCGAAAAGAAGTTTGATGCAAAAACCAATTTTGATGCAAAAAAGCGATTTAATCACAAATGTATTTTTCATAATTTTTTCGGAAAAAGTATTCACTTTTAGAAAAAATTCTTCACAACTTTTTCATGCACCATCATACCCGATTTTGTGGAATTTTCGAAATTTTTGAATTTTTTTTATCTTTCTACGGATATTTGTCTTTTATTTGATCTTTATCCTATAATATATATATATATATATATATATATATATATATATATATATATATATATATATATATATATATATATATATATATATATATATATATATATATATATATATATATATATATATATATATCCGCTTCCATTGAGAATGTTTTATTTGAGAAGATTGAAATCTTCGTTTGAAAGAATGATTCATGTTTTTATTTGATTCATGAGTAAACATCATTTTATGATGAATCGAATTTATAAATCACAAATTTGATTCACAAATCATTGTTAAAATCGAGTTATGATGATGATTCATTAAATTTGTAGATGATTGATGAATACATATATTACAAAATCGATAGATTTTAACATTGATTCAAATTTTTTACGTTTTGAATTTTAATCACATTAAAATGAGTTTTACGCTGAAAACATGAATCAAAGTTAAAATCTATCGTTTTAAACGTTCTCAATCTTCTCAAAATAAAAACATTCTCAATCGATCCGATTATATATATATATATATATATATATATATATATATATATATATATATATATATAGTGTATCTTTATTTTAGGCTACTCTTAAGTGAATCTGCGAACCCATTTTACACCATTAGATGAGTTGATCGATGGCTATAATTAATTGTGTCATTAATGTAATTAATTTAAAGAATTGGCCATTATTAGAAAAGCCGAAAGGGTAAATTAGTCATTTGGAATTCATCCCTAAAAAATTGCCACTAACCATTTAATCTCACTTATAAACCACATCTCTTCTCTGTAACCTAAATAACCGCCACCCCCAAAAACCTATAGGCCGCCTCTTTCTCCAGTACCATTATCCGGCGAGAAAAAAAAAGATAAATATGAATGCCCATAATTTTTTTGTTGATCCTTTCTTTCTATGTTATTCTCAAGATTCGATTCTCATAAATGAAATTGAAAATCAGATATTGTCTATTGTCTTTCTCGAGACGATCTGCAGATGAATACAAGTATACAACAAAAAAAAACACTTCGTCACAAATCATCTACGATGTCATTTAAGGTTTGGTTTTGAATTAATGACTTTGTTTAAATTTGGTTTTCGTTTGAATTTGCATTAATTTTGGTTTTGGTTTTGGCTTTGTTTAAATTTTGAATTCATGGCTTTGTTTAAATCATCTACGATATCATCTCGTCACAAATGAATTTTTGAATTTTTAATTTGGTTTTTGGGTTCAGGAATTTGCATTAACTAAAAGAAGATTAATTTGTTTTGTTTAATCAATTTAATTATAACTGAGGATAGAAGAAAATATAAATTATATATACCCCTTGATATCATATGGAAAATTTATTCGTGATGGAAAATTCAATGGTTTCTACATGAGTCTGATGTTTGATTGGGTTTGCCATAGATAGTGGATGGTGACGTATTTTTGTTTTTTGGGTTCGTCATTTGAATGTGTATATAACCATGCTAATTTATTTGATAGATTTTCTAGTTGTGTTTCTGGTTTGTGGAGTCTTTAGTTAACATATATCATGTATGTGTTTGATATTGAATTAAGAATTCTAACTTGAAATGAGATACGTACTAATTTTTTAAGAGTGGTATAAAAAATAATAGTAGACAGGTTGTGCCCTTGCGCATATATGGTTCGAAAGAGTGCTTATGTGTTTTTCGACAAAGAAATCAATAAAAGTGACGTGCATATATGTTTTTCGACATGAAAAATCAATAAAACATGTATGTTCAAAACATGTACGTTTTAAAACAGGTTGTTTTATAAAATGATTGTTTATAAGCGAAATGCTTAAAACATGCATGTTTTAATAATATTATTGTTGCTAACTTTTGTACTTTTCTTTGTATCGTGCGTAATTACAAGAATGTTCACGCTACTAGCGTGCATGTATGTCCGCTTTTGAAAAAATGTTGATTTGCCGTGCATATATGTTCAACTTCTAAAATGATGTTAATATGCTTATTAAAAACGTACCATAAATCTGTGATGGCGGCGCTATGCTGTTCGGTGATAGGCTTCTGGAGGTTGAGATTAAAAGAGGGTTCGGTGATAGGCTTCTGGAGGTTGAGAGTAAAAGATCTGTGGAAGAAGATGAGAGGGGTTGTTGTATTTTGGGTGGGTTTAGAATAATGAGAGGCGGCAGTTTAATTTTTGTGGTTACAGGTTTTTAGCACTTTTTAAGGATGAGTACAAAATACCTAAATTGTCCTTTTAATCTTTTGGTTAATTGAAAAAGAAACCTTCAACTTTTGTTTAATTACAGTTTTGGCATTTTAATCAAATGTTTAATAATCAAACTCATCTAATATGCCCAAATTGGTTTATATGGTTACAGTAAAGCTCGTACAAAAATATAGCTCGCATTGAATATATACACTATATATATATATATATATATATATATATATATATAGTAAAGTTAAAATAAAAGACAAATATCCGTAAAAAGAATAAAAGAATTTTTTTCAAAAATATTATCCAAAAATTCCAAACAAATTCTACAAGATCGGGTATGTTGGTGCATAAAACTTTGTGAAAACATTTTTATAATTTTGAGATTGATACATTTTTTAATGCACAAAAACAATTTTGATGCATAAAAAAATTTTGATGCATAAAATTTTCAACTTGTTTTAATTAGATCTGTGATATTATTTTGATGAAAAAAGTCGAAAAGTTTGGTCAAGCAAAACCAATTTTGATGCACAAAAACGATTTAATGCACAAATGTATTTTTCATAATTTTTTCGGAAAAAGTATTCACTTTTGAAAAAATTCTTCACAACTTTTTCATGCACCATCATACCCGATTTTGTGGAATTTTTAGAATTTTTTGAATTTTTTTTTATCTTTCTACGGATATTTGTCTTTTTATTTGATCTTTATCCTATATATATATATATATATATATATATATATATATATATATATATATATATATATATATATATATATATATATATATATATATATATATATATATATATATATATATATATATATATATATATATATAGGCTCCATCGAGAATGTTTTATTTTGAGAAGATTGAAAATCTTCGTTTGAAAGAAATTGATTCATGTTTTTATTTGATTCACAAGTAAACATCATTTTATGATGAATCAATTTATAAATCACAAATTTGATTCACAAATCATTGTTAAAATCGAGTTATGATGATGATTCATTAAATTTATACAGATGATTGATGAATCTACATATATTGCAAAATCGATAGATTTTAACATTGATTCAAATTTTTTACACGTTTTGAATTTTAATCACATTAAAATGAGTTTTACTGAAAAACATGAATCAAAGTTAAAATCTATCGTTTTAAACCTTCTCAATCTTCTCAAAATAAAAACATTCTCAATCGATCAGATTCTATATATATATATATATATATATATATATATATATATATATATATATATATATATATATATATATATATATATATATATATATAGTGTATCTTTATTTTAAGAACTCTCTTAAGTCATGAGAATCTGCGAGCCCATTTTACACCATTAAATGAGTTGATCGATGGCTATAATTAATTGTGCCATTAATGTAATTAATTTAAAGAATTGGCCATTATTAGAAAAGCTGAAAGGGTAAATTAGTCATTTGGAATTCATCCCTAAGAAATTGCCACTAACCATTTAATCTCACTTTTAAACCACTTCTATACTCTGTAACCTAAATAACCGCCACCCCCAAAAACCTATAGGCCGCCTCTTTCTCCAAGCCTCTTTCTCCAATACCATTATCCGGCCAGGAAAAAGAAGATAAATATGAATGCCCATAATTTTTTTGTTGATCCTTTCTTTCTATGTTATTCTCAAGATTCGATTCTCATAAATGAAATTGAAAATCAGATATTGTCTATTGTCTTTCTCGAGACGATCTACAGATGAATACAAGTATACAACAAAAAAAAACACTTCGTCACAAATCATCTACGATGTCATTTAAGGTTTGGTTTTTGAATTAATGACTTTGTTTAAATTTGGTTTTTGGTTTCTGGAATTTGCATTAATTTTTGGTTTTTGGTTTTTGGCTTTGTTTAAATTTTTGAATTCATGGCTTTGTTTAAATCATCTACGATATCATCTCGTCACAAATGAATTTTTGAATTTTTAATTTGGTTTTTGGGTTCAGGAATTTGCATTAACTAAAAGAAGATTAATTTGTTTTGTTTAATCAATTTAATTATAACTGAGGATAGAAGAAAATATAAATTATATATACCCTTGATATCATATGGAAAATTTATTCGTGATGGAAAATTCAATGGTTTCTACATGAGTCTGATGTTTGATTGGGTTTGCCATAGATAGTGGATGGTGACGATATTTTTGTTTTTGGGTTCGTCATTTGAATGTGTATATAACCATGCTAATTTATTTGATAGATTTTCTAGTTGTGTTTCTGGTTTGTGGAGTCTTTAGTTAACATATATCATGTATGTGTTTGATATTGAATTAAGAATTCTAACTTGAAATGAGATACGTACTAATTTTTTAAGAGTGGTATAAAAAATAATAGTAGACAGGTTGTGCCCTTGCGCATATATGGTTCGAAAGAGTGCTTATGTGTTTTTCGGCTTGTAAGAAATCAATAAAAGTGACGTGCATATATGTTTTTCGGCTTGTAAGAAATCAATAAAACATGTATGTTCAAAACATGTACGTTTTAAAACAGGGTTGTTTTATAAAATGATTGTTTATAAACGAAATGCTTAAAACATGCATGTTTTAATAATATTATTGTTGCTAACTTTTGTACTTTTCTTTGTATCAGGCGTAATTACAAGAATGTTCACGGCTATGAGCGTGCATGTATGTCCGGCTTTTGAAAAAAATGTTGACGGCTACGCGTGCATATATGTTCAACTTCTAAAAATGATGATAACAATGAGTGTGCACATATGTAAATTTTGTGTTAGAAATATTTATTAGTGCTCACGTGTATAGATCGATTAGATTCATGTATTTATGCTTTTTAGAAATTTGTATTTAATTGTATATCAATCGATATTGGATTTTGTATTTAACATGTATGTTCTTAGTTTCATATAATCTTACTTATCTAGAAAACATGTATGCAATTCACTATGAAAAACATGTATGTCGAAAAAACTATTTAAAAAATCAAAATAATAAAATTAATTCATAAAAACACATATGCACTAAATCAGTTTTAAAACATGCATGTTCAGAAAAATAAATAAAAAACGCAAAAAGAAAAAAAAAAACCCAAGAATTTAATGTTTTTAAAAAATAGGATTTATTTATTTAAAAAAATAAAAAATAATATAAAATTGAGTTTTACTATTATACCCTTTTGGATTAAATAAAAATGTTTAATAATTCAAAATGCTATGTTGCATTGATATGTTGCACAATATGCATTACTAGAGTACATATAGGGTTCTCATGACTTAAGGTTTCCAAAATAAGGCCTATATATATATATATATATATATATATATATATATATATATATATATATATATATATATATATATATATATGTGAAGTTAAAATAAAAGACAAATATCCGTAAAAGAATAAAAGATTTTTTTCAAAAACGTTCACGAAAAATTCCCAAAAATCCCACAAGATCGGGTATGTTGGTGCATAAAACTTTTGTGAAAACATTTTTATAATTTTGAGTTTGATCGTTTTTTAATGCACAAAAACAATTTTGATGCAAAAATTTTGATGCACAAAATTTTTAACTTGTTTTAGTTTGATCGCGAATGTTATTTTGATAAAAAGTCAAAAGAGTTGGGTCAAAACCAATTTTGATGACAAAAAAAGATTTAATCTTAAACGTATATATTCATAATTTTTTCGGAAAAATATCCACTTTTAAAAAAGTTTTCACAACTTTTTCATGCACCATCATACGATCTTGTGGGATTTTTGGGAATTTTGTGAACTTTTTGAAAAAATCTTTTATCTTTTACGGATATTTATTTTTATTTGATCTTTATCCTATATATATATATATATATATATATATATATATATATATAGGGTGAAGTTAAAATAAAAAGACAAATATCCGTAAAAGAATAAAAGATTTTTTTCAAAAAGTTCACTTAAAATTCCCAAAAATCCTACAAGATCGGGTATGGGTGCATAAAACTTTTGTGAAAACATTTTTATAATTTTGAGTTTTGATCGTTTTTTAATGCACAAAACAATTTTGATGCAAAAAAATTTTGATGCACAAAATTTTAACTTGTTTTAGTTTGATCTTGAATGTTATTTTGATGAAAAAGTCGAAAAAGTTGGGTCTGGCCAATTTTGATGCAAAAAAAAGATTTAATGCTGACGATATTTTCATAATTTTTTTCGGAAAAAATAACCACTTTTAGAAAAAGTTTTTCACAACTTTTTCACGCACCATCATACCCGATCTTGTGGGATTTTTTGAATTTTCATGAACTTTTTTGAAAAAAATCTTTTATCTTTTACGGATATTTGTCTTTTATTTGATCTTTATCCTATATATATATATATATATATATATATATATATATATATATATATATATATATATATATATATATATATATATCCACAATTATGAGTTTTGATTGGATATATATGCACTTATAAAGCTTTGGAAGGATATATGCAATGCCCACTACAAAAATATGCAATAACAGTCATGTACCTGATTAAAACGGGGATACAATACAATCAGACATAATGATGTTGGGGATTTTGTAAACATAAAAAATTGTTTTGTGGATGAATTTAAACCATCGGCTCTTCAATCGAATTATGGTTCTTCAGTCAAAAGATGGTGCTTCAAGCGTCGAGTTAGGGGTTTTAAGGTCATTGGAAGGATCGTTTGTTATGTAACAAATTTGAATTTTTTTAGATTTAGTGCACGGCAAGGATAGATATAATTTTCTTGACATTGAATGATGTTCTTAAGACATGAAGATCTCTTTTCATTCAATACCAAAGCTTCAATTTTCTGTTTAATTGCTTGGTCAAAACTTTGTGACATGTCATTAATGACTGCCCTTTTGATGGATGACATGGAGATGACTTACTTTTATTGTGCCATGTAGACTAACATGTTACTGTCTTAACATATAGTGCGGGGATTGGGATCTTCTCATATTCAAGTTGAACATGAGAGGTCATGTTAGTTGTGTTGTAAAGAAAATTTATTTTTTGATAAAATAAAGGTTCCACAATGAATTGTTTATTATTTTTCTCCACTCACATAACTCTCAACATGACCTCTCATGTTCAAATTGAACATGAGAGGATCTCAATCCATAGTGCGGAGGCAGCACATTGTATATACTAGGGCTGAGCAAAACTGAGTTTAACCCGAACCGAAATCGACAAAACCAAGTCGACCGAGCCGAAACCGAGTTTTCTCGGTTCTATTTCGGTTCCAAATTTTACCGAGTTTTGAGTTTCGGTCGGGTCGGGTCGGTTCGAGCAAAAAAACTATCAAAACCAAAACCGAGAAAATCGAGTTTTCTCGGTTCAGTTCCGGTTCGAGATTTTCCCGACTTTCTGGTTTCAGGTTTGTCGGGTCGGGTCAGGTTAACCCGAATGATCACCCTAGACTATAGACTGGCTCGAATTTACAGTAAACTAACCTTTTTATTATAGTTAGACCACACGTCAGCAAAAGCAATAGATAATAAATACACAATATTTTTTAAACATAGATGATTACAACATTAAATGTTACGCAGAGAGAGCTACCATGTCATTTTGTCATTCGCTCACAGCCTATGTTTCATTGGTTTACTTCTGATGAAGAATATAGGAAAAATTAATGAGAATCGAGTTGCTTTCGTATTAAGTTCATGCATTGTTATCCTTGGCATAACATACTCCTTACATCAAACCATTATTGGCATAACCCCATCCACTAAAACCGAGCCCTTTGGGTTACCGGATGAGACTATTTTCTCTGGGAACCCGAACAACCATAGTTGAGCTAGTTTTGCCTTACATACAAGCGATCTTATCAAAAATGAATTTTCCAGGTTTCCAAAAAGAGTACTCAACATTTCCTAGTCTGTTTTTTTCCCTTGCACAACAAAGTCTCTCCATACACCTATGGTTCGTTTCTCAGATTATAATATTATATCCTACAAAAGATAAAAACATAACCCACAGTCCCACACACTCTAAACAATGCCTCTATTTTTATTTTTTAATTCAGATTCATCATACACTAATCAATCTTGAGCCCAAAGTTACAAAGAGATCTTCCAATATTTTAGACTTCAAACTCGGAAAAAGAAAACAGAGATGGTTACATTTAATCTGTACAGAATAGTCTCCTACACTATAGAATTACCTGCAGCCAAGAGCAGTACCATGTGTTGCAAATGTAGAACCAAGACACCCGCAACCTCCTCAACCGCCATTGAACTGCCAACACAACAAGGGTCAGTACAGAATTATAGTTGCAATGCTAAATCCGGCTTCTGAGGTGAACCAATCCTCAGCCCAACAGAACGCGGTGACCCAGATGGTCCCTGAAGCCCTACATTTAGGTCAGGTGGAACCGGAAGTGTAAATTGCCTATGGTTCGATGAAGATACCTGCTGCCAAGATGGTTTTCCGGTATTACCCGTTTCACCAACGGTACCATGTGCTTGAAGAATCCCCATTTTGGAAAGATTACTTCCCAAAGTACCATTTAAACCATTTTTACCATGATGAGGTAAGAGTTTACTGTTTATCCCAGAATCTTCAATTTTTGGCACTCTCATTTCAGCATCTGTGATAGTAGGATTTGGTCCTGAAGTGGACAGCATTTCGGGTTTGTTTAGAACAAAGTCACTGGCTAATTTGGGAGTATAGTTTTGATTCCCAGATGGAAAAAATAAGGAAGATGGATAAGAAGGTTCAGGTTCAGCAACAATGCCAGGAGCAAACGTCACACCAGGAGGCAAAGCTTTTTGGATTTTCTTTGAAGCAACTTTCCAGACAATCGGACCCATATTAGCAGCAAATCGAGCTAGGCTTCTAGAGTACCCATGCTCAGCATGAAGGCCAACCTGAATTAGGAAAATTAGAAGCAGCAAAATAGAAGGGCCAAAACCAGTAATTTTTTTCCAGGTATGGTCTGATTGACCCAAAACACTTAATTCAATTTTTAAAATGTGATTTAGGAGGTTATATACATTAAATATACATGTTGGGTGACTTTTGACCCATTTTATTTTGGGTTGGTCTTTTCCTTTCTACCTTTTTGACCATTTAGAGACTTGACCCGAATCGCCATATACATATGTGCGAACAGCTAAAATATACAGAATAATTAGAAGTGATTAATAACATACTCCATAACTCCATCCCAAATAATCTACTCCATAACTCCATCCCATTGGAATTGCAAAACAAAAAATTTAATATTTAATTAAAAGTTTTAAGCTTTGAGAATGTTATGATCAAAGATATCTGATGTTATTCATTTGGTTCATAAGGCTACCTGTTATGTTGATATTGCAAAATGGCAGTTGACCAATTAATTTGGTCCATTCTTAAATTACTTTGTAGTTTTGACCAGGTCATGTTAGCCCACAAATAAATTTGATCCATTTTTTCTTATGTATATAACATTTCTGTGTTAAACATGATTACAAAAAGTATCTTATAACAATAAAGAAGTAGATAGGATGTTGCATGCATTTTGAATACTTTTGTTTTTGGACTACTTTCAAATAGCGGTTCATTATTATTTTACCCATTAAAGATAAATTAGACCAACCAACTAATAAGTAAATGAATCTAAATTTCACCAACTCCGCTACTATGTTTTTTTAAAACAAATTTATAATTTTTGATTAATGTCAAATATTCTTGATGAAACAGACGGCATGCTTAACAAAGTAAAGTGTAGCTACAGCCTGCGGTACCAAAAACTACATTGAAAGTCAAGACAGCTTACCGCTAGCAGCTGTTTCCTTTCCCCGCCAAAGTTGGTTAGAAGGGAATTTTGAGCATAACTCGAAGGATGAAATTGCTTGTAGGTATCACGCCTGGTCTCGTCAATAATAAAATTTTTGTTCCCGTATTTCAAGTCAGCCCTCTTGATACGAGCTGCGTATTTGATGAAACAACAAATTAGGAATGTAAGAAGGAACAATAGCCAGCATTTAAGTAAAATATGATAAAGGGAATTTTTTAGATAGAAAAGAGTATTCACTGAACTTCAATAATCTTTTCATAAACATGCCCCAACAACGAAAAAAAATTCACATACTTGGATAGTTGGATTCTCATGAGCCATAAACCATTAACAATTTGTATGTTCTCGATTCATACAAACTAACAAATCTTAAGTCAAACTTAAGGTAGTGTCAACATATGAAAAACAGGTAGCTTGTATATTAAAGCATATAGCATTCGGTATGTAAATTTGCGAGATTCCAGCTTACGTGAAGAAAGATAATGTAACTCGTGATTGAAAAAATCTAATAGCTTGGTGATAGATAAATATTATTGGTGTATGCATGTCGAATCTTTTATATACTTCCAGCATCTAGATAGTAGTAATACACCATAGCTATGACAAATGCAGATTAATAGAAAACTGTGTATGGTATTCGAAGCAATTTATACCATTTTTATACTAAAATAACCACATGGAAAGATGGTTTTAAGGATAGAAACCTGGAAACTCTTCATTCCAATCTGCTAAGAGTTCAGAGTGTTGAGAACGATGTGATGGAAGTAAACTGTCGGCATAGTTCTTATACATCATGGGTCCTCGTCGTAAATTATAAGGAGTAGACTCATTTGTGTTGTCTACAGTATTTGCTACAGCATTCGCTACAGTGGCACCTGAAGTGGAATCAGGACCAACAACGTCCACTGGGGGTCTGCCAGGTGGCTTTTTAAGGTGCTTGCTTGGAGGCCTGCCTCTTTTAACTACCTTTGGTTGTAGCTCACCGTCATCACCCTCTTGCCTCAAATTTTCAAAATCCCTTTTTGCCAACTCTTGTATAGACCTCGCCTAAAATAACAGAAATTCATAAGTGGAACAAGATTGTAATAGTTCACAACCACCAAGGTAAATCCTACCTGCCGGAAGAATACAGTATCAGATGGGTTATACTGCATTGCGTTAGAACAGATCAAAATCACATCTGCCTGTACACATTTAAATACAAGTTTGTTAGGTCAAGGTTCTGCAAACGCATGCTTAAAGAAGAGAACTAAGAGAGAACAAATAGGAACTTCCTTTTTGAAACAGAATCTTATTTATATAGTCATATAGAGACTAAGAGAGAACAAATAGGAACTTCCTTTTTGAAACAGAATCTTATTTATATAGTCATATAGAGACTATGTATTCATATAATGCAGATACCTATGTATCAAACAGTGATTTAAAAATGATCAATCACCATAATTTATGCCAATTCAGAAATTATGTAGCAAAAGTGCTTTTCACTCACTGTATTCTGCATTATAATCAATTCCAGTATAACTTAAGTATACAAGATGTCACGAAAGGTCTCAATTTGAGTAGTCAAAAGACACCATTGAATTTTCTGACAGAGGTAGTCTTAAATACCATAGCCTAGCAAAATAAGAACCATAAAGTGTACAATCACACAGGATTAACTAGCCACCAACCTCCAATTCTTCCAGATTCGAATAAAGTCCCTTATCAAGTTTGCTCCTAACGGTGCCGAAATCCATAGGGTGCTCGATGATTTCATGGTAATCAGGAAGCTACAGAAACAAAATTCTCCATATCAGTAGACTGTAACAAACGTTTAACGTCAATTGCACAAACTTTCCACACAAATCACCTCATCAGGATCAACCGGTTCTGAGAATACCGCATGAGTGTCCTTCCTGCAGACAATATACACATACCCAACGAGCTTTTATAAGCAAACTATTAAGCAATTAAGATATATTTGAGCAAAGGTGGAAGAAAAAAGAGACCCACTTTTGAAGTCTATCAAGAATGAAGACCAACAACTTTTTATCTGGTAAAGGTGTAGTAGTGGGTCCAGCTTCCAATGGTGATCCTGTCCACATATAATAAAGAACAACCAACATCAACAACAAATAGAAATAACTAAATGCGGGAAATTTCCCAACATTCTGTTTAACCAAATCACCTTGTTGACTGTCCATCGCTTTCGGCGCCTTTTCCTCCTACAAAACATAAAACAGATACATCATCAATGGTGATAAAGAAAAAATAACAGCCCACCAACCAAATAGCAAGTACAAGTGAACAGAAGAATAACAGAAACCACTAAATAAGACAAATTTCAGCTTCTTTTTTTTTTTATGGGACATGATGCTCAAAATGAATGTTCTTTTTGTTGTACATATAAATAAATCCATCAATCAATCAACAATAAAGTAACACACATAACAATTAAATTTCCATATCATAAAGTTTATAAAAAAAATAATTATTATATTTGCCACTATTTACTACAAATACAAAATTTGACCAAAAGTCAACACACACTGACTTGTAATTTCCAAATCTCAGAACAAAATAATAAATATAATAAATTTCCGAATCACGCGCGAAAATCCACAAAAATAAATCACATATTCTCTTTAATATTTCCCTCAATTTCATAAATTTAAATTTACGACATCATTTCACAAAACCCTAATTTTTTCAATTCCTGTATTAATTTTAGCATAACTAACTCAACCTGAGCTCCAATTTTATAATTACGTCATCAAATTATAACAATTTGACACAAAATCACTAAACCCCTAATTTTCATAAAAAAAAATACCTTAATTTGAGCAGATCCATTATCAACACCATCATCATCACCATTATTATCATCGTTATTATTAGAATCAGAGGCGTTGTCAACTGAATTAACAGAATTTGTTGATAACTGAGGCAATTTAACAACTAGTTTCACTTTCTTCTTTTGCCTCTCATCATCGTCGTCGGAGTACTCTTCTGATGATTGAGCATCGTTATGGTTGCGGCGCGTGGATCTCACGCGCTGCTGTTGTTGCTGACGTTTTTTGAGATCGGCGAGTGACGGACGGCCTTTTTTCTTTTTGTGTTTGGTGGTGGCTGGTGATGGTGTGGTGGTGGCTGATTTGGGCATTTTTTGGGGTTTCTCTCTCACACAGTGAAGGTGTGTATGTGTGTTTTGGTTTTCTCTCTCTAGAAGGTGTGTGTGAGTGTCTGTCTTTCTCTCTCTAGAAATATTGGGTTTGTTGTGGTTTTAGTGGGGGTTAAGTGAAAAAAGTTTGTTTTGTTGGTGTGAGTTTGTGTAGGGAGTAAAGTCTCACCTTGTACTTTGTGAAGTTGGATGTTATGTTAGACCAGCCGTTGCGGTTAGTTCGTGAGTCTCGGTCGGTCGACGCGTTTTGCCCGTTACGCCCTTTAACGGCGCGTTATTAGGTGAAAAAAAGGGAACGGAGTCGTATTTAATTTTGAGTCGTTGGCAAACAAAAGCACCCCTAACGTTTACAAATGTGACCGTTTGGTCAATTTATTAAAAAAATATTTAAAATTTTAAATAATTTATCATATAAATACTCTATTACTTATCTATTTTATACACAATTTCAAACCAATCTTAATATAATATTATCATCTCACATAATGGGTGTGTTTGGGAGAACATGGAGAGGCTTTTTAGGCAGAACTTAAAATAAGTCGAACATTATAAAATAAGTCTCGTTTGTTACGCTAACATGAAATCATAATAGGGCTTAAAACTTTAGTACAGTAAAAAGGGCTTAAAACTTTAAATGCTTAGAACTATAAATTACATATTTACCCATAAAATATCTAATATATATTATAAAACTATTTAATTATATCTTTTTAGTAATTTTAATAATAAGTACAATTTCATTTATCAAACAAGTCTCACCAAAATACAAATTTCAACTTTGCTTATAATAAAAGTTCTAAATTTCAAATTTCACTGTCACCTCAGTTCCATTGTGCCAAACATACCCATTGTCTCAAAACTCCAAAACCAAAGCACCAAAAACCCGACGCTAACAAAGCGTTCCAACAATGAAGTTTCGTATACCAATCACAACCACCACAACAACAACCTTTTTCATAATAATATGTTCCAACCTCCATGTAACACCCCCAAAATATCGCAACGGGAGACAGTGTTGTGGAAAATTAGAATGGGGGGTTGAATAATTTTACCGATTAAAACTTGGTTTTAAACTATTTAGATCGACTTATGTCAATCTATTTAAACGTGTGTGTTGGATGTTGATAGATAAGCATATGAATAAATAAAACTAAGATAAAGAGTAGAAGCACAAACCACAACACGAGTATTTATAGTGGTTCTGCCAAGGACACTTTCTCGCCTCTAGTCTACTCCCCGAGTCACCTACTCGAGAGTTCGTAATCACTACATAACACAAACTCCTTGTGGCGTAGAAGCCTTCACAACGCCGCCTACTTTATCCGTACAAGGCTAGACACGGGTTCTTCCACGAGGTAGAACCAAACATATCACAACGTCTCCTACACTTTATCCAAGACAAGGCTGATCACAGAGTTCCATTACAAAGGAGGAACTACTACCCAACACTACACAACACCTATCCCAAAGGAGATCTACTCCTTATGACAACATCAACAAGGATATCAATATCCTTTGACCAAATACAAATCTATCTTGTACATCGACACACCATATCGAATGTATACCCTAGGCACCTTTCACTAATGCCTTTGACTCGACTTCTAGGCACCCTTCACTAATGCCTTCAACACGAACTTTCGGCACCCTTCACTAATGCCTTTGACACGGATCTTTGGCACTTTTCACTAATGCCTTTGATACGACTTTTCGACACCTTTCACTAATGCCTTCGTCTTGACCCTTTAGACATCTTTCACGTATGTCTTCGACACAACACTTCTAATGAGAAAGAAAGGAACTATCAACAAGATACTTGATGATGACGAAGCTTGGCAACTCATGGACTTGAGCTTGCTCGATTTCAAGAAGTGGTGATCTCACCTTTAAGAGGAACCTAGAGAATCACACAAACACAAAACTATATAAAAAGATCCCTTGGATCTGATGTTAAAGAGTTTACAATACCAAGAGAAAATGTGTGTGAAAGGGGTTAGTTACAATGAAGAAATGGCTCACTATTTATAGACAAAATATGCTACTGTTCCACGGATCCCTTGTTGGAGGGATCCGTCTAGTGTATTTTGAGGGATCCGTGAGACGCTCCTCATTACCCAGGGGTTATGGGTCATGGGTCATGGGTCATGGGTCCTAGACTTTGTACCATGGGTATCCAAGTAGATACAATGTATTTAAAAGATGCAATGTATCTAGTCAATGGGTTATGGGTTAGCTCCATGGGTCATGGATAATACCCATTATGACTTATGCATGATGTCATGCAATGGGTCATGGGTTATGGATTATGCTCCATGGGTATGGGTCATGATTTTTGGATTTTACCCAACTACATTCAATGTATTAAGTCAATGGGTTAAATACTTAAACTTCTACCTATTCTATTACCCATTATAATACATACTAAGTATGTATATATTTACCCAATTCAAACTCCCTCGATCACTAAACGTGTGATAAATCATCGCATAGCTCATTTGGACATAACGACCGGGAGACCTTATACCCTCAGATCTTAATTGCATTGGTTGTTGAGCGGTTTGTAGTCTTTTAGACTTGACCGCTTAGCACCGATCAAATTTTGGCGCTTGGCAATCAAAATCGCTTTGTTCCGAATCAAGGACAAAATTTCAATCAAACCGGAACAATTTCAACCAACCTCAACCATATCAAGCTCCAAATCATCAAAGTTATCAACCACCTCCTCAAGCTCCCATGCCGAATGACTTCATGAAAATGACCGAGGCAAACATGCTCAATGCAAACTCGGATCAATAACATGAGAGGTGAGCTAAAGGGAAATTGATACCACATTGTCTCTCGCAGACAAATGAGTTAAAGAATATGATGAGCGTTTCATGAACATGAATATGAACAAAGCTTCGCCATCTTCGGAGGACTCCGTGCAATACAATTCCTAATCCAATGCCGAGTTGAAAGCCGTCACCACTCGTAGTGGTAAGACGACAATGGACTCTCGACTCCTATGCCCCTCCTCCTCGTGGCATTTAGTCAAGTTACCAAGGAGACAACGGACAAGGTGCATTATTCAAGCCCACGGCATCAAGACACGTCCAACCTTCGGTAGTCCAGTTTCAAGTCCGGAACCCAAGTTCGAAGAAAAATCTTGAGCGAGAAAACACTTCCATCCGGCTCAAAGTCTAGTCGACTTCCTTACCCATCAAGAATGAATGATGAGAAGCTCAAAGACAAAACAAAGAGCAAATGGAGAAATTTTTCCAAATCTTCAATGAGCTTCACTTTGATATAAGCTTCGTTGATGCTCTCGTTCTAATGCCTAAATTTGCATCCACGCTTAAAGGCTTACTCACCAACAAAGACAAGCTATCGAGATGGCGAAACTCCTCTAAATGAGCAATGCTCAAGAGCCATTCTTAATAAGCTTCGAAAAGCTTGAAGACCACGGCCGATTCTTAATCCGTGTGATTTCTTGGGGATGTTTCAATGCTCCGCCTTGGCGATCTTGGCGCTAGCATTAACCTCATGCCACTCTCGTATGGAAGAAACTGTCTCTTCACGAACTTTCATCCACTCGTATGACACTCGAGCTAGCGGACCGTCGTGCTAACTCGTCCACTTGGGATAGCCGGGATGTCGTGATGAAAGTGGGAAAGTTTCACTTTCATGCCGACTTTGTTGTAGTGAACTTTGATGCAGATCCTAGAGTTCCCTCATCTTAGGGAGAGCTTTCTTAAGAGCGAGTGCTGCTCGATTGATGTGTTTCACAAGAGTTGACCATACGGGTTGACAACGAAGAGCTCACGTTAAATATCAACGGAACTCCAAACCTCTCGTACAAACAGTGTTGCAACAATTGATCAAAGATCCGAAGATTCAATGCAACACTCGAACTTCACGGTTAAGAGGAGTTTTCAAAAAGCGTCCGAGCTCAAAGCTTTGAAAATCAATGTAAACACTAGTTGTTGTACATATGCATTACTTAAATCATGAAAGCACTATTACTTGTTTAGTGTTTTATATGAAAACGTAAGTGTGTTAGTAAACTATTGGCTCAAACCATTTACGTATTTTATTTGTTTCGTTAAAATGATTTTACGTTTGTTATCTACAAAACATTAGAAGATCGTAAAATATAAATAAACGTTTTTACGGCTTATTTGTATTAACAAGTGTCACTGTGGTATTACTTTATAACACACACTTCAAGTTACAGAAAACAACCTCTAAATGAGACTTTTTAAAAAGAGTTACCATTCGATAAATAAAATCAGAGTTACAACATGAGAGGTCCTAGAGTATCATACAGATAAATGTTTTCAAAGTATTATCGAATTGTTGAGTATTCAAAATATGCCAAAAGACTCTTATGCTTCAATCTCTAGCCATCACCTTACTTACCTGAGATAAACATGTTAAAAGTGTCAACATAAAGGTTGGTGAGTTCATAGGTTTATTGTAAATAAGATAAAAACCTTTATGTAAAAATCCGCGTGACAAGTATATGTAAACCCAATCCTCATGACAAGTATATGTCAACCTAATCCTATTACAAATCGCGCCCATACAAAACTTGTAACATCTTAGGTCCACATATAAATTCATATTAATAAATGTAAATGTTAAGTTCGGACCACAAGACTCAATGTTTGATTCACCGATATATTCGGTTGTAATTGCTTTAACCAGTATATTCGGTCATTTGATTGATTTCACCAGTACAGTCGGTAGTAATTCATTTCACTTATTCGGTCGATAGTAATTAATTTCACCCGTACCGTCGGTAGATTTCACAAGTATAGTCGGTAGTAATTGATTTTACATATTCGGCGGTAGTAATTGATTTTACCAGTACCGTTCGTAGTAATTGAATTCACCAATACAGTCGGTAATAATTGATTTTACCAGTAAAGTCGGTAGTAATTGATTTCACAAGTACAGTCGGTAGTAATTTAACGATTCCTAATTTAGGAAATCTGGAAATGTTTTGTGAACTTGTGTCCGTATGTAAAAATAAATCGTGTATTTAAGTAAGGCGTGTTTCAATAAACAAGTAGAGTGTTTCATCAACCGAGTAAAATGTTTCAGGTAAATGAGTAAAATATGTAAGTAAAACGAGTATGTATCTCCCCAAGGAGTTTATAAAACAATTAAACAAGTAAAAGTGGGGCTACGAACTCACCGATATGATAACGATAGGTCACGATGATATAAAGTGTATCAAGAAGTCGTTAATTTGATGACGACCTAAAAATATATAACAATCGCGACTTAGGTTTATATATATAGTGAAAACGTACGAAATATCCTTTAAAAAAATATTTATATGCTCTTGACATTGTACACATTTTTGTAAGTTTACAAAAATGAAAAAGTTTAGTTTTTATTAAGTCTTGAAAACAATAACAAGCCCTATTTATAAGTTGTTTATGGTTCGGGTCTTATGTCATTTTTATTAATTCACTCATTCCGTAAATCATTACGACTAAGTCATTTTTAATCTTAAAAAAAGGTAAGTGAGTAATTTTTCTGATAATGGGTCGTACCACTTCGGTTTTTATATAAAATTGGTCAAGCGTTTTTAAATACTACTAATCGTTAACATTAAGTTTTTATATGAATCTAGTTATCTCGTTTTTATTGTCTACATTATTCCTAAACCATAAATCATTATATCCTTGGAAAATTATCTAAATGTATTTATCCATTTTAGGTGTTCTATAGTCCTAATTAGCTCATAACATAAGTCAATTTTACAAATATAAGCTTATAAAGTGATGTTGTTTTGGACAGCTCACTGCAGTCCCGCAAAAACGTCGATAACTTGAGTTCTACAAGTCCGTTGGACGTGGGGTTTTCGGCTACATTTAAGTTTATGTCTTAGCTACATTTCATAAAACTTGGCTGAGTTCACGAAATGACCAAAACTATAGGATTTTTACAAATGAAGTCTGATGTGCAATTTTTGACATGTTTTACCATTTCGTCTCTAATTTACTCATCGGGATGAGTTATGAGATGTGCCACCTGGAGAAACAACTACAAGACATAGCTCTACAATCCTATCTTATTCCCTAAAGTCCAAGGTCCATTGAGTTTTGTATCCAATTCGTTCTTTCGGGCTGTTTAGAAATTAAGTTTTATAACATATACTTAGGGCTTGTTTAGCTTGTTTTCATTGTTTAGATCATATGTACAACCTCAAGCACATACAAAAATACTACATACATCATAGAAATACATAAAAATACTTAGCTTATTACAGCCATATTGAATAATAAGATGAAAATAGCATGAATCTTACAATGATTGGGATAAAAGTTAAAAGAACAATAACTAACAATCAACACTTAATCCCTCCTAATCACCAACAACCTAACCCTTGTCTTCCAATCTTTAACCCAACCTCTTTAGAATCATTGATCTAGCCAAATATAACTTATACAACCCTTGCAAAGCTTCAATAATAATCCTTGGAAGATGATGAGATTTGTGGTGATTTTATGGTGTTTAAGGTTAAAATGGAACTACGAACACAAGGTTTTGATTTGTGATGGATTAAACTAGCAAGAACAAAATCAAAATGGTGAAAAGGGGTGTGTTTAGTCATTGGTTTAGAGAGAAAAAGAAAGAGATGAGAGTTTACTAGTTATCTTAAGTCTTAAGGATAGAAATGAAAACAAATATCTAGATATTTATTGCTACTTTAACTTAGATTATAAGTTTAACAAAATATCAAGCCCATGACTCGTAGAAAAAGTGTCCTATGAGGTGAATGAAGATAAGTTTAGGCTATATATTTAGTTAATTTTGGTAGTATTAAGTTTAAAGTGTATAGTTTGATCCCGGTAATTGATAACGTGAAGCTTTTTAAGACGCGAAACTTAAAACCATGTAACTTAAAAATACAAAACTTAAGAAAATGTTAAAACTTATCAATATACTCTATTTTAGTATATTAGATGAGTGATAAGTTTAACAGAGTGCTTAAATATTGTTAAAACCTAAAAACGTAAGTTTAAATACACGTAAAACGCAAATCATAGGAAAATAACGAGTATGCATGTAAATGACCATGCACATGATTAAATTAGACTAAAATTAGCATAGAGTGATGTAAAAATGTCCTAGAATATTTTTGTTATGCGCGGGATAACTTAACGGTTATATATAAAGTTCAAAAAAATCGTTATTTAGGATAAAACGTTTAAGTTTTGTGTTAATACAAATAAACCATAAAAATATTTATTTATATCTTACGATCTTCTTATGTTTATTTGATGTTAGGACCCTTTATTAATCCATTTCACACAATAATATGGTATGGTGACTTGAGATAAATGATGTGTTTTTAGAGAGATAAAGGAAAGAACATGAAACTATATTTCATAAGGAAAAACACACACTTACACACTCAAGCACACCCCTCAAATGACCATTTGAGGGGTATTTATACTTCCATACATATCACCCTTATGGGCTTGGGCTTGGATTGGACTTGGATTGGACAATAACTTACATAAGGCTAGCTTAACATAACTATTAGCCATTTAGCTTAGCCCAATCCACGAGCCCGTTGACTATTCTATCACGATATCTAACACACGTTACAAAGTTCCTAACTGTGAATGACCATCACTTCTATTAAATATTATTAAGGCTAACAATCTCCCCCTAAGGGGTGGTCATTCAAAAGATGCTCCACTTGATTAGATCTTTACTCTCCTTGAGCTTGAACTTTGTGTGTAGATATAGAATAGTCTTGATTTTCGTTCCTTCATGCTTTGTGATCATTTAATGGTGTTGTCTGCCTTTTGTCAGCTTCTTTAGAATAGGTGTCTCCACGTCTTTCTCCACCATGCTCACACTTCTTTTTGACTTTGATGTTCCAATGTTGTGAAGTTCTCTAGTCTTTGAACTTTGTAAATTCTTTGACATTTACGAAGAATCATCTTTAACTTTGTTTTGCCTTTGATTTTGGTGAGAACTTTCATGTATTCTGATGTTGGTATGAGCATGGGAAGATGGTGCGGTCTTTCCTCCAAGGAACAATCATCAGTACCTGCATGAATATGTTAGTTGAAAAATACCAATCGGTCATTGTGGACTTTTCTTAAAAGAATTGACCACTACGATTGTTATACTGATGAATGTCTTGATTTCATTCACCTAAGGGACAGTTGTCATAATCCCATAAGGGACAGTTGGCATTACATTGAATGTTCAAGTAACGACCCTCATCTTCTGGATTCGATTCGTGAAAGGAATATCCTTAGCGGGATTTCCGGCGACTTACGTGTTCGAATGTCGGGGTGTTAACAACATAGTGTGAAAACACATCTTTAATTCTTACAAAGGTCGTTCTCGAACCGGAGGCCCTCAAGAAGGCTAACACGATATACCAAGTACATCTACAATTCGGTGAGTCATTGAAGTACACCAAGCATTATTTCACGATCAGACCGTTTGAGACACACTAAGCGTAATCCATAAAGAATTACCAAAGTGACTGCTTTGTCGTGGTTTGATGTTGACCGGCAGAATTTCCATTCAATCACTGAGGATCACATTTGTGAAACCTCTCATAATTGTTCTGGCAGATTGCTAAGATCTGCGTAGGACTCTAGAATGTATCACTTGTGTCCTTATTGTTGAACAACAAGAGATGAAATGTCAAGTGTTCCTAAGAGATCTTTTGATGAATCTCATGGCTATAGACTCGATTAGTGCGCTTTGGTTTTCCTAAGCGGAGACTATGGAGAGGGTCTCCTTCTTCAATACCAACGATCTCTAAGAGAAAGTCGATAGATTATGTAGGGTTCCCAGTGAGAATGAAACAAATCCTTTTAAGAGGAATTGAGTGGCTAGAAGGTTAGGTGCAGCAGCGTCCTTACTGGGTCCATGACGTCTTTGTCTTCAATACCAGCGTCATCTAAGTGACAACTAGTAGCATATGAATTGAACCCGGTTTCTGCCCTAAGGTTGATTATGGAGGGCTATTTATTTTCACCCTTTTTCTTTACTTTTCTTTTTAATTCTTCAACCCCTTCTTTCTCCTTTCTCACATTACTCAATCATACCTAAGGACTTCTAATACTAACTATGGGTATTGTCCTTTGTTAGATCCCTCCGGCTCTGGCGGATCATAGGACGGATTTCCTATCCTTAGTCACCTTATAACTCCATGATTGTTCCTATGTTTCCATAAAACCGTTTTCTTGAAAATCTCTCAAAGTGTTTATGATTATCAAAACATTTTGTTAACACCTTGAGAGTTTTGATTTTCAGAAACACTCCCCCTTCACATGTGCTTATATTGTTTTAACTTAAATCTACACAGTGAGGGTAGAGTTCGCACTTTTTGAATTGATCGGCTCATGATAGACAATTCCCCACGAGACACGGTTACATTGCTTAGTTAGAGAGTTCCATTGTCAGTTTATAGGTGACAACTAGCTCTATTAACTAACTTGAAGTTGTAAACACTTCTTGAAAAGAAGGTTAGACCCATGTAAGTTCATGTCTATCACGAGTTTCTCGAAATGGAACATTTACTGACTTTGATTACTCGTCAATTCATTGGTTGCGTCTGAGTCGAGCTATTTTGAGATTCAAACACCGATCATAAAACATTTTAGATCACATTTTAATCACGTTTCTCCTCCTCAAAAATAGCATATCTATGATGTTTTTGAAACAAATTGATTAAAAGATATGTTTTTCGAAAAGCATTTGGAGAGAAACCGATTTAGCATGAATATTGGAACAAGTTTCGTTTTACTCCCCCTTAAAGAAAGAATATTTTGAAATTTTGATGAGGGAGATATCTTGGTACCAAACGTGAGAGATTTTGAAAAATCTTTTGGAAATTTTTTGAATCAATGGTACGCAAGATGAGAAGAAGATTTTGAAAATATTTTGAAGATATTTAGAGAAGAATTATCTTCATTTGTTTTAGGATAAGTGCTTGATATTTAGGAAAATCAATTTTACGTAGCACTTTCCTTTCCTTAAAGATCGAGTTACAGTCTGAAGTAACTGCAAGCCATTATGTTTTTACGAAAAGTTCTTAAAAAAATATTTAAAACCTGTGATTTGGATAAGCACTTTCCTTTCTTTGAAGTGCGGGTCCTAAACTGATGTGTTCAGAAACCATTATTTTGAAGTCCGGGTTTCGTACTGAAGTATACGAAAGCCATTATTTTGAAGAAATTTATAAAAACATTTAAAGAACTCTCGCTCAAGCATCTGTACATGTCCGTATCATTGCTGAATGACATTTCTAGAAATGTACAGAATATCGATTATACGAGAGACATGTCGTGAGAAGAATATTTTTGGATTTTTGAAATTTTCTAATGTTTTTGAATTTTTTGAAAATTTTCTATTTTTGTATTTTGTTTTTGTTGGTTTTTCAAAATTTGTATGTGGTTTTTTTTGAAAAGATATTTACAAAGAATATTTGAAGAAAGAAAAATTAAGACTTGACAAGTAAAAGTGGAGTTAAGAGTGAAATTAGAAAAGGATTTCCACATGCGATATTTGCATAAAGTTCTTCTTTACCGCATTGGGTATATGAACCTTCAACACTTTTACAAGTACCTGCATTCACAGAAGAAGAATTTTCACAAATAACAATGTTAGAAGTATATGTTTCCTCACGGTGAGGGTGATCACTATCAACGGTTGTAGTGGTTTTTACTTTTTACTTCCTTATCTTGATGATTTTCACTATTATTTGTCTTGGAGCAAGTATCAAAAATATTTCCTGTGGGAATCCATCTAAGACCTACTTTGTTAAAAACTTTTCCCGTGGGCCTAAGGTTAGATCTAGGAGTTGTTTTCTTATCAGATGCAGCGGAAGACTCAGTTTTAGAAAAACTACGTCCTGAAAAGATCCACCTATTAGGTTTCCTTTCCATGTTCATCTTGTCAACGGGTTTGTTTCTGTTTGGATTCTTAGTGGATTGTACCTTGGCATCATGATTAGCTTAAAAGACACATTTTTTACATGTAGGACAAACATTCTTGTCAACATTCTTGTTTAGGTCAGCTACCTTAACATTGTCACTACAGTCATTTTGCAATTGTTTCTTGTTCGAAAAAGACTTAGAATTTCTAGTGTTGTTTTCTACGTGCATAGCATTTTCTTTTGCGCAACTACTCTTAAATGCAAGCCAATCCCTAGTCTTGTGTTGAGTGTTCCTAGGTAATGGTTTACTACTACTAGCAGTGCCTTGAAATCTTGTAGAAATCATCACCCTAGATGTTGCACCTAAAACTCCGTCTTTTCGAGTCTGTGCCTTTTTCCTAGCTTTTTCTAGATAGTGATTATTAACCATGTTGTTAGAACCAACAGATTCTTTAACTGGATTTTTGGTCACATTCTGTGTACTATTCTTAGAAATGCCAGGTGTAATCACTTTTGATTTTTCAGCAACAACTTTTTCAACAATCTTTTCATGTTGCTTTGGCAAGGCAGGTGGAGTATTGGTTTTGACAAATCATTTTTCTCATTGACTTTTGGAGGAAACTGAGAAATAGACATTTTTGGTTTGAAAACCGGTTTGAGAACATTTGTTTTCTCCTCAGTCAATGGTTTTGCAAACATAGTATCCACAACCTTTCCTTTTTGACATCCCAGCTGAGCTCTCAAAATATCATTTTGCTCTTTCATGTCCTTGTAGGCACGCTCATACGACAATTTGTCATACTTGCATTCCTCGGTTTTTTGATCAAGTTGTTTAAAATAAGACACGTTTTCTTGTTCAAGTTTTTCAAGAGTTTTTTCATATTTTGAAACAATTGCAGAGGTCTCAGACTGGAGTCTTTCATGGTCTTCAACATAATATGTTTGTAAGATAATGGACATGATATCGGTAGTTATAACATCTTCGAAGAGAGAATCAAATTTTCCAAAACTTTGATGTGTTCAAAACATTCATTAGATTGCTTTACCAGGGATTTATGGTCCTTGACAAAGTCACATGTTTCTTTCAAAAATGCTTGTTCAAAATGAATTACCCTCGTACTGACGTGATATAGCGGAGGGGCAATTTGAGTTTCAAAAACCTTTTTCATTTCGTCATCATGACTAGTAAACCAGATGTTAGAACGGATGTTGATTTTGGATTTAACAGTCTCTTGAAGTTGCCCCATTCTAGTTTTAATTTCATCTAAATTGCTTCTAGCATCACTTGTGTTAAAAGGATTGTTTGAAGACATTTGTTCCATGTTCGAAAATGATTTTGATACAACTACTGGTTTTGAGACTGGTTTTGAAACTGGTTTTGATACTGGTTTTGACTCTTTGTTTGAAACACTGGGCGTTATGAAAAACTTTGAATTTTCTTTTTTAGGAATAAAAGTAATACCAGAAAGTTTGTTATATTTGTTGTAGTCGATTGGTTTCATTTCTGGGTTCTTTTGTTTCATTTTTGATCTACTCTCGTCAGTTAGTTCTAATGTTTCATGAGAATCATGAACTTGTACGGTTCATGTTTATCTAACAAAGCTTTTCCATTATACAAAACATTATGTGCTTTCTGAGCTTTCTTGAGTACACAAGGAGGTTTGTTACCAAGAGCCATTTTTTAAGTTGTATGAAAATACGGGTTTGTTTGATTAATAAGCATATTGGTTGATATAGCTGAATGACCCGTTGTAACAAGCAAAATTTCCAATTTGTTGATTTTTTTCATTTTTATCAAGAATTTCATCAAGAAGAGAATCTTCTCGTTTTGAAAAATCAGCAATCAACTGTTTCTTTTCTTTTTCAAGATCAGAATAAGTTGCTTGTTGTTTAGAAAGTTGGTTTTTAAGATCAGAAATTTCCTCGTTTAAAGTTTTTATTTTCAAGCACAACTTAACATCAAGTGTGTCGTACTTGATTTGCAATTGTTTTTCTCTTAAAACGGAGTTTCGATAACCAATTTCTAATTCTGACTCTTTGTTTTTGTGAAATTCAATAGCTTTTGCATTCACCTTGTACCTCTCAAGCTCAGCGGTCAATTTCTCATTCGCGGCCTTAACCTCGCGATTGACCGTTTTGACTTTCTCAATTTCAATACCACAATTATTAATTAATGTTTCAAATAGAGCACGTGTTTCCTCATCATTAGCAACATTCTGTTCAACTAAACCTCCATTAGGATCCATATATGGAGTTTCAGAGTTAACATTGCTATTAACTTGCTCCCCCACATATGTGTCATAATAAGGTACGGGAGACCCAGAATGCGGCTTCTCATGAGTAAACGGATTAGCAACATTACTATAATTTGGTACCTCATTGAGTGGATTTGTGTCGTAGACAGGAGGTGTGTCAAAAGTACCGCTTGATGTTGTGTCCTGTTGGTTGACTGTAAGATAGTAGTTTGCATTTACGTTTGCTTTATCTGCCCATCCTGGATTCCTGAATTCGTATTCCTCAGCAGTCAACTCTATTCCCGATTCTTCTTTCAGTGCTAACATCAACATGTACTTGATCCTTTCAAGCTTAGTCATTGGTTTGACACTGCATTCTGAATCAAAATAACCTGAATCTTTGCTGTGATCGTCAGAGGTAGCTTGCTAAACCGAAGTCATAAAAAATTATTCCCATTTGATTCCTTATCCTCTGTTTCGCTATAATCACTATTTTCAATTCCCGACAGATATTCAGGTGCATCTGGCTTAGATTCAAACAATGCTGCACTTCGTTCCTGTTCGGTCAACGGCTTGTGCTTGATATACTCAACGAATGAAATTGGAAATCTTATGTCGAGTGATCTTAAGTGATCTGGAAGCTCATTTGTAGACGATAAAAAGTAATTTTGTTTTCGGATCGAGTTATCCAATAATTAGCACGGTAGTTATATTCCAACGAACCCGAAAAATTTCACTTGTGACACTATAGTCACTAAAGTCCAACACCAATAATCCAATAAGCTGAAGCCTAAATAAAATCCAGGTCAAGCCTTGTTACAAAATTAATAGTAACAATTTGTCCTCGTGAAATTACCAGCCCAACAATCAAGATCGGATATACCAGCCCAAGAGTCCAATAAATATGCTAAACCTAAAAGTCTGACTATATAATGCCACTAATATTATCACTATCCCCTAAAATCACTCACTAACCCTAATCATACTTTAAAAAAAACGCAGCCACCAAAAAAATTTCCTCAAACCCTACAATCTGTTACTCTTAATCCTTTTTCTTATAACAAATCACCCTTTAATCCTTTAATCCACTTAAACGAAGAACACAAACACCCTTCAATTACGATAATATGAACCACCTATGGTTGCAGTTGCACGATCTATGAAAAGGTAGAAGGTAGGTTTGATATGATGTTTTGATTTTCGTGTTTGATCTCGTTAAACCGAAAGGAAAGAAGTAATGAAACCGATTGGTTTTGTTTTTCTTTTAATGTTCGGATAGTAAAGAATGAGCCTTGCTCTTCACAGATCGATGATGGTTGAATGTGTTAATTATCTCCTTCGTTTTGAGACAAACACCAACTGAGATCAATTTGATTTTTTTTTTGTTCGATCCTTCTGTTTTTTGTTTATATTGTATGAGATGTTGGATTGAATGATGTTTGATGGTTCGATTAAGGTTCTTGTTTAAGATGGTATGTTCAATCTGGTCTCGTTTTTTTTTCCATATTTGTTTAAGCGTAAACTGGTATTGAACGTTTAGGCGTAACTCTTTGCTTAGTCGTAAACAGTTTTTCCTTACGCGTAAATACTTTGAAAAACCTTACGCGTAAACCCACCTTACGCGTAAACACCCTTACGCGTAACAACTTTTTTAGTCGTAAACAACCTTACGAGTAAGGTTTATGCGTCAAAAAAACCGTACGATATACTTTTCAAGTAAATCGTAACTTGATTTGTAGATAGGCGAAAGTGCTTAGGCGTAGAAATGGTTTCTTACTCGTAAATCATAATCTTTATGCGTAAAACGAGGGTTTTGACTTTTTTGTTGACTTTTTTTTCGACCACTTTTTCTGGCAGAGTATTCTGACCAGTTTTTACCTCTTGAACCAGAAAGATAAATAGAAGATAGACAAGATAGAAAGATTTGGACAAAAGGAACTACTGATTGGACAGAAAAATAAGAACTTTATGGACAAAAGCTGTTTTGACAGAAATAAATTTTTGACAAAAATAAACAGAAGAAATAAAAAGTTTTGAACCAAATAAGCAACAAAATAAGCTTAAAGTATCTTCTTTTTTACCATAAAAAGCATAAAGAGAACCAGTTTTATAAGCAGAAACGAGACAAAGTAGTGCCAAATAAAGACAAGATTTTTTATAACAAAAACACGATTTTTAAACATAAAATGTTGGATATTGGATTTCACTTACATATCATAACATTAACACAATGAGCATATAGATGATTTTAGAGAGAGAGAAAGTGGGATATTCTAGTAAGAGAAACTTGTAGAATATTAGATTATCAAAGAACATCCAACCCTCTACCTTGGAAGGTAGAGGGTATTTATAGGTTACAGACTAAACGACCTCCTGACGGCCTGTGGATCAGGGATACAGTGGGTAAAGACCCGTCCTTCCTCCACGGTGTAGCACTAGACTATTTTACGCTACTAACTAACTAATTAACTACATAAAAACGTAAATAACGACAAGTCTACGAGCTAACTTATGCTAGATAATAGTTGGGGTGACCGACTCTTCAATACTGGAATTATCCAATTCCTAACAATCTCCTCCTAAGGGAGGTCACCCCATGTTTTACATTTCAAATCCTAGCATTCTATTCTTGACTTGGTTCTTGAGCTCGTAGACTTTCATACATCAACTTCGCAATCTTTGTGCATAAGTAGTGCAACTTCAGAGTCTGCATAGATTTGTACTTTAAAGTGGAGGTCATTCATGATCCATGAGATAATAATTATGAGCCATCTTTTGAGATCATCGACTATGAAAATCTCGACACATCCTTTGTGGTGTTGGTATTACGTGATGTTGTGACTTTTGGACCGACATGCTCACATTACGGATCATGATATCTTCTCATCGAGTAGCGGAAGCTTTAGTTGATTCATGATATTGGCGCAGTAGAAAGCGAAGCATGGAGTGAAAATATCGAGTCATTGATGCACTAATCATGATTTCTTTTGAGATGAATGTGTTAAGTGAGCATGCGGCTATGGATTGACCGCTTCATTACGATCACCGCAAGCGTCGGGCGTACACGCATACAACAGCTAGCAATAAATCGCACGAAAGTGTCTTTGATCACTTCGTTGAATTGAGGTACACGCCCACGGTTCCTCGTTGATCGATTACAAGTATCTTGCGTGATCGGTATAATTCAAGAATTTCCTTGACAGGTTTCACATGTTTCTAGTTGTTCTCAAACCGAACGTCTCAAAGAAGACAACACGGAGTGAGTGAACCAATAATTTTAAGTCCACCGATTGATCAAAAGAGATTTGAAAACAATCGTGTATTGCTCAAAAAATTGTTTTGCAATACAACGAAGGTTTTATTGAAAATCAATTATCAATCATAAAACACCTTTTGTTTGAAAAATGAGTACACGGTCGATGTGCTAAAGAAAAGAGTTGTTAAGCACAAAGACCGGTTTTCAAAGGTATCCGTCAATCCATATCTCGAACCGATTGATTCAAGAGATTGAATCGCCCCATTGTTTCTTCGGTTGTCACATGGTTGATCTATATAATAGATCTCACATGCCACCTACCGAGAGCTTGTTTGATGATGGCTCGAAAGGCTTTCCATCTTCATTGTGAATATGATAACACATCACTCGGATGTTACGCAATACCACAAGGATAATCGTGGGACTCAAGATATAATCTCTTTCCACATTGTGTGAAACAGAGTCTTCATTGAAAGTGTCCTAATGAGATTTATTGATGATCTCGTGGCTCTAGACTCAATTTGTGCATATTTGGATCCCGCTTGGGAGACTAGGGAGAGGTCTCCTTCTTCAATATCAACAATCTCTAAGAAAGTCGATAGATAATGTCGGTTCCCGTGAGAATGAAACAAGTCCTTTTAAGAGGAACTTGAGTGGTTTGGAAAGTTGAAGTGCGGTCGTCCTTTGGGTCCATGACGTCTTGTCTTCAATACCGATGTTACCATCGATAGTATATGAATTGAACCGGTTTACGCCTAAGGTTGAATAAATGGAGGCTATTTGTTTTCACCCTTTTCTCATTCAATTCTTTTAATTCTTCAACCCCTTCAAGCTTACCGAGACTTCATAACTAGAACCTTGTTGGGTTTATTCCAAGACTAGCTCGGTCTCGATCGCACTCTTCCCATTCCTCATTTTTCTCCTTTTATCATCATACCTAAGAACTCTACACTAACTAGTGGATAGTCCCTGGGTCGATCCCTCCTGTTCTGGCGGATCATGGGAACAAAAACCTAACCTTATCATCCTTATATCACCGTACATAAAGTAAAGTTGGTCGGTCTATTTGGTATTGTTCATCTTTCATATGGAACCAATTGAAAACCATTTGAGAATCAATCCAGATACTTGTGATATATTATCAAAACATTTTGTACCTGAATTGTTTTTGATATTTTTAGAATGAGAACTCCCCCTCAACATGTGCATCAAATGTTTGAAATCGTTTTGCACACGGAGGCAAGAGGAAGAATTAACTTCTTTGATTACCATTTTCTAAAAGATATCACCATCACTTCCTTGATCAAATCAAGTAGATAAAGCATTTCAGGGAAGGATGAGGTTTTCATAAGTTTGCTCCCCTCAATATGTGCCTCGAGATTTGAAAAGAGTGTTTTGCACCTATTGGAGGAACCCTTTAAAGTGCATACATGATCACCAAAGGATTAGAAGCCATACGATCAAGGTACCTTAGAGATTTAAAGTTGTGTACCACGATGACATGAATTTGCAAAGAGAATTCTCCCTTAATATATGCTTCGAGATTCGAAAATTGTTTAGCACATATTAGAGAGAAGTATGCACAAAAATTGGTCATCTTATCTTTTAACATCTTTCATATTTATATCACATTTTCTCCCAGATCAAAATCTTAAATCCTTTGAGATTTTGGATCTCAAGTGATTTAAATATGTATGAGGTAAAATATTTGTAGGAGAAAAATGTGTCCGGTTTATATGATCAAAGTGGACAACACAGATGTTTCCTTTTACAAGGGAAACCACAAGACAAATCCTAGCACTATTACATGTATTACAAGGAAACGAATTGATCGAGAACCATCTGCTCAAGCCCCGATCGAGTAAGTTGCGACTTTCATCTTTGATATTGATAGAGCGGGTCTTCTTTCGTGAGCGAGCACACGATAGTCCAAGTCGTGATTGAAGAAGAATTCGGCTGAATGGTCATCGACTAGGTTCACCACCAAGAGGAAGAGATTTGTTGACATTGAAGCGCGGTTTGCTCACCGACTTGGTCATTCAACATCTTATGGCATTCTTCCATCGATATTGAAGATGATTTGCATCAGTGGAAGACTTTGACAATTTCATAAGCTTGTCCTTCAAGATCTCTTGGAGTTATGGATGAGATACTCTTCCATTCACAAAACCATCTAATAAAACTTCCCATGTCTCCAGCAGTAGTGCGTAAGAGAGTCTTGGTGGAACTTCATAATTATTGGTGATAGTCGATGCCCAATTGTTGTCGAATCATATAGTCGACTGGGATGGTCCATGTGGGTTACGGAGAAGGAGGTCTATCTTCCATAATGCGACTTTGAATTGTGTCTCTTGAAGGTGCTACCGGATGTGCTAGTGCGATTCCACCATGTAAGTATCAAACCAATCTTCGATGGCTTAGGAATATGCTTCAGATGCATCATCTTCATCTCGGTTCTAAGTCGGCCATGACATGCGACTCTTCGTGAACCATTTGATCATCGTGAATTGAGGTGGATGTGGATGTGAACCTTGAATCAACCGTCGTCCGTGCAGCAGATTTCTTCTTAGTACTGCTCTTTTGTAGGACCTAATTGATTAGAAGGTTTTGGCGGTGATGATGGTGGTTGTGGTAGAGGTGTGTTGGTTGTCGTAGAAGGATCACCACTCGAAGTTCAGCGCCCCGTTGGTGGTGGAGGTGGAGGAGGATCTTTGCGGTTCTTCATCAATGATTCCATCACAATTGTTCTCCTTTTCTTTTTAGCTTCTTTTTCCCCGACGTCAATCATAAACTGCTCATAATTGTCGAATTTAATGGATTCTTCAAGTGCCTCATAGAGTTTCTTGTGAACCTCATGCTTGTCCTCTTGACATCATACATCTTTTCAAACATAGCGACTCTCATATCGGTGATAGGAAGGTCCTTGAATCGCCTAAGTGGAGCCTCCATAGCCCATTCCACGGCATCCTTGACTTCTCCTTCAATAGCGGCAGAACCCTTCATTGAAGTTGAGGTGCTCCAATCTATAGACACGATCCACAAAGAATCAGCATTTAGGAAGTTGCCTTTCGGAGCTTCTATCCTTTTACGGCTTTGTCCAAGGTTGATCGAGGTGAGGATCGGTGGTGGGAAGTGGTGGAGCAACCTCATCCGCAATTGTAATGACGGGTTCGGGGGTTGGTGGCGATGTTGGTGGTGTTTGTACAGATTGATTGAGTAGGTATGGGAGGTGGAAGTGCGGTTGATAGTGAAGATGCGACATCGGAGGAATAGTTGACGTATCTTCTTTGAATCTTGACGGTATACATGGATTGTGCGGTATCTAAGGATTTGTCATTAATGAATTGATCACCAAAAGAGAAATCAGATCAAGATCCTTAAGTGAGGATAGAGAGTTAGTAGGCGATTTGGTTCATCCATCTTCAAGGTCTCATCGATCTTGTCTCAAGGTTCTCCTGCGAGCCTTTTTGCAGCAGGCGTCAACATTCAAGCCGTTGAGTCTCACTAAGTGTAGGAGTTTCTTTAGACGTTTCAAGCACTTTGTCCACCTCCAGTTGTTCTTTAGCATGAGATGATTCTTTCTTCTCTTGACTCATATTGATTGGTGGTGCTTGATGGAGATGATGAGATAGTTAAAAGCATGTGAGCGGCTTGTTCGGTTTCAACACTGCAACCCTTTTCCTTTGTCATGTGTTATTGGGGTTGTTTGTCGAGGTAGTTGAGCAGTTCTCTTAACACAACTCCACCCATCGGTGCTTTAACATTCGACTTTCTAGGCTTTCTTTGGATTCCAAGTTGTAGATCAAAGATCATCTTCATCGATTAACCCGGTAGTATTCCTTGATACCTCGGTGTTCTCACCAATTTCCTTTTCCACTTTCTTCCTTTTAACTTTCTGCTTCTTGGTTGCGGTGTCTGAATGTTGTGACCTTTCAAGTCTCTTTTTAGGAAGAGAGGCATAGGATGCTTGTGAGGCTGACTTGGACATGGGAGCATTTGGTTGTAGAGGAGAGGTGTGACATCGTGAGAGGATCCGGTTGCTCTTTTCTTGTATTGCTTGAAGTAGTCCTTCTTCTTGATATCTTCTGTGAGAAGACAATCAGGAATTGGCAATCCAAATAGTTCATTATCCATACCTCTAGGAACATATTTCAGGTTTCCTAAAACATATTCATCTTCTGCATTATGTAGAGTTGATTCACTCCTAGGATTGAATTTGTGAGTTTGTTGTAAGTACTGGATAACAAGCTTAGAAAATCTGATGCTGGGAATTACAAGCTTGTTCTGTTTCTTTCGGCCTTGAGCTTTGTTCTGGAAATTGGTTCTGTCAGATATGAATGTGTTCATTGATAACGAAAATTCTTCCCAAATACAATCTGAGACATTCACATCAACCCTATTAACAATTCCCCATAGGATTTGCAAGATAGGGATTCTCACTTTATCAAACCCTGATGTTTTGCGGATAAGCACAAGTTAAGAATAGTTGTAATAGCTCTCGTGGTTGATACATGTGTCCAAAGATGATGTCGGATGCTCTTGAAATCTCGCTCGATAACCCAACCCAATTAGAAAGACAATCGGATCGTCGACACGGTGGAGATTCGAGCGAAGGTTTGGGTCACATGGGGTGATTCCAAGAGCCTTGCTCATAATAGCGAGAATCAATCGTGAATTCCTCATCATCGGTTTGCGGGAGTATTGAAATGTGATTTTGTCCCATTGAACGGTGTTCTAGAATTGTTGAATGTAAATAGTGGGAATCGAGCATTGCTTGGTAATAGCAATCAAGAAGTTAGTGTTCTTGAGGATGTCAATAGACACTTTGAGTATCGGATTTTGTTGTAGCTTTTGTAGGTCCACATATGATTACTTTTTCCAATATCGCCCATTGACTCACAGGAAGGATTTCTTCGTCGAGAGAACTTTGGATGATGCCAAGGAGTAACGATCTTTTCGTGGTTTGAGCTTGCCATTGATGATCCGAGCAAACATACAATCAACAAGAATGGTTGGGAGCAGAGTTAGATAATAATCGATAAGTGAGACAACATTGAGAGCACCCTTATGACATAGATACATAAAGCAATAACTCGGAAGGAGTCCCCAAAACACATACAGAGAAAGATTGAGTGACATAAGTGAGATATTTCAATGAAGAAGAATCTTCTGATAAATTTTCACACGACGAGGTGATAAGGGTTAAAAGCAAAAGAGTGCATTGCAAAGGGATCATGTCATGAGCCAAGATACAAATGTAGAAGTGATATAACAAATATGCATGAGGCAGAAAGTAACATTTGGTTGTCGTGAGAGAAACCAAGTACCTTTTACCTAAACAGAAATGTCATAGCAGATTACATAGTGTATGTTGACTCAACACGTTGAATTAGGAGATCCTAAGTATTGTGAGAATGAGATCAACTTTAGCAATAAACCTCTTGAACATTTTAATAACCCTACCTAAGACTAATTCTCAACATGAAAGTGAACAATGTTGCTATCTTGTAAAGACAAGTCGCCATCACTAGTACCACAGACAAGTCGCTAATAGTTTAGCTCTCTAAGTCGCTATGCTAATTCGCTAACTTGTAAAGACAAGTCGCCATGAACAGTAACAAAACCAAGTCGCTACAAATCTGTTAACTAAGTCGCTAAGGTTACTAATTCGCTAACTTGTGAAGACAAGTCGCCATGAACAGTAACACAACCAAGTCGCTACCAATTTGTTAACTAAGTCGCTAATGCTACTAATTCGCTAACTTGTAAAGACAAGTCGCTGACAACTAACTCGCTACCCAAGTCGCTAGAACATAATAAGCTAATTAAGCTACGGAAGCGTAATCGCTAAGTTGAATGCTAACTCGCCATGAAGAACATTCAAGCTAAGTCGCTACCAAGAACATGATAAGTCGCCATCAAGAACACACATATCAACAAAACCCAACAACCCAATCCACTGAGCATACAACACCAGATCATGAAGACAAATCATCAAGCAATCAATATAAGATATACCAAGCAATTTGTACACATTCAATCATCATAATAGCACCAAAACAACAACAACAAAGAAAAACAAGATTTCATGACAAATCGAACCTAGGAGGGAATCAAGCAGTCACAATACACGAGCTCGTACGGATCTGGTTAAAGTAACAAGTTAGAAATTAAACACAAATGCGTGATAGAGAACGAAAATGGGAGAGATTCGACATACCACTTGCTAAGTCGCTAGGATGAATACTAGGTTTTGACGAGAAGAAGGAGAAACAGAAACGAGAGAGAAAAATTATTTAGAAATGAAAAAAAACTTGGTAAGTCGCTAGGGGTATAGGGCGGAACATATGCAATATGACACTTTCGGTCCCTTTGGTTTACGAGTGAAGTGAGATAAGTCGCTAGTGCAACACAACTTTCAAATATATGACAAGTTTGGACCCTATGGTTTTGATGAACGAGTGGTAAGTCGCTATCACGGATTATAGACTAAGTCTCTAGCATAGATTATCACAATGATCACCATGAATCAATTAATCATTAAGTTAAATAAGCATTTAATGCTAGGCACTTAATACATAGGCACACAATGATAAACACATGAGCAAGATACGACCACAACCTACAAATACCATAACCAGATAGTTACAAAGGCAAAACACGACCTCAACTTACTAACGAGCAAGCATTATAACCAACACAGAAGCCAAAGGCATAGATGGTCAAGAAAAACATATACACAATCTCCCCCTCAATCAATGTCATCAAAGAACATTGATTGACATTAATCAACCCTGTTATAAAGAAACAAGAATATTTCAATTGTTCGAACTTCATCTATGATCCCGTGCCATTATTGAATGACATTTCTAGGACCGTAGATGTTATCGATAACAATGAATGTATTCTTTATTAGATTGGGAAAAACATGATAAAATTGTAAATTTAAAGAATGACATATATATAAAATTAAAATTAAAATTGTAAAATAATTTTTAAAATTTTTTTTTTTTTTTTTTTTTTTTTTTTTAATTTTATACACGATATAGAAGAGCGAGTCCCGATTCAAGATGAATAGGAGTCAACGAAAGAAGTACATCAACGCGGCATGCTATAGCTCTGAATGAGCTATGGTCATTTCGATGGGAACCAAGTCATGAAGTTCTGATTTGAGTTGAGCATTGTCCACGAAAAGATTGAGAGCACATTGTCTTGGGCACATGTAGACTTGTACATAGAAGGGTTAGTGACATGTTTAATCTCACATTTGGATGCATCACGATATAACACGACGTGTCATTAATTGGGATCCTATTAGGTTCTACATTCTTGAAAAATTTACCTGGGAATCCACTTGAGGCATGATCTAGGAATGTAAGTTCGTTTAAGTCCTGTAAACTTAAAAAATCGCGATGGGAATCCATTTGAAACCACGTTAGTTGAACTAAATGAGTGCACAACCTTGTTTTGACTATTTGTCCTTTTGTGATCGAGAATTTCTTGGGGATTGATCGGTCAAATGATGTTTTGCATGAGAGCTAGTTAAACTTATTGCATTTCGATCCGTGAGAGTTGACCATAAGTCCTATGTTTGAGATTCATCATATCCGAACTAGGCAATGAAGTGACGGTTTTGACAAAATGACATATTATCAACTTGGGATGTAGGCTTAGATTTCAATGGTTTATCTCTTTCGGACCTAAAGGCATTAGGTTGTTTAATAACCGTTCGTTTCAAGTGGTTCTGAACATTTGACTTTCCCAAAGTTGAAGGTTTTGCAAACTTAGTGTTCATCCTATTTCCAACAGACTTCCTGAGCTCATTTTTTAGGGCAACAATATTGAAGCTCTTATCCTGAATTTGTGCTTTGAGGTCATCAATGTCTTTCATCAAGAGGTTAGATTGATTGACTAACTTAGAGTTTGTTTCCTCAAGGTTCTTTCTTAAATGCTCATTTTCTCTTAGAAGGTTGGACACACATAGAGCTAGTTCAGAATTTCTAGATTCTAGTGCATCACTCATCTCATGACGATCATATTTACGGGCTTCGAAGAAGTGATTTGATTGCCTATGGTCGAATCTTTGTCCCGAATCGGGATTTTAACGATTAATTTCAAAAATTCTCTAAATTCGGAAGTTCTGATTAGTACACGGTTTTTTGCATAAAACATTTCATCCTTTTGTTGTATTTCAATTTGCAATGAGATACGGTGTTTTTCAAGAATTGAAAATTTGTTTGAAAGCTCATCATATACCCTTTTTCAATCATGTTACTTGCATTAGATTCGGGCAAAACAAAGATTGATTCCACATTGTTATGTTCGAGTAGGAGTCATGTACCTTTTATGAGAATTTGTGTGATCGGATAAGTGTACCTTATTGATTGATACCTTTTCGACTACGAGAATTTGAGATCGGTCTTCTCTTCATCCTTTTCATTACAACCGAGATTACGCAATCGGTGTCATCTGCGGTTCAAGCGGAATGTAGCATGTCACGTCTCCATTGCTCCATGGAATCTCTTGGCACTCATTCAATTCATTCGACTTTTGTTATTCTCTTTAGCAGCTTCCTTGATGTATGTTTCCATATTACTCATGAGTTGAATAAATGAGTTTACGAACTCATGAATTTCCATTCCGTGTGTTTCTTGAAAGATATTCCAATCATGATATCATCAAAATCGAGGAGTATTCTTCCGGGTAAGTGGTGAAATTGGTTGAAGATGGTTTGGAGAGCGACGAGAATCATCGGTTGAGAACTTTTCTTTGGTAATTTGAAACCTCGATCGTTCTAAGTTAAGTAAAAGCAGTTCTTGTCAAAGTGGGAAAATCTGACGAAGGATGGCACAACTTGTTCGATCCATGGTTGTAGATAAGAGTAATTTGAGAAGTCGATCGAGATGTTGAAGCGGCTCACTAGTGCATTCCATATTCTTAGCATCATTTGCGGACATTAAGAGTGACTTATTTGAGTTGTTTTGATTAATCGTTCTTTGAATCATTAAGTGTATGGCATTCGGATAAGCATTCTGTTTCACTATTCTCGTGATGTGTCATAGAGAGCAAGTACTTTGGTGATTAAAGGATCCGTGATGGTGACATTGTGTTATTATGAATTACTCCCAAGTCTCTAGAGATTTTGAACCAACTCGCTAGCAACTAAATAGCAATAATCCCAAGTCGTTACATCAACATCCAAGTCGCTAAGTACAAGTCGCTAATCCTCTAATTCGCTAAACCACCAAGTCGCTAAACAATTTCAAGTCGCTAAGTAGTAACTCGCTAAGCATTAAGTCGCTAGCAAAATTTTGGCGACAATTAAGCACACAAGTCGCTAAAGATACAAGTCGCTAAATAGCAACTCGCTACAAACCAAGTCGCTACCTCCAAGTCGCTACCTGTGGTGGAAAGTCCACTACTTGTACTTTAAGTCGCTAGTTCTAAGTCGCTAGCTTCAAAACTGTAACTCGCTATGAATTTGCAAACCAAGTCGCTACGAAGAATAAAGTCCGAATGTCAAGTCGCTAGCAAGAAAACCACAAAAACATCACTTTTCAATCCAAAAACTACCCAACCACGATGATTCAAGCTTACCAAATCAAAACCTAAACATTTGTGATGATTCTAAACATAAAAGTACTATCAAAATCCAAACTTTAACACTAGAGATCACCCAAATGATGCAAAACCACTAAACTTTTCAAACTCAAAACCACCTAAAACCATTAGAAATCCAAAGATGTGCAAGATATGATCTAACCATGGCTCTTGATACCAATTGTTGGATATTGGATTTCACTTACATATCATAACATTAACACAATGAGCATATAGATGATTTTAGAGAGAGAAAAAGTAGGATATTCTAGTAAGAGAAACTTGTAGAATACTAGATTATCAAAGAACATCCAACCCTCTACCTTGGAAGGTAGAGGGTATTTATAGGTTCTGAGACTAAACGACCTCCCGACGGCTGTGGATCGTGGATACGGTGGGTAAAGACCCGTCCTTCCTCCACGGTGTAGCACTAGACTATTTTACGCTACTAACTAACTAATTAACTACATAAAAACGTAAATAACGACAAGTCTACGAGCTAACTTATGCTAGATAATAGTTGGGGTGACCGACTCTTCAATACTGGAATTATCCAATTCCTAACATAAAACACTTGTAAATCATCTTTAGGCTCTTGATACCACTTGTTAGGACCCTTTATTAATCCATTTAACACAATAATATGGTATGGTGACTTGAGATAAATGATGTATTTTTAGAGAGATAAAGGAAAGAACATGAAACTATATTTCATAAGGAAAACACACACTTACACACTCAGCACACCCTCAAATGACCATTTGAGGGTATTCTCTTCCATACATATCACCCTTATGGGCTTGGGCTTGGATTGGACTTGGATTGGACAATAACTTACATAAGGCTAGCTTAACATAACTATTAGCCATTTAGCTTAGCCCAATCCACGAGCCCGTTGACTATTCTATCATGATATCTAACATACGTTACAAAGTTCCTAACCGTGGATGACCATCACTTCTATTAAATATTATTAAGGCTAACATTTGTTAACAGTCATAACATCATTTTAACGAAATAAATAAAATACGTAAGTTTTTCAGTGTTGGGTCAGTAAATTCTCAAACTCCCTGAAAGAAGGATTTGAATATAAAAATAACCTAAGTGTTTAATAACCTTAAACATACGCAAGTCACTGAATGAACAGTTGTTCAGTGAGTCATCTTTAAAAAGCTCAGGACGGGCATAAGAAACAAGGTTCTCTATTCAGTGAGGAGGGACTCAGTGAATGATACATGAGCCAAAGAAGAAGATGATGGATTCAATGAATGATGACAATAGCTCGCGGAATCCCCAAACTCCTCACCAACTATGAAGACTGAAGACATAAAGCCTGAAGATATGAAGACTGAAGTAAAGGCGGGATAAGGGAGTGTCCTTATCTTGCAAATGTCAACTTACCCTGAATGGATAAAATACCAAGAGTGTGTCAACACTGACACAAGGAAAGCAGACATGTTCTTTACTAAAAATAGCTTTATGTAACATAAACAAAATACGTAAGATATTTTGTCATATGAAGCTTATGTCAGTTTTGTCTTTAAGGAAAAAGGTTGTTTCTTATACTTGTATAAATAGCACCCATAAGGTGGAGTAAAAGAATTAAGCTTGTGCACTTAATGCTTACACATTCACAAGCCCTGTTACTCCTCCAAATACAACTAAGTCACTGAGGTTAGCTCAATTGATTAGCATAATTGTACTTAAGCTTAGCTTAAGTTTAGTGAAGAGTACACCATACTTGTTTTCAATCCTAAGTGTTGTTCCGCATACACGTGGGTAATATATTCTTTGATTAACTTTCTAATAAGAATATAAACGTTGAAAAACCTCTTGTCTATTTTACTTCACGTTTTAACTTGTTAAATTATTTTTCAAATAACATTACTAAGCCATGAAGCTTGGATAGATTAACTTTGTAGTAATTCTACCAAAGTGAAAGGGAACAACAAGTGGTATCAGAGCCTCTGGTTTATAAAACTTTTAATTACAGTATCTTAAGTTTTTAAAATCAAGATCCTACCATGGCTGATAGTGATGTGCCCCAACTAGTCGACAAAAAGGGAGGAAGCTATTCAACTGTTGCTCCCGGACTGGAAGTTGGAAAATTTAATAAGTGGAAAAATTGCATGCTTTGCTACTTAAAAAGAATGGAACCATACTACATCAAATGTATTAATGATGGTCCATTTGTTCCTACAACTGCTGAAGGTTTACCCAAGCCTGAAGCTCAATGGACTTCTGATAAGAGAATGGTGGTCAATCATGACCAACACCTCAAAAGCATCATTCTATCATGTCTCCCTGATGATATAATAGAATCAGTCATTAACTGTAAAACAGCCAAACAAACTTAGACTGACTTGGTTCTAGCTATGAGGGTCCCTTAGATACCAAGGAAAACAGGATAATGGACCTGAAACTTGAGTATAACACTTTCAGAGCCATAGATTCTGAAAATCTCTCAGAAACCTATACTTGTTATAAGACACTACTCAATGAGCTATCCAATGATGGTGTCACCTTGTCTAAGCATGAGATAAATGTTGGCTTCGTCAACAGTCTCCCTGAGAAGTGGTTAAGCTTCTCTCAGGGTCTCAGGAATGCTAATCACATTCAAAATCTTGAGCTCCCTAAAATCTATGGGAAGTTTGTCTATGAAGACAACTTAATCTCTAGGAGATAACCTGATTCAAAAAAGGCTCAAAAAACCAAAAACGCCCTGACCATTGGACCCATATCAAGTGCATTCTATTCAAATGGTGTTGTGCATGATTTTCAAGAAAACTCTAATGAAGAGGCTGATGAAAGAACCAGTTAGGGATACCTAAATGATTTACAAACTGAATTTCAAGAGAGGGCACTTCTTGCAAACTCAAAACTTTTTATCAAAAGAAATAAGTCAAACTTTTTTGGTTCCAAAGCAAGTGAAAGCACCAAATATTTTAAATGTGGTAAAAAGGGTCACTTTGAAAAAGACTATTCTTCAAAAACCACTTCAGAACCTTCATACAAATTTTCTGAAAATAGTTCTTCCTCAAGAACTAGCAGGTTTCAACCAAAAATACTTCAATCTTCTTAACATTTTCAAAACAAAACTTATCAAAAGGATCAAAAGATTTTGAAGCTAAGTATAGAAAATCTAAAGCTAAACTTGCACTCCTTGAGGCTGCACCATCAACCCCTCACTTCACACAGAGCTCTAAACTCTCTCAGGGAAAGAACAAAGGTCTTGTTGCTAAAATCTTTGATTGGGATGAAGAATATGTTTCCTTTGATGATGAAGTAAAAGTCAGTGCACTGATGGCACTTGCAGAATGAGAAAAGTTAACTGTTGGAAAGAGTCATGCAAGAAATGGAGAGTGGGTCAACATCACCATAAGAAAGGTAATTATTTTACTATCTATGGATGATGATTTTGATTGAAAATCTTATTTAAGTTACCTTAATGTGGATCTTAAGTTTGTTGAAGAGCAAAGATTAAATTTGATTTCAAAATACAATAAAGTCACTTTTGAATTAAACAAGTGTAGAGATGAACTTCTTGTTTTAAAACAAGCTAAACTTGAAGTTGTCACACCTCAAATTCAAAATACTGAACTTGTGAAACAAAATCATGCTCTTCAAGAGGAACTTAAGAAAGAAAATCTCATTATTGAAAGTTGAACAACCAAAAATCCTAGAGTTTTTTTTTAGAAAGACAAAAAAATCCTAGAGTTTATGAGTAAAGAGAGTCCTAGGAGAAGATCAACTCACTGAGTCCACAAGTAACAATCAAAGATAAAATGCTTTCACTCTTGCTGGTATTTCCTTTGAAAAATAATTAAAACCAAAATCCAGTGACTGGGTTGAGAGAGTCAACCCAGACAGTAAGTTGCCTAACGTTAACACTGGAAAAATCTTGTAACTTGAAAGTCAGGCTATCAAAGAATTGCTTGGAGTCACTGATGAACCCAGTCAAACTGAGTCCATCAATGAGTCTAAATCAGAATCTCGCACCCCTTTTACTCCATTAAAAGTCCTTCAAGGAGCCTCACCCATTTCAGACCTCACACCCTTGGTCTATTCCCAACACTCTCCAAAAGAGATATCAAGACTTGGAAGAACCATCCTGAAAAGACCTTCTAGTAACCAAAACAAATACTCAGTTCCTACTGAATCTTCCAAACCTTCGATCCCTTCAAATGAAAGGATCAATGACACTGATCTTAAAGTTGATCAGTTGGCTGAACTTGTCAGGAATCTAAGTGAGAAATTAGAATCCTCTGAAAAAGCCCCTCAATCTAAGATTAAGGAGTCAAACCAGCTTCCTCAAGCAATGCCAAACCTAAAACAACACCAAAAACCACAATAAAATGTGAACTATGCAATTATACAAATCACACAATTGATGATTGCTATAGGATTCTGTTTTGCATGATTTGCAATAAGGAAGATCACAGAACCTCATATCACAAATCACGCATGGAATCTCTAAATGATGATGCAAAATACAAGACTGAACCCTTTCAGTATGCTTCGACAAACAAGCAAGCATTTAAACAAAAATCTAAGCTTTTTCCACCCTGCACACAATGTGGATTCAATGACCATCACACTGATGATTATCTATTGTATCCCTGTTGTGACATTTGTGGTGACCCTTCACATGACACCTCAGGACATGACATGATTATTCATGCCAGAAGAGGATCCACAACTGAATCCTCTCAGTCTAATGATTCTTCTAACACCAAATGCAAAACCATGTGGAAGCACTGTACACTCAACCACTGACCATGATTCTATTGAGAGATTTAAAAATACCTACAAGGCCAAAATCAGTTTACTATTTTTGTAGAGACATGTCAAGGAGCCTGTTTGGCATCTAGACAGTGAATGCTCAATGAGTATGACTGGTGTGAAAGAGTATTTGCACAAATATATAGAAGAGCCAGGACCTAAGGTAGTATTTGTTGATAATTCATCATGTACCACTGAAGGTTATGGTTCAGTAAATTGTAGTGGAATAGTTTTTACTAGAATAGCCCGTGTAAATGGTCTTAAGTACAATCTTATATGTGTCAGTCAACAATGTGATGCTAAGTACATTATTTAGTTTGATGATAAGCAAGCACAATCTTCAATGCTAATAAGGAAATTGTTCTTATAGCCCCTAGAAGAGATGATATTTATATTTTAGACATGTCAACTTTGACTCAAAATGGAACTTGTCTTTTTACTAAAGCCACTGAAACCATGAATTGGCTTTGGCACAAAAGACTGCCCCATTTAAACTTCAAAAACATAAACAACCTTGCCAAACAAAACAAAGTTATTGGCCTACCATCCTTTGTGTTTTCAAAGGATAAACCCTTCTCAGCCTGTGAAAAAAGAAAACATCACATAGCTTCCTTTAAAACAAAATAAAATTTCTCAATCAAAATATGCCTTCATCTCCTTCACATGGATCTTTTTGGACCTGTCAGTCCAAGATCTATTCAGCATGAGAAGTACACCCTGGTCATTGTTGATAAATTTTCAAGATATACATGGGTATACTTCCTCAACAAAAAGAGCCAGGCAGTTGAAACAATCATGTCCTTCATTAGGAAGATTGAGAATCAAAATGACATTAAAGTCAAACAAATTCGTACTGACAATGTTACTGAATTCAGAAATCATGAGCTTGAGTGTTTCTGTGATGAAAAGGGAATATCCATAAATTTCTCATCTCCCTATACCCCTGAACAAAATAGGGTAGCTAAAGAGAAAAACAGGACACTCATTAAGGCTGCAAGAACCATGTTAAATGGTTCAGTGCTATCCAAGCATTTCTGGACTGAAGCAGTCAAAACTGCTTGTTATACACAAAACTGCTTGTTATACACAAAACATGTCAGTAATTGTCAAAAGGCATAACAAAACACCATATGAGATCTTCAAAGGAAGACTCCATGACATCAGCTATTTTCATGTATTTGGATGTCCTGTGTTCATTCACAATTACAAGGACCATTTGGGCAAATTTGATGCCAAAGCTGATGATGGTTACTTCTTAGGTTACTCATTAATGTCTAAAGCATTCAGGGCGTTCAACACCAGAAGACAACAAGTTGAGAAAACCTTTCATATAACCTTTGATAAAAGCACTGAGGCAATCAGTTACTCAAACACCTCTGTAGAAGAAATAAGAATTGATGACTCATCAAGATATCCTCCTGATGAATATCATCCGGAAAGCAATTCCTCTACTCAGTATCAGGCTGATGCTGATGTTTCTTACTGCATCATTCCTCACAATCTTCCCTAACCAATTATCAGTGAATTCATTGATACTCAACAAGTCCTCAATGGGACATATCACACTGAACAAAATGTTTAAGAACCTGAGTTTCCATATGTTCAAACTAAACAAGCTGAAACCCAAAACCCTGTTGAATCTCATGCTACCATCAATGAATCTCTAGCTACTGAAGTTGTTCCTCAAACCCTTGAAACCTCAACAAGATCATATCCCAGACACCAAGATAAATGGACAAGGTCTCATGACATTGAACTTGTTAACATCACTGAAGAACTCACTGAAGGCATGCTCACTAGAAGCATGGCCGCTAAGTTAACTGATGCCTAAGATAATCAGTGTTTGTTTGTTGACTTTCTCTGTGATGCTGAACCAAAATCTGTCAAAGAAGTCCTGAAATACCCAAGTTGGGTACAAGCCATGCAAGCTGAACTAGAACAATTTGACATAAACAAAGTTATGACTTTAGTCAAATGTTCCAAATATGTTCTAGTCATTGGCATGAAATGGGTCTTCAAGAACAAGACTGGTGAAAATGGAATAGTCATTAAGAACAAAGCTAGACTTGTTGCCAAAGGATACAATTAGTAAGAAGGAATTGACTATGAAGAAACATTTGCTCCCGTTGCTAGAATGGAAGCCATCAGGATTTTCCTTGCATATATGCAACATACATGAACTTCAAAGTATACCAAATGGAAGTCAAAAGTGCATTTCTCAATGGTAAACTCCAAGAAGAAGTTTATGTCCAACAACCCCTGGGTTTGAAAGCAGTGAGTTTCCTGACCATGTCTGCAAGCTTGACAAAGCCCTCTATGGACTAAAGAAAGCTCCAAAAGCCTGGTATGAAACTCTCTCAGCCTTTCTTATTCAAAAAAAAATTGTAAGAGGAAAGATAGACAACACCTTGTTTATCTATAGGACTAAAGGAGATGCGATACGGGCCCAAGTGTATGTTGATGACATCATATTTGGCTCAACAAATTACAAACTTTATAAACACTTTGAGAAACTGATGACAAAGAAATTTGAGATAAGTATGCTGGGAGAACTCACATACTTCCTTGGACTTCAAATCAAACAAACTGATAAAGGAATCTCCATCTATCAAGAGAAGTACACTAGAAATCTCTTAAGAAATATGAGATCTCTATTTGCTCTTCAGTTAAAACTCCCATGGTTCCTCAAAACAACTTAGGGCTTGACCTTGCAGGAAAATCAATGAATGAAACTTTGTTTCGTGGAGTAATAGGCTCAATGATGTATCTCACTGCCTCAAGGCCTGACATTCCGTTTGCAGTTTGCCTATGTGCAAGATATCAGTCTGATCCAAGAGAGTCTCATCTCAATGCAGCCAAAAGAATCCTCAGGTACCTGAAAGGTACACCAAACCTTGGACTCTACTACCCCAAATGTTCAGGCTTTGATCTGACTATGCAGGTTGTAACATAGATAGAAAAAGCACCTCAGGCTCTTGCCAATTCCTTTGAGAAAAATTAGTGTGTTGGAGTACTAAGAAACAACAGTCAGTGGCTATGTCATCAGCTGAAGCTGAATATGTAGTTGCTGCAGGTTGTTGTGTAAATGAACTATGGATGAAAAGTCAACTCAGTGACTATGACATCCATTTCAAGATGGTACCCATCTTTTATGATAACACAAGTGCAATTTCCATCTCCAACAACCCTGTACTCCATCAACGAACCAAACACATTGACATTAGGTATCATTTCATCAGGGACCATATCATGAAAGGTGATATTGAACTACACTTCATCCGTACTGAAAATCAGCTAGCTGATATCTTCACAAAACCCTTGGATGAACCCACTTTCATAAGATTGAAAGCAGAACTTGGGATGTTGAACATTGACTACCAATCCACCGGTTGATCATGTTCCATGTAGTGTACATACTCACTGAATATTGGTCCCTGAACAAAACAAACACCTAAACCAATCTCACTGAATGAGTAAAACTCATTCAGGGTCCCTGACATTGGATATATAATACATGAAATGAGTAACTAAATGCTCTAAGTATCCAGTTACTTAATGTCCTAGGTTGGTAAATAAGCCAACTAAATATAGGAATATATGTTCTTTGACCCTTCTAATAAGGATTTAAAACATACGTTTTTAGGGGGTCATTTAAGCCCTAAATCGATACATTTTATATCTGTTACTACTTAAAATCGTCCCTTTTCACATTTTAGGTCTTTTGGAAGCAAATTGCTAGAATCAAGCACTTTTTGACGAAAAGGAGCAAAAACATGAAGAAAACGAAAAAGTCAAGATTTCAAGGCTCAATTCTACACCTAACGGCGTCCCAACCCAAAGGGAGACTCCGTCGCTCACAAGGATTTATAAAAAGTCTCAAGCAACGGCTCAGGTCATATTTTGGTTTTAGAACATGATGGTGTCACGCCGTATTCCAGGAGGGCGTCGCCCTTTATTTTACATCAAACGACCAAGACTCATTTCAAGACGATGTCCTTTATGAAGCCAGACGGCGTCACACTTCCTCAACTGACGCCGTCCCAACGATGACTTGTCTATAACGAAACCCTAATGACGGCGACCAGACGGCATTACCATCAAAAGGCGACGCCGTCGCAAGTGTGTATATATATACACTTCTAATTTTATGTATTTTGTGTGTAGTATTTTGGAGAGAAAACCCTAGTTCGTTTATAGTCCGACTTGGGAAGTATTTTAGGGTTCCAAACCCTTCTTTACACTCAATGATAAGTTTGTTAATCCAATCTATCACCATGTTTATCTAATGTTCAATTGTTTGTGTTTGTTCATGCTTATCTATCATGCATAGCTAAATTATTATTGTGTTTGCTTAGATCTATGAAACCTAGTTCTTGATTATTGTTAGGTTGTCTCTTGTTTTAATTGATAGATGCTAGAGTAAGGAAAACTGGCTTATTCTTTAATTGTTGTGAACTTGAGTGTCCTAAATAGTAAAAAGCTTGAGAGTGCACTTGAGCCATCATTGTATTTATTGCGTGAGTTGTAGCTTTAGGATAATAGAGTATTCGGGGGAGATACTACTGTACTTGGCGATCCCGGATAGTATAGAGGAGAGTTACAATTCATAGAACTAGGGAATTAGGCATTCCCATGACTAAAACGAAATACAACGCACCAATTAGAATGAGTATGTGACAATTCAACCGACCAATAAGAGATAACTAAGGAGTAAGAAAATCTAAGCAAACACGCTTTTAATTATGATAAGAACACAATCAATCAATTCATAGCTTTTTCTTCTTTTCATTAGTTAATTTGTTTCTAGCTTAAATTAGTAAGTAGTTTAATTGGTATAATTACCACCCCCTCCACTCCTAAACCCCGAGATTTTTAATTGTTTTCTAAAAAAATATATAAAAAGCTAAAAAAACACCTTCAACCTCACCTTCTCGTCATACATCTCTACTAGCATCTCTATTCCCCTAGAGAACGATCAACCCCCTGGGCTTACCCGAACCTGCTATCAAGTTTTTGGCGCCACTGCCGGGGAATAGAATAGCTAGTTAGTTTTCTATCTCGATTAGGTTTACTCGCTTGATTCCTATCAAGTGGGTTTTTTTTCTCTTTTAGCTTTCTTGTAGTCTATCTCATTTCTTTGTGTTTTTGTTTGTAGCCTTGTCACTTTTCGTCATGGAAGGTGATAATTCACCCAACAATGATCCAACACATCATCCACCACCAGCACCACACCAACCATTACCACCACCAAACCACTCACCACAAAACCAGCCACTTGATAGAACATATGCCAACCAACTTCGTGCTTGAACCGATAGTGAAATTAGGTGTGACAATCCGTACTTTCAGGTCATTTCTCGACACCGTTCATGTCTCATCATTTCAACATTTTAGTAAACTTGGTTTACTTGTTTCAAATTGCGTAACCTTGAGGTTTAGCGGCTAATTCATGATCATGACATTCACGTACATTTCATATGGACTATGAGTAGTCTACATTTCATTGACATCATGTGCATTTCATTAGTTCATGCACGACATTTCATTTCACCCTTCAACGCGTGATTTTTATATTTATTAATTTTATCGCGTGAGTTTTTATTTTGATTATTAACCGTTACTTTCAAAAATGATCCCGAGGTATTTTAAACTCACATTTAGTTCATAAAAACTATATTTTTAGTTTTCCTAGTGTTTCACATTTATTTGGTATCTTAATCGTTAAAATTTAATTATTACGTCGTTTTTCTTAAAATTTTACGATAATTATTTTATCACCCGATTTTCACGAGGAAAGTATTTTTACAATTTTTATCACTTCAATATAATCTATTTTGATTTACCAAAAACTTACTTGCACCAAGATTTCACCATTTACCTTACAAGAGTTATTTACTTACATATTTATACAAAAATCTTACAAATTACACAAAATATCTACAAGTATGATTTGAAAAGAAAAAAAATATATGAGACAACCCTCCCCAAAACCGCCATAGGGGGAGGAAGTCTTAATTGAAGTATGGTATTCTTATCTACTTGTCTCCAATAATTCATTCACTTGTACAAAGTCTTACTTGACAAAGATTTTACACATACTTCTACACATACTCAAAGGTGAAAAACAAATATTTCTCTCTTCTCCTTAGCTCCAAGAACCGGCCATCAACATACAAAGCAAAGGGATCAAAATTTTTCATCTTCAAGTGTGTTTTACAACCTAGAACATATCCTCTTTATGGTTTTGAAATAAAAACCAAGGATATCTAAGAAAACCTTTGTTACCTACACCTCTTCATATCACTAGTAAGCATGTTTTTATCATCCTTATGTTCTCTTATCATTTTTATATGATCCTTATCATTTTTGAAGCTTTTATGCATGTTATGGAGTTTATACCATTTATTTCTTGATTTTTAAGGTTTTATATACTTAATAGTCATCCTATAATTATTCCCAAGTTAATCTTTGGTCTTGATGGTGATTAGGAACCCATGACACCCTAAGAAGGTGTATGGTAGGATTAGATTAGCTCTGGAGTTGATTTGAAGGGATTAGAATAGGTTTTGTCCGTGAAAAACTATTTTCGTAAACAATATATTACGTTCTGTCCTTAAAACGTATTTCTGGAAAAACTCACTGATGGTACGACCTTTTGGCATTGATTTTTAGAAAATATACTTTAAAACGAATCCGTGGCCGCTTGAACGGATAAAAACGGAGTTATAACGAAGCCGTGGTGAATTTTTAAAGTTTGGCACCGACAAGTATTATTTTCTGAAAAAGACAGCTTGCTGTTTCTGTACATTTCGGGTCAAAAACGAGCCTTAAGCTTCACAAATTATTTCGACTAGTCAAAAATATATTAGTTTACTTCGATACGAAGCTAAGGACATATTTTACGTAGAAAACGGAGTTAAAACGACAAATCTATGGCCATTTTCATAAAGTTGCCGTAAAGTATTAATTTCGAAAATTATATTATTTTGACGTAACAAGTATTTCATTAGCTCTATCGTCCATGTTTGCGCGCTTTTACCCATGATGCAAAACTTTTATAACAAAGTGTCTTCTAGTAAAATCAAGTTCATCGCCATATTTTTCAAAACAAAAAGCCGTTTGTCAAGCGGAGTTATGGTTATTTATTTACGGATGTTCAAAGATTGGCGAAACTCATTTTCTCGCACAACATTAACAAAACCACCATCTTTAGCCTTTGATATCTTTATGATCGAGACATTTTGAACGAAAACTCCTGAACTGAAACTTTTAGATATCGATACAAACTTTCCAAAACAGTCGAGTTCGTTCTCTAACGATCGACGACACCGCTTTCTTGACCACTTTTCCGGAGGCATTTTTATTGATTTCATGGTTTTCCGACGACATTGTTTTGCTACGAAAAATGGTAATTTCACCAAAATCATTATAAAACCATTGTAGGATGACATTTTGACGTAAAACATGTAAAGTCATTTTTGATTGGTCAAGACGTCAAAAGAGTATTTTTCGACGACGAGTAATATTTTCAAAAACCCGTAAATGGTATAAATAACATACGAAGTGCATGCATAGCATTACATTGCAACTCATGATATATCATATCATTCGTCATAGGTCGCGGATAACGCATCTCATTATACCTCAGTGTACTCACTCTTGTCATCATTCCAGTTATCCAAGTGAGTTTCGTAGCCCCTGCTTTTACTTGTTTTCATAACCGTTTTGGGGGAGATGCATGCTTAAATATTTTTCACGAGTACTTTAGATTTTTGAGACTAAACTCTATCATGATTACCATTGTTTCTAAATCAAAGGTTACACTATATAAATTGTTCTTGTTTGCGTGCTACGGTGCCGTCAGATAACGTTCTAAATCGATTGACTCTTGATATACATTGAGTTAGGTGCTATTGATTATGTGCTATGGTCCTATTGATTAAGTGCTATTGTTCTATGTCGAGTTAGGTACTATTGTGAATTCATTTGACATCATATGTTTGGAACATAAACTATACACATTCGGCAATGGGTTGTGAACACACAGGTTGCAAGTTTTGTATGGGCGGGACTTGGAACCGAGTGGATTTACAATGCCTTTCTTTATAAACGATTTCGATACGTTGAGTCATGCACTATTTTTTGTGAATTCATTTGACATCATATGTTTGGAACATAAACTATACACATTACGGCAATGGGTTGTGAACACAGGTTGCAAGTTTTGTATGGGCGAACTTGAACCGAGTGGATTTACAATGCCTTTCTTTGCATAAACGATTTCGATACATTGAGCCATGCACTATTTTGTGAATTCATTTGACGATGTGGGCTTGAACATAAAGTACATTACACTTTGGCGGTGGGTTGTGAACACACAGTTGCAAGTTTTGTATGGGCGGGACTTGAATCGAGTGGATTTACAATGCCTTTGCTACATAAACGAATTTGAAAGTCTTTACATTTCAACGATTTACAATGCCTTAGCTGCATAAACGATTTTGGAAGGCTTTACATTTCAAAACAAACTCTATGAACTCACTCAACCTTTGTGTTGACACTTTTAGCATGTTTTCATCTCAGGTATTTAAGACATTCACATCATGGCATGCATTTGGACACATCATGGAGTCGCGATGACGACGCGCCTCACTTGGGTTTTCGCGCTAAAAACATCGTTTGAATTGTAACAAACTTATTTTCGTACAAGTTGATTTACATTTGGGACCTACTTTGTAAACTCGATTATTTTATTAAATCAAACGATGTATTTTCCACACGACACTTTAGGTCGCTTCAATATAACTGTGATGTGGTGCTATGACGATCGTTGCCCCGTGAATTCCATTCCGCAAAACAGTAAATTGGGGTGTGACAGATTGGCATCGAGCTTGATTATAGAGAACTAGGTTGCATCATTGACCCTAGACTATAACTACATCATCATAGCATCTCATCATTTCATCATAAGTGAATGTTCACTTTACATGCCGTTTTTACGTACATTTTTCGAGTTATTTACTTTCATTTCACATCGATTGTCACATGGATGCCCTTAAATACCCATCCCATTATCTTTTCCTCATACTCTAACGTGGAGAATTCCTTGTCATTCCCTATCACAATTTTTATATCAATTGACTCATCACCGATAACGTCGAATACCGAGATAAACCTTTAAATAGGTGAAGTCACTCACTCCTTTGTTTCACCACTAACATGTCGAGTTACACTTTATTCACACATTAAGTCTCTAAACCACCATACATTTGAAGCACTTACAACACCTCATAACCTATCTTTTCGAAAACCCGTCGATCATTTTTGAAACATAACCTCAAATTTATCATTTCTTATCACATTTCTTTGGAGCGTTTATTATTAACATCGGATTTTTGCTACGTCTCACATTTCCTCTTGTTTTGAAGAAAATATGGCACCGAAGAAAGCTACAGTTGAAATGACCCAAGCAGCAATTCAAAAGTTGGTGAATGATAGCATTGCTAATGCTTTAAGAGTTGAACGGAAATGCGATGATTCTTTCTTCTTTGAGGCGGCTGCTTCTTGAAGTCGCTAGGCTAGGCTTGCTATCGGAAATGCCGGAGGATCCGGAGCTAAGAAATGTTCGTACAAGGACTTCAAAAGTGGTGAGCCCACGAAATTTAGAGGTACCGAGGAGCTACAAAGAATGGTTCGATGGTTCAAAATTGAGTCAGTGTTTTTGCTTTGCAACTGCCCGGATGATAGTAAGGTCAAATATGCTACAAGTACATTACTCGATGGAGCATTGTCGTGGTGGAATTCATACGCTCAACCGATTGGTATGGAAAATGCTTTTAAGCTAACGTGGGAGGAATTTAAGAGCTTGGTGACTAAGAAGTTTTGTCCTCGAACAGAAATCAAAAAGTTGGAGACGGAGTTCTATGAATTGGTTACGATTGGGTACGACATTGACACATACATTCGGAGATTCCAGGAATTGGCCGTGTTATGCCCGTCCATGGTTACTGATAATGAGAAGTTGCTAGAGGCTTTCATTGAGGGACTTCCCGAGGTGATTCAAGGAGATGTGACTTCGTTTGATCCACAAACGATTGAGGAAGCTATTCGATTGACTCAAAAGCTTATGGCCCAGGTAGTGAAGAGAGACAAGTACACCAACACCAACAACAACCCCAACAACTGCACCAACTACTACAATGACCAAAACAACAACAACAACAACAACGACGATAACCAAATCAACCACAACAAAAGAAAATGGGAAAATGACCGAGGAGGTTACAATAACAACAACCAAAACCATAACACTAACCATCACCAACAACATAATAGAAGACAAGAAGTCGCGGGGTCTATGTTGTTGCACCAACAAGGGAAGAGCTTATGCAGAAACTTACATGATGCCACCAATGCACGCTACATCATAATGGTCCATGTGGTATATGTTTTAGTCATTTGTCAAAGTAGGACACCTTGCTAAGGATCAAGGGCAAAGCCGTTGTTACGTGCCGGATGTGGGGAACAAGGACACTATCGGAATCAATGTCCTCAAAAACAAGGTCAACAAGTCGAAGGTGCTCATGGGAATGTATATATGTTAGAAGGAACTTGTCAAGATATCAACGACGCGGAAGACTGAAGAAGTTCGGAAACTAGCAGTCTTAGTCCTCCTATTGTATTACGTTGTACTAAGTTTATGTCTTTCTTCGTATTCGAAACTTTATAACCTAAGATGTACTACTTTTGCTAACCACTCGTTGTAAAATATTCTCATCTATCGTACTTTATTTCCTTTCGATTCGATATCATTTACGAGGATTTTAATTCTTTTTACTTTAACTATCATTTTAACGACACTTCTCCATGTCTTCTCCTCGATGTTCATCACAATTTTAACAACAGTTAACCCAACACCAAACAAACATATGAGTCGATTAGTCCAAGCATTGCATAGTTACTCCTAAATTATACATAGCCCGATCACCTATGTCTAATTCAGAAGAATCATGCAATGAAGGAGTAATAGTCTTATATGAGTAAGCAATTCGTGTCGAGCCAAATTTTCAAAGATTTTCTTCAAAACCACTTGTTTCCGGTTTGATCCGTGGATGCTTCTTGTTTGATGAGTTGCAAAGATCGAGCTAGAAACAAGTTGTTACTAAACCGATTTAGCCTAATCTCATGACGCTTCTTGTTTGATGAGTTGTGAGATTAAGTAAAATCGGTTACCAAAAGTCCTTTGAGGGTTTTGCTCGGAATGGGAAAGTTGCTACATTAAACCCTAAACCCGTTACACCTAACAACGATTGAATTCGGGACCAATTCCTTTTTAGATGGGCGAATGTGACAATCCGTACTTTCGGTCATTTCTACACCGCTCATGTCTCATCATTTCAACATTTTAGTAAACTTGGTTTACTTGTTTCAAATCGCGTAACCTTGGAGGTTTAGCGGCGAATTCATGATCATGACATTCACGTACATTTCATATGGACTATGAGTAGTCTACATTTCATTGACATCATGTGCATTTCATTAGTTCATGCACGACATTTCATTTCACCCTTCAACGCGTGATTTTATATTTATTAATTTTATCGCGTGAGTTTTTATTTTGATTATTAACCCGTTACTTTCAAAAATGATCCCGAGGTATTTTTAAACTCACATTTAGTTCATAAAACTATATTTTAGTTTTCCTAGTGTTTCACATTTATTTGGTATCTTAATCGTTAAAATTTAATTATTACGTCGTTTTTCTTAAAATTTTACGATAATTATTTTATCACCCGATTTTCACGAGGAAAGTATTTTTACAATTTTTATCACTTCAATATAATCTATTTTGATTTACCAAAAACTTACTTGCACCAAGATTTCACCATTTACCTTACAAGAGTTATTTACTTACATATTTATACAAAAATCTTACAAATTACACAAAATATCTACAAGTATGATTTGAAAAAGAAAAAAAAAAATATATGGGAGACAACCCTCCCCCAAAAACCGGCCATAGGGGAGGGAAGTCTTAATTAAGTATGGTATTCTTATCTACTTGTCTCCAAATAATTCATTCACTTGTACAAAGTCTTACTTGACAAAGATTTTACACATACTTCTACACATACTCAAAGGTGAAAAACAAATATTTCTCTCTTCTCCTTAGCTCCAAGAACCGCCATCAACATACAAAGCAAAGGGATCAAAATTTTCATCTTCAAGTGTGTTTTACAACCTAGAACATATCCTCTTTATGGTTTTGAAATAAAACCAAGGATATCTAAGAAAACCTTTGTTACCTACACCTCTTCATATCACTAGTAAGCATGTTTTTATCATCCTTATGTTCTCTTATCATTTTTATATGATCCTTATCATTTTTGAAGCTTTTATGCATGTTATGGAGTTTATACCATTTATTTCTTGATTTTTAAGGTTTTATATACTTAATAGTCATCCTATAATTATTCCCAAGTTAATCTTTGGTCTTGATGGTGATTAGGAACCCATGACACCCTAAGAAGGTGTATGGTAGGATTAGATTAGCTCTGGAGTTGATTTGAAGGGATTAGAATAGGTTTTGTCCGTGAAAACTATTTTCGTAAACAATATATTACGTTCTGTCCTTAAAACGTATTTCTGGAAAAACTCACTGATGGTACGACCTTTTGGCATTGATTTTTAGAAAATATACTTTAAAACGAATCCGTGGTCATTGAACGGATAAAACGGAGTTATAACGGTTGTGGTGAATTTTTAAAGTTTGGCACCGACAAGTATTATTTTCCGAAAAGACAGCTTGTGTTTTTCAGACATTCGGGTCAAAACGAGCCTTAAGCTTCACAAATTATTTCGACTAGTCAAAATATATTAGTTTACTTCGATACGGCTAAGGACATATTTTACGTGAAAGCGGAGTTAAACGACAAATCTATGGCCATTTTCATAAAGTTGCCGTAAAGTATTAATTTACGAAAATTATATTATTTTGACGTAACAAGTATTTCATTAGCTCTATCGTCCATGTTTGCGGCTTTTACCCATGATGCAAAACTTTTATAACAAAGTGTCTTCTAGTAAAATCAAGTTCATCGGCCATATTTTTCAAAACAAAAGCCGTTTGTCAAGCGGAGTTATGGTTATTTATTTACGGATGTTCAAAGATTGGCGAAACTCATTTTCTCGCACAACATTAACAAAACCACCATCTTTAGCCTTTGATATCTTTATGATCGAGACATTTTGAACGAAAACTCCTGAACGAAACTTTTAGATATCGATACAAACTTTCCAAAACAGTCGAGTTCGTTTCTCACGATCGACGACACCGCTTTTACCACCACTTTCCGGAGGCATTTTATTGATTTCATGGTTTTTCCGACGACATTGTTTTGCGACGAAAATGGTAATTTCACCAAAATCATTATAAAACCATTGTAGGATGACATTTTGACGTAAAACATGTAAAGTCATTTTGATTGGTCAAGACGTCAAAAGAGTATTTTTCGACGATTTAGTAATATTTTCAAAACCCGTAAATGGTATAAATAACATACGAAGCATGCATAGCATTACATTGCAACTCATGATATATCATATCATTCGTCATAGGTCGCGGATAACGCATCTCATTATACCTCGGTGTACTCACTCTTGTCATCATTCCGCTTATCCAAGTGAGTTTCGTAGCCCCGCTTTTACTTGTTTTCATAACCGCTTGGGGAGATGCATGCTTAAATATTTTCACGAGTACTTTAGATTTTGAGACTAAACTCTATCATGATTACCATTGTTTCTAAATCAAAGGTTACACTATATAAATTGTTCTTGTTTATGCTACTACGGTGCTTCGTCAGATAACGCTCTAAATCGATTGACTCTTGATATACATTGAGTTAGGTGCTATTGATTATGTGCTATGGTCCTATTGATTAAGTGCTATTGTTCTATGTCGAGTTAGGTACTATTGTGAATTCATTTGACATCATATGTTTGGAACATAAACTATACACATTCGCAATGGGTTGTGAACACACAGTTGCAAGTTTTGTATGGGCGGGACTTGATGGATTTACAATGCCTTTCTTTATAAACGATTTCGATACGTTGAGTCATGCACTATTTTTTGTGAATTCATTTGACATCATATGTTTGAAATAAGGTAACACATAGGAAATTGAATAGGATACTTGAGGCTTGCGAGTGGATTTACAATGCGCTAAACGATTCGATACATTGAGCCATGCACTATTTTGTAATTCATTTGACGATGTGAGCTTGATTACATTACACTACACACGGGTTGCAAGTTTTGTTGACTTCGGATTTACAATGCCTTTGCTACATAAACGAACTTGATTTACAATGCCTTAGATAAACGATTTTGGAAGGCTTTACATTTCAAAACAAACTCTATGAACTCACTCAACCTTTGTGTTGACACTTTTACTGTTTTCATCTCGATTTAAGACATTATGATGGCATGTTTGGACACATCATGTGGGAAGAGGAACTTAAAACATCGAATTGTAACAAACTTATTTTCGAGTTGATTTACATTTGGGACCTACTTTGTAAACTCGATTATTTTATTAAATCAATGATTTTCCAAACACTTTAGGTCGCTCAATATAACTCGCCTATTCATTCATTGCAAAACAGTAAATACATTAGTTTAGGAAATAATAGGATACTTGAGCGCACTTGAGAATGCACTTGAGGAGGCAACTAGTATATTAGATAGAGATTCCACTACAAGTGTTGATTCGGATGAAGAACTTGGAGAAGGAGATTGTAGGATACTAGAAATTATGAAGTGTAGTGGGGAAGAGGAACTTAATGAATACTTTGAGTCGTACCCCAATGAAAAGGAAATCGCCTATCATTATAATATAGTTAATAAACCGCGACCACCTTTCAACCCGTGTATAAAAAAGGGCAACCCTAGGAACATTAAGATCCCATGAATGATTGGCTACTTATATAGGGATCACACCTACATTGACTATAAGGCTCATATGAACATCATGTCTAGGCTCTATTATAATTGGATCATGAGTGAAAAGCTAGGAACTAGGAAGGATCCCTTTTACCCTAAGAAATTGACTAACGTTGTTGGGAGAGCTAGAAGATTGCATATCTTTTTAGGTAATTTCACATTTAGGTGTGATTTCATGATCTTGGAAGACGTTAGAGGCATCATTGATGGATTCTTAGGAGAAGTAATAATTGGAAAACCATTTATTGACGAGTTCATGATGATTTATGACCAAGAGGAACGGTTAGTTAAGTTTTCAAATGAACCGAATATGTTAAATATGTAATGCCTTGCAAAAATAAAAAGTTTAAGGGCATTGAAGAGTTAGATGTGGATAATATACCGGCTTTTCAGGTTGACTGTGAGGATAAGGTTTACTACACCGCTTGTCTAAAGTTAGGCCCCGAATATATTCGCGATGAAGGAAGAGTCAAAACATTAGAATGGGCATTTAAGATATGTGGTACGTAGGGTATGACTTCGAGTCTAGCTACAAGACTCATAAACAAAGAAAAGCGCTTCTTGGGAGGCAACCCATGTTTAATTGTTTGCATGTTTGTTTTTCATTCTTATTAGTGTGTTTATATATCTTTTTCGTCATTGCTTAATTCTCATGTTTATTTTATGAAAATGCTTTATTTTATTTTTAACTTTGTCTTAATTGCATATAAAGGTATTTTACAAAAAGATAAGTGTAGGGAAGATCACATATGTTTTTAGAACTTGTATGAACATGAGATTAACAATATTGGAGTTGTATATATTTGTGTGTTTGTCAGAGTCAAATACTTGTACCGAGTCATAATGGATGTTTTGCATGAATTATTCCAGGTCTTTAAAGAAGTAATGTTTCCAGAATTTTTCCGGAAAATGCATCAGGCTCTTTCTGTCAGAACAACCTGACAGCGTCGAGACTAAAGCCCGACGGTGTCAAGCAATGTATAAACAGATTCAAAGTTTCTTTTTCTGTCTAAATTGTAATTTTTGGAAACCTCCAATTCTTAATTTTTTAGAAAATCTGCAAACATCCATTCCACAAGCTTTATATCTTATTTACTTTCTAGTATAGTTTTGTTCTTATATATAGTTTATACCACCGATTTTATGCGAGGTTTCGTTTTGTTTTCTTATAAGTGTGCGGTTATATTAGACAAGAAGATGAAGTACATGATGGAAGCAACACTTACTACTTGGTCATTCTTTTTGGAGGAGGATTTAACCGAAACTTTATGCATATCCTACCGAGCTAATCGGAGGAGTATTAGTTTCTTTCTCTATTATTTACCTTCCTTTATCATACCTTTGATACTTTTGGGGAATATTGGGGACAATGTTCGGTTTAAGTGTAGGGAGGAAGAATAAAGCGGAACTTAGAAACTATTCACTCACTTGATTTTTGTCTTGTCCTGGGTAAATTATGTAATAAACTATGAGAAATATTTGTTAGGGTAATTTTAGCACCAAATTTAAAATTTTTTATGGCATTTAAGAGTAAAACTTTAGTCTTAATAAAGCGTCACATGGATAGGTGTAAAACCTTAAAATCTCAAACATGGTAAAAGACTATTTTGCCCTCAAGTCAATAATTATGAAATTCGTAAAATAAGTCGAGCTCGTTAATTATGTTAACACTAAACGTACAAATGAATTACGTAATATAAAATCATCTAACTTACAGTTATATTTACAAAATGAATATCACACAATATAAGTTATTTGGACTAGTACATGTACAAGTTATTAACACATTTAATTAAAATGTAGCCTAAGTAAATATTGATAAATATGGAAAATATTGAATTGGTCCATCACTTCCCTTTTTGGTCGGCCTAATATGACGCCTAAATCAAATCCCCTATCACCCATATAACTTCCAAATTTCTCTCATTTATCTACCATTTACCAAGTTCAAAACTAAACCTAAAACCCTAATCTCTCTCTACAAAAGTGACAAACCCATTTTCTTCCCTATTTACATCGACAACAAGGAGACTCAAAGGAAGCAACAAGGAGCATTTGCAAGGCGTCTAAAATCTGTTGTGATATGGTGTATTGGTGCGAGGAATTGGCTTGGTTGTCGTGGGTTTTGGACTTCTTTGTTGTCGTGGGTCTTTAGGACAAAGGGAGACGTGTTGGTTGTTGTTTTGGTTCTTGCTCCTTGTCACGCTACAAAGGTAATTGTATCACCTCATCTCGTCTCCTTTTCCTCCGTTTATTTCCTGAATCTGGTCGAGGGTTTTGTCCCCCGTGCGCATGTTTATAAAAGCAAATATAACATCACATAAAATAACAAGGCTTGGCTCAGGAAAACATAACTAGAATTATGTAAGTATTAAAGATGTCATGCATGTTATTCGACCCGTAAATACTTCTGTTTTGAATCCCTCGTCACGTGAATTATATGTCGCATGAAATCATGTGTTAGAGTCAAGTTAATATTGAATGGTATAAACATGTTATCTGTACACATAAATATACTAATTTCATAAGTAAAATGGGGGTGAGTCAAGGGTGAGATCTTGTGTACTCAGATGTATGAGTTGTATTGCATGTGTATATCATATTTTGGCCTTATGAAGTCTCGTAGAGTAAGCATGGGACCAGCATGCATATTTGAAATATTGGTATGTTGATTTATTAAGTTACGTTGGTGTCGCATGCGTTTTAAAATGGACCAATAAGGTTTATGGATGTCGCGTGCATGTGCACTATATTTAAACTGATATGAGATGTATGAGTGCGTGTGAGTCAAATGTGGGTAACTTGTGTCGAATGTAATGGGTCATATGATGGATATTGGATTTTTGATCTTATACGATGGGTCTTGGGTTCAATGTGAGGTCTTGCATGGTAAGTATCTCGTATGCATACGTGTGGTCGGAAGTGTGTAAATGTGTGTCATGGTGCTTTTAATTTGATTCATGTGCGTCGAGATTGTGGGTGTATTTCGGCATCAACTGGTGTGGCGTGCGTGTATATCGAAATTATTTAAGTGGGTGTACTAAGTTGTTTAAGTCATTTTTAATGTTAACTTATAATTCAAACCCGAAACTTTGGTAAGTTGCATATTAAACCCTAAAATATGATGTTGGTTATATTAGACCTTTAAGTTTAATTAATTGTCATTTTAACCCTTAAATATTGTTAATTGTCAACTATAACCTTAAAGTGTATTTAATCGACATCTTAAATACTAAATTTGATAATTTATATAATAAATCCTAATCTATGATAAGTCATTATATTGAAACCTAATTTGACTAATTCGGGATTATGACCCTAAACCTAATCATTACTTATCCGGAAGCCTAACTTACTAAATATGGAAACACCTTTAAAAAATGGAAAGACTCTTATAAAACCTAAAGGACTTAATCTGGAATAAAACACTTAAACCTCGTCTGATAAACATATGTCCTCTCACTTTTGTAGATCCCTCAAGGAAGGAGTAATCTTTCATTGTCTCTTGTTTCCATATGTTGTGTTTGCTTTGCTGGGTATTAAGGTACAGATATTCTGACCTTGTCTCTTAAGGTTTCTCATGATTCGTATACATCCATTGATATTAGCTTTGAACTGTTATGCTTTCACTCCGAGCCTTCTTATTAGGGCTTCCCTATGACTTTGCTATGCACCTCTTTGATTAAACCTCTGATTATGAACTTATGCTATGGACCTTTGATATGATCTTTGACTTATGAACCTTTGATATTGAACCATTGCTATGAACCTCTGAATTGTGAACCATTGATATTGATCCTTTGATTATGATGAATTATATATTGCTACACTTTGGACCTTTTTCTTTGACCTGTCAGTTTGAGACCCAAGCCATTAACTAGGCATGGGGGTTCCATGTCCGTGTCATTGATGCACCAATGGCATGACTCTAGTGTGGTTGAGTGATGCTCCACACCGTCCCTATTCTGTATTGATTATGCGCGCTTTGGATATATATTGTATATATATCTGATATGTTCTGTTATCTGATATGTTATGATATGATTTATCTGGTTAATGATGTCGTATGCAATACGAGTCTTCACATTCTGGGAGCTGATCACTCCACTGGTTACTTGAGGTCTCCCCTCCTATTGGTTTAGTATTCTGAGGTCACCCCTCCGAATACAATGGTTACTATTGGTTACTACTGGCTACTATGGTTACTATGATATGATATGGTTTGTTTTGTTGGCTCGCGGTGGATTACTGACCTTTCCTTTACCCTACTTTATACCTTTGATATACCTTATATATTGTCTGATGCTCCTTATTTTGTTCTCAGTTCAGTTTCATTGTTATTATATTGTTATATCTGTTCACTGGGCTTTTTAAGCTTAGCTGCATTTTCTTTTTCTGCGGTATGTATCTAAGCTAGGAGCTGGGGATATTGTTTGGGTTGGGAGATGAGCTTATATGGAGACCATGCCTAGTCATCTTAGATTCCAATTGATTATGTTTTGACATTTATTAGACTTGGTTATCGTTATTTCTATTTTGGATTTTTCCTTTCATTAACTTATGTATTGTTCAGTCGTGTTGACTTGAATTTACTTTGTTTATTTATGTTAAGAATTCCGCTGTTGCTTATGTTCATTGTGTATGCTTTGATATGACACCATACTGTGATACTTCTACCCTTATCGGGTTGGGGTGTTACAATTATGGTATCGAGCCAGTTTCTGACTTGTAGTCGGGACACGTGACATATGGACCCTAGGATTTGACCCGTAGAGCTTAGGTTTGACCTGTGAGGACTTGGGTAGACATTAGGCTTCCGTCTGTTTCGATCTTTTCCGATTCTTTTGATTTTTTCCTAGGTTTGACTTCGATGTTCTTTTGTCTTCACTGATTCACCCTTTTTCTTTTCGCACTTGATTTTGTTATTCTATCTTCGCGCATTCATTTATCGATCATTTAGATGAAGACTACTCGTGGAGTCGAAGATGATGGTACTGACCCTGTGTTGCCGCAACCGTTTCCTTAACTGGAGAGGTTCGTGAAGCATAAGCCGCACCCCACTGCAATGCTACTGGAGGCATCAAGGTGCTGCTGGAGGGATCTGGACGAATCAACCAGAGGCGCAAAGACGGAGACGAGATTCAACTGGTGGATACTTGTAAGGCGTATGAGCAGAAGAAGTATGACCGGCGTACTTTAGTCATGCGGTGAAACTACTACCAAGATTCGGGCATATTGTGGTCAACAGTCCAACCGTTGAGATGCTGCGGAGATTCATCTACTTCATATGATTGGGCGCGTTTGGATGATGGAGTCCTATGATCCCTTGAATAAATTTTGTTCTCTTTGAATGATTTTCCGTTCAGTATAAATTCTGCGTATGTTGGATGATTGTTTTATTTTGAGAAGTTTGACGAACTGTGGAAGACATGATGCTATTGCCGACGTGTTTCATTTTGATGATACTTGCTAAGTTCCGTTACGTTCTTTTATGCTCTGTTTCTCTGATTTCGAATCCGTTAGTAATATATGATTCGGACCGACCCTAAGTTGTAGAATGGACCGTTAGGTGGTTGATAGGATAGTTTTCACGACTTGAGATAAAGTATGGTCATCATGATGGTGTACTTATATGATGCTGGTATTATGATGCGTAGCTAACATGATAATACTTACATCATATGACGTACCCTCATTGTGATCATAGGATATTTCGAGGAGTGCCTTATAAGCTTAGAATATCTGACACCTGATTAAGATTGACTGAGATTAGCAAGACCTTAGGATCATTCTGCCAATACGTTTAATCTACCTACATCGATTTATGATTTGATATGTTTGAATTCTCGGCACGCGTTCATCTTTGTAAAGTTTCTACCGTGTGATTTTTGTTACCCGAATTTCTTTTGTAGCTTGGTATGTCTCCGTTTGTTTTCATTCGTGTTCACCTCAATTTTCGAGGACGAAAATTTTTCTTTTAGAGGGGAAGAGTTGTAAAACCCTAAAATCTCAAACATGGTAAAATACTACTTTGCCCTCAAGTCAATAATTATGAATTTCATAAAATAAGTCGAGCTCGTTAATTATGTTAACACTAAACGTACAAATGAATTACGTAATATAATATCATCTAACTTACACTTATATTTACAAAATGAATATCACACAATATAAGTTATTTGGACTAGTACATGTACAAGTTATTAACACATTTAATTAAAATGTAGCCTAAGTAAATATTGATAAATATGGAAAATATTGAATTGGTCCATCACTTCCCTTTTTGGTCGGCCTAATATGACGTCTAAATCAAATCCCCTATCACCCATATAACTTCCAAATTTCTCTCATTTATTTACCATTTACCAAGTTCAAAACTAAACCTAAAAACCCTAATCTCTCTCTACAAAAGTGACGACAAACCCCATTTTTCTTCCCCTATTTTTGTCGAAAACAAGGAGACTCAAAGGAAGCAACAAGGAGCATTTGCAAGGCGTCTAAAAGCTGCTGTGATCTAGTGTATTGGTGCGAGGAATTGGCTTGGTTGTCGTGGGTTTTTGGACTTGTTGCTGTCGTGAGTCTCTAGGGCAAAATGGAGACGTGTTGGTTGTTGTTTTGGTTCTTGCTCCTTGTCACGCTACAAAGGTAATTGTATCACCTCATCTCGTCTCCTTTTCCTCCGTTTATTTCTTGAATCTGGTCGAGGGTTTTGTCCCCCATGCGCATGTTTATAAAAGCAAATATAACATCACATAAAATAACAAGGCTTGGCTCATGAAAACATAACCCGAATGATGTAAGTATTAAAGATGTCATGCATGTTATTCGACCCATAAATACTTCTGTTTTGAATCCCTCGTCACGTGAATTATATGTCGCATGAAATCATGTGTTAGAGTCACGTTAATATTGAATGGTATAAACATGTTATATGTACACATAAATATACTAATTTCATAGTAAAATGGGGGTGAGTCAAGGGTGAGATCTTGTGTACTCAGATGTATGAGTTGTATCGTGTATATCATATTTTGGCCTTATGAAGTCTCGTAGAGTAAGCATGGGTCCAGCATGCATATTTGAAATATTGGTATGTTGATTTTATTAAGTTATGTTGGTGTCGCATGCGTTTTAAAATGGACCAATAAGGTTTATGGATGTCGTGTGCATGTGCACTATATATAAACTGATATGAGATGTATGAGTGCGTGTGAGTCAAATGTGGGTAACTTGTGTCGAATGTAATAGGTCATATGATGGATATTGGATTTTTGATCTTATACGATGGGTCTTGGGTTCAATGTGAGGTCTTGCATGGTAAGTATCTCGTATGCATACGTGTGGTCGAAAGTGTGTAAATGTGTGTCATGGTGCTTTTAATTTGAGTCATGTACGTGGCGATTGTGGGTGTATTTCGGCATCAACTGGTGTGGCGTGCGTGTATATCGAAAGTATTTAAGTGGGTGTACTAAGTAAGTCATTTTTAATGTTAACTTATAATTCAAACCCGAAACTTTGGTAAGTTGAATATTAAACCCTAAAATATGATGTTGGTTATATTAGACCTTTAAGTTTAATTAATTGTCATTTTAACCCTTAAATATTGTTAATTGTCAAGTATAACCTTAAAGTGTATTTAATCGACATCTTAAATACTAAATTTGATAATTTATATAATAAACCCTAATCTATGATAAGTCATTATATTGAAACCCTAAACTAATTTGGGATTATGAGCCCTAAACCTAATCATTACTTATCCGGAATCCTAACTTACTAAATATGGAAACCTGCTAAAAAAATGGAAAGACTCTTATAAAACCTAAAGGACTTAATCTGGAATAAAACACTTAAACCTCGTCTGATAAACGTATGTCCTCTCACTTCTGTAGATCCCTCAAGGAAGGAGTGATCTTTCGTTGTCTCTTGTTTCCATCTGTTGTGTTTGCTTTGTTGGGTATTAAGGTACAAATATTCTGACCTTGTCTCTTAAGGTTTCTCATGATTCGTATACATCCATTGATATTAGCTTTGAACTGTTATGCTTTCACTTCGAGCCTTCTTATTAGGGCTTCCCTATGACTTTGCTATGCACCTCTTTGATTGAACCTCTGATTATGAACTTATGCTATGGACCTTTGATATGAACTTTGACTTCTGAACCTTTGATATTGAACCACCTAGGCAGTGAACCTAATCATTGTAGTGTAGTATTGGGTAAGCCTCGGGGATTGATATCATTCTCTAGGGGAATAGGAATGCTAGCAAGAAATGTATTACGAGAAGGTGGGGGTTGAGGATGATTATTTTTTATTTTTTTTTTATCTTTTTATAGGTTTTTTAGAAAGCTAAGGTAAATATCCTGGGGCAATTGGTTGGGGGTGGTATTCTCTACCGATTACTTCTACTTATCTAATTATCTAATACTGCAGGTAGTCTTATGTCTATTTGATGTGTGCTCGTATGATGATTAAAAATGTGTTTACCTAGATACTATTACTCCGTAGTTATCTTTTATTGGTCGGTTGAATTGTCACACCTTATCTTAACGCGTTGTATTCCTAAAGTCGTAGGGTGTGCATAGTCCCTAACTCATTGAGATTATCCTTCGGGTTTAGCATACGAAATCCGCAAGCCCTTAAGCTATTTCATTTATAAACCTTAATTTCACAAAGCATACTCAAGCATTAAACACAACGAATGACACCTAGTCACACTCCTAAGCCAATTACAATTAAGATAAGAAATAACCTAACAATAATCAATAAGTAGGTTTTATAGATCTAAGCAAAACACACAAGAAATTTAGCTAGTCATGGTAAGCAAGCAAGCATACACACAATCAATTGAAGACATAATGATACTTTGGATTAAAATACTTATCTCGATGTGTAAAATAGGGTTTGGGACCCTAAGATCACATCCATCGGACTACAAGCAATTAGGTTTTTCTCCAAAGTCTACCTCTTTAAATGCAGAAAAATCGAATTCTATATATAGATTTACACTTGCGACGACGTCACCTTTTAGATGGGGCGTCATTCGCCGTCATTAGGGTTTCATCTTGGCCAGTCATCGATGGGACGGCGTCACCTTAGAGGCTGTGGCGCGTCGGTCTTGATTGAGGCGTCGTCTTGATTATGGATCGGGCGTGCGAGATGAAAAGTCCGAGTGGCGCCTTATTCTTCTAGCGTGGCCGTCGGGTTATACGAACAAAAATTCCACTGAGGCATCTGATGCATGTTTTGATCAAGTCTCTTTATAGGGACTGCGTCGCCCTTTGATTGGGACATCGTCAGGTTCAGTTTGAGCAGCTTGAGTGGCTTCGATCTTGACTTTGCCATTTTCATCATGTATTCGCTCCTTTTCGTCCAAATGTGCTTCATTCTAGCATTTTGCTTCCAAGAGACCTAAAAAGTGAAAAGGGACGAAATTAAGCAGTAACGGATATAAAAGTGATCGATTAAGGGCTTAAATGACCCCCTAAAAGCGTACCTTTTAAATCCTTATCACCCGACGACGTCACACTTCCTCAACCAACGACGTCCCAACAATGACTTTTCTATAACGAAACCCTAATGACGGTGACCAGACGGCGTCACCATCAAAAGGCGACGCCGTCGCAAGTGTATATTTATATATAGACTTCGAATTTTCTGTATTTTGTGTGTAGTATTTTGGAGAGAAAACCCTAGTTCGTTCATAGTCTGACTTGGGAAGTATTTTAGGGTTCCAAACCCTTCTTTTCACTCAAGGATAAGTTTGTTAATCCAATCTATCACCATGTTTATCCTATGTTCAATTGTTTGTTTGTGTTCATGCTAATCTATCATGCGTAGCTAAATTATTATTGTGTTTTGCTTAGATCTATGAAACTTAGCTGTTGATTATTATTAGGCTGTATCTTATTTTAATTGGTAGATGCTAGAGTAAGGAAAACTGGCTTCTTCTTTAATTGTTGCGAGCTTGAACGTCCTAAATAGTAAAAATCTTGAGAGTGCACTTGAGCCATCGTTGTGTTTATTGCGTAAGTTGTGGCTTTAGGATAATAGAGTATGGGAGATACTAATGTACTTGGCGATCCTAGATAGTCTAGAGGAGAGTTACAATTCATTGAAACCCCCTTATGACTAACAGAATACAACGCACCAATTAGAATGAGGATGTGACAATTCAACCGACCAATAAGAGATAACTAGGGAGTAAGAAAATCTAAGTAAACACGCTTTTAATTATCATAAGAACACAATCAATCAATCCATAGATTTTTCTTCTTTTCATTAGTTAATTAGTTTTTAGTTTAAATTAGTGAGTAGTTTAATTGGTAGAATTACCACCCCCAATCCTAAACCCCGAGATTTTTACTTGTTTTCCAAAAAAATATAAAAAGCTAAAAGAATCACCCTCAACCTCACCATCTCCTCATACATCTCTACTAGCATCTCTATTCCCCTAGAGAACGATCAACCTCCTAGGCTTACCCATACTACACTGCAACGATTAGGAACACTGTCTAGTGGGTTATTGATAACATCAAATAGTCCTGAATATTAAGTGTCAATTTCCCCCGTTAATGCTCGTTATTTATATCATTTATATGGATTTACGCTTGTTTTCCATTGTTTTACACTTTCAGGTAAATTGCGAGCATTGGAGTTAAAGAGACATGGAAATGGAAACGTTACTAAAGATTTATCACAATATGCTTATTTTGAAGAAGTTCTGGCGTAACTCATCTCTCACATTCTGCCGTCGCTATTGCGTGACCCGAAGTCCAACTTATCAAGAGGTTACGTGTAACTCTTCCCAAAGGTTCTGACGTAACTCCATTAGGTCAAAAGAGGTTCTCGCCGTGATTACGCCTTAACTCGCATCACTTACGGCGTAACCGAGGTTTATTGAAGGCTCTGCGTAACCACTTATAAGGTTCTGCGTAACTAGCATATCTAGTGCATTTACGGTGAAATAGAAGGTTCGGCGTAACTCATCTATTAGTTCGTAGTAACCCGGACACTGCCTATAAATACCCCATGAATTCCGGCATTTCAAAGCATCCCATTCCACACACACACTCACGAGCGTGGGAAAAAGCTCAAGGGAGGTCTAGGGAAGCATACGGAGTTGTTTCGAGGAGAAGTCACACCATTCGATAAACTTTAGCGTTTATTATTTCTTTACTTTCAATTCATGTATTTCGTACCTTTGAATATTGAATTGATGTGCATGATTAATATGAGCGGCTAAGCACCCTTTGGTGCTAGCCTAGTTATGATTCATAATTGTTTTGTTTGCATTTACCTTTACTTCCGTACAATTATTTCTAAGTGTATGCATGCATAGTTCTTTGGTAGTCACCCTGGTTCGGTAGTTTTGAATAGCGATGAGGCCAATTGCCTAGGAGATATGACCAGTGACCCTAGGTGAAGCGGGGCCGAGACGGAAAGGGTATGATATGACCAATGACGACCCTTTCTACTTGTGCGATTTGACCAATGATCACCTATCGTTTGGATGAACTTAAGAATTGGGGTGTAGTGTCTAAGTTCCTAACGGTAGGGCACTCACTATTTAGAATCTAGCATGTAGCGGTACTAATGACTTGGCTTAGGGGACCGGGAACAACAGGACTTATGACGGTGCTTTGATTTCTCATGTGGTGGCATCTTTGCTTATAGGTTAGGCGAATTGACCAAATGTTGTCCTCTCGAATTTGACCCCACTGAAGTAATTGGAAGTAGGTGAGCGTAGACATAACTAGCTAGGAGGATTAACTAGGTTAGCACCACTATTCCTCTATTGATTTCCTTCACCATTTATTTGCTTTTATATTACGCATTAGTAGTTTAATTAATTAAAACCTATCAAACCATTAATATTACGTGACAATTAGACTTAGTAATTATCAGACACACATAGCTCTTGGGACGATCTCGGCTTTACCATTTACTACACTACACACGATAGGGTTGTTGCCTGTTAGTGTATTAGGGTGAACCATAGGTATAGCGAGACACTATAAATATTAGGACACAGTCGGTAAACACGCATCAAGTTTTGGCATCATTGTAGGGAGCTATATTAGGATTAATATTAAGTCTTTCATTTCATTTTAAACTTTTCTCACGATCATATTTCAAGTTTTCGGTACCATGGAAGCCATTAACATCGATAACCTCACTCTTGAGGAATATTTGGCATTGACAAGAGAAGAACAAGGGCCGAGGATTGTAAGGCCGGCCATTGCGAAAGATGCTCGATTCGAAATCAAACCTCGATTCATGAGGGTTGCGTGCAAACCCGCTTCTGCGGAAGCATCGTCGATGATGCCCATGAACATGTAGACAACGTCGAATACATTGTCGACTATTCAAAATCCCGAGTCTCGCACGATGCTATAATGCTCTGAGTATTCCCTATTTCTCTTACGGGGCGCAAAAGATGGGTCGATCGATTACTGCGAGGATGTCGACACTTGGCCTATCTTAAAAATATTTCATTCGAGATATTGTCCTCCATCAAAACGGCCAAGCAAATGGAAGAAATTCATAACTTCAAGCAAGAGGGTGATGAAACATTATACCAAGCTTGGGAAAGATACAACGAATTGTTATACAAGTTCCTACTCGCGATCTTAATAGCCAACAAAAGTGAGCGTCTTTTACAAGGGATGAACATCTCTTCAAGACAAATGATTGATTCTCAAGGGCCAATTCCTAGTATGACACCCACTATGGCTTTGGAAACTATTCAAAAATGGCGGACCACTCTCACAAATGGCACAATGGAGGAAGCAACCGTAGTAAAAATAATGATATTGAGGGCCTTGCGACAATAAACAACATATTAGAAAGCCTTGGAAGAGAAATGAAGAAGCTCAAGGAAAATGTGCATTCCATTCAAATGGGCGAGATGGGGCTCGTCCTTAAAGAATGTTCCTCCAATGAAGAAGTTAAAAGGATCGGTGAAGTGAACTATGGAAAATAATTCCCTTTCAAAAGCTACAATAATTACGGACCTAGGTGCAGTGAAAAATCCCAGGTTCTACACAAAATCAACAATAATCCTCCTAAACCTAACCTTGAAGAAATAATGCACCGACACATTGAAGAATCGACAAAAAGGAAGGCGAGCTCAAGGAATGGATGGTCAAAGTAAAGGAGGACACCAATATGAACCTCGTAACCAAGATCTTGCAATTAAGAACCTCGAAACACAAATTGGGCAATTAGCTAAAAACCTCGCAACAAGTAATGCTAAAGCCACTTCCTGCAAAGCCATATTTGCGCAGGATAAAGCAAAAAAGGATCAATGCACATCCTCTATCACTAATGATCTCTCCGGGATTAACTACCTAAGAGAGGATGATAAAGCTGAAGACGACGAGTTCCTACCAAGCCAACTTCCTGAAAAGCTGTTGTACCAGGAAAGTTTTCTTCTCCCTTGCACTATTGGTAACATTAAGATTCCCGCATTAGCATATTTAGGGGTTGGGGTTAACCTTATCTCAACTACTTTATTCGAAAAAATCAAACTTACCAATTTAAAAGAAACAACTATTATGATTGAAATGGCGGACTCCTCTAAGGCTGTACTGAGGAGAATTGTGAACAATGTGCTTTTGAAAATTGGAAAAATTTTCTTCCCCACCGATTTTGTAGTTATTGATATGGGAAAGCGGGAGGCTTACAACTTGATTGTTGGAAGACCTTTTCTGGCCACTTGTAGAGCTCAAATTATGGTTTTTGAAAAACAAATTTCTTTGGGGACCGAAAAGGAACGAATAACTTTTAGTATGAATGAGCATTTAAAACCAAAAACTGAAATTTCTAATAATGTTCAATCACTAAACCCCACTCTACACTCAAAGCCTATTACTGATAATTGTAAAGAAAGTGTTGATCATTGTAAGCAAAAACAGGATGAAATTGTTCAAAGCATTGAGGAAACTCTGAGTCCCAACAAACATTTTTGCAACTCGATGTCAACCAAAGAATGCGAATCGGCATGGCCACCATTTACTCATCCTGAAAAATGTGAAAGAAAAGCTAATGAATGGATTTACCCTCTTGATAACGCTACACGCGTCGTTCGGGGTCAAAGGAACTTCTTTTCTTGAGCAAGTTTTATAACACCTAGGCGATGAACCTAATCGTTGTAGTGTAGTAATTAGGGTAAGCCACGGGTATTGATATCGTTCTCTGGGGAATAGGAATGCTAGTAGGGAGTTACTACGCTAAGGTTAAGGTTGAGGAAGATTATTTTTATCTTTTATATTTTATGAAAATGGAAAGGTACGAATCTCGGGTATTGGATTTGGGGGTTGGTATTTCTACCGATTACTCTACTATTATCTAATTATCTAAACTAAGGTTGTGGGAGTCTATGTCTAATTAATGTGTGCTCGTATGATAGTTTAAAGATGTGTTTACTTAGTTTGTATTACTCCTTAATTATCTCCTATTGATGGTTGAGTGTCACGTCTTATTCCTAGTTGCGTTGTGTTTCTAAAGTTGTAGGGTATGCGTTTCTCCCTAACTCTTTAAACTTACCAAAGGGTCTTGTCTACAAATCCACTTAGAGATTATAGACTCCTACTCTAAGGCACTCTTCGGATGTTTTAGCCAACAATCACTCAGATAATTATACTCTAAGGTTCACAAAGATGAATCAAGCATTAAGTGCACAACGGATGACCTATCGCATTACTAGATCATAAATCAACTAAGATAAGAAACAACCAATCAATATTCAATAATTAAGTTTCATACTTCCTAAGCAAACACACAAATAAATTAGCCGGACATGGAGAACATGCAAGCATACACACAAATAATCAAAGACATAATTGAATTAATGAAGCAAAGACTTATCTTGGTGTAAGATAGGGTTAAAAACCTAAAATCTGTACAAGACACCTTAGGTTCGGTTTAGGTTTTACTCCAAAGACTCTCCACCCAAAGGCGGAAAATTCGGATTCTATATATAAGATTACAATTGCGACGGCGTCACCTTATGTTTAGTGGCGCCGTCGTGTCGCCGCCATTGGGGTTTCGTCTTGGCCACGTTAACCTTGCGACGGAGTCACCTTATGTCCGTGACGCCGTCCTCTTGACCGGCGTCGTCGGATTGCATCTAGGCCGTGCGAGTAGCGACGACCTACTCTTTCACCACTAGGCGCCGTCTCTTGAAAATCTGAGTTTAGAGTTACGTCCGTCACAATAATTCTCCGACGGTGTCTCAATTAACACCGACGCGCGTCGCGCTACATTCGACAATGTGAGTGTCTCGATTTCGACTTTGGCCATTTTCTTCATATATTCGCCTTTACGTCCAAATAAGTGTCATTCCGACATTTTGCCTTCACGAGACCTAAAAAGTGAAAAGGAACGATATTAAGCAATAACGGATACAAAAGTGATCAAATAAGGACTTAAACGACCCTCAAAATGGTACCTTTTAAAACCTTATCAAATATCCCTACACTTGTTATTTGCTTGTCCTCAAGCAAATGTGCTTTAGATTAATTTATAAGTTAGGGGTCATGAAGCATTAATTCAAAGCGGTCCACAACACATATAAGCCCATAAAAGTCATAACAAGCACGGAAATTACATACTAGCACCTCACATGGGGTGTTTGGATACTCACATCTCTCGGGTGTATAAATGAAATATAACAATATAGGAAATGGAAGATAAACACTCATTAACCGGTCCTAGTACATAGATTACCATAGGCTTGAGAATAGATCAAACCTCCATCGCTTTGGCGTAAGCACCTAGGAAAGACTATCAAAGAGGTCTTTTAAAGGGTTGTAATGTTAGGCTTACGGTAGGAAACGAGGGTTTGGTGGGATAGGCTATTTAGTGGTGGTAAGTCAAAAATCTCTATGTTAAATGCATATGAAGAATGGCGTTGCTAAGCCAAGACTCGACACTTCTAAACTCTAGATAACCGAAATAAACAAACATAAATTTAAAGATAGATGTAGGATGGTAGCCAGTATGTTTTTTTTTTTTTTTTTTTTTTTCCATACACTTTTACTCTACCATCCTCTACGATAACATCAAAATACTAGGGATTTATAAGCACATCCCTACACTTGAGTTTTATTACTCTAACACTAATTTGACCCGATTTGAAAAGATTAAAACACTTGGGGTACATTATTACGCAAACAAAGGAATTTGAATTTAACGTTCCCTTCCGTCATTTCATAAACTTTAACTTTTCCCATGAATCCCAATCATCCCAAAGCGTATACAAAGGATATGACTCGACTTAGCAACTTATGCAAGCAACGGATAATTGAACTAAGGGTTTTGGGTGATAACAATAATGCACTAAAGTGAGTGCATAAGGGGTAGGCTAAAGGCGATTTGGGTGTATATTTGGGTGTGGGGTGTAAACAATGCTCTTCATTGATATTCGGAAAAACCGAAATATCACGAGAACCGAAAAGGATAGGCTACGAGGGGTTAACTAGGGTATCGTGTACTAAAGATGAGTACAACGCAAATGGTGTGGGGAATTACTCAACCGATGTGGAAGAAGTAATTATATTACGGTATCAAACAAGGGTTATCCTAATGCCTCTTATCATTTAGTTATTCCTAACTACACAAGTGTAGCCTCACTTGCGATCTCGGAATGCATCACAAAACAAGTTCTAGAATCTATTATACTACGGTTCACACTCTAAGCATTAAAGATGAATGCTTTTATTCCTACTAATCTAAGGCGATCCTCACATTTTGGGTGGAATTTGGGTGGTAAAGGGTTTTGTGCTAGTCATGCAACTTCCTATCCGTGAGGCGCTTTTGTTAAGACTAATGGCCCACTCCTATATGTCATGAAAAATTTAAATTTGGTGCCAAAATTACCTAACCAACATTTTCTCATGGTTTATTACACAATCACAATTGGACAAAGCAAATAATCAAGGATAAGCATAGTTTTACTCTTCCCGTTTATTTTCCCTCCTACACTTAAAGCGAACATTGTCCCCAATGTTCCCGAAAATATCAAAGATATGATAAAAGAAGGTAATTAAAAGCGAAAGAAACTAATACTCCCCGATTAGCTCGGTAGGATCCGTGTAAAGTGGTGGTTAAACTCTTTTCCAAGAAGAATTATTGCGTGAAAAGCTCCTTCCAATCTTATGTAACTTCTTCTTGACAAACTAAACACGCACACTTGAAGAAAACAAACGAAACCTTTGCGTAAAATCGGTGGTAATAATATATAAGACTCGATTTAAACTAAGATATAATGCTTGTGGAATGGATGTTTACTGAATTTCTAAGAAAATTAAGACACAGAAAATTCCAAAATTTATAAGTAGCTCGAAAACGAGAAAAAGTAATCGATGTTTTACTCCTTCACGGCGCGTCGGTTGCAATCTGACGCCGTCGGTTATCCTGACAAAAAGCGGTGCGATTTTACGGAAAAATTACGGAAAATTTACATCTTTAGAATCGGAAAAATTTACGCAAAACATCCATTATGACTCGATACAAGCATTTGACTCGAACAAACAAACATATATATCTTTTAGTTAATTGTTATTCTCATGTTTACGTTTCTTTTAAAACGTGTGTAATCCTCCTACACTTATCCCTTATGTAAAATACCTTTATATGCAATTAAGGCGAGGTTAAAAACAAAATAAAGCATTTTACAAATTTAAACATGAGGATAAACAATTAATAAAAATATATGACACTATCGAGCAAACAATTAAGCATGGGTTGCCTCCCACGAAGCGCTTTTCTTTATTAAAGAGTCTTGTAGCTAGACTCGTAGTCGTGCTCCTACGTGCCGATATCGTAAGTCTATCCTCAACAATGTCGTAAGGATCAAACTTATCATTCAAGTTCCTAGTAGTACGTTCGGTTAAATCGCCTTTTCAAACATCTCACCATCGGGATCATAGATTTGTATCCTAATGTGCCACCTTCCATTACCATCACTAGGCGGTCTATTCCAATTCCACATGTGTTCGGTTTCTCAACTATCCACTTATTCATGACAAGGTTAACGGGCAAGCTCCCAAGAACTCGGTCATCTTCCTAAATACTAAGGCGTCCTCGAACGGGTTCACTTCTATGTCCCTAGCCATTTCTTGTTCTTGGAAAGTTGCTGCACTAGCAAAGGCCTTATCTAGGTAAAAAGGCCTTTGGGGGCCTATGATGTTCTTATCAATCCAAGGTCCATATCTAGAAGGCTCTCTATCCAACCCTATCTCTTGTGGGATTTCCTCATCCTTATAGTATGTATGCTTTTTAACATCGTAAATGGATCTAGCACTCCCCTCTCCTACCACTATTTTGGACATCTTACAATCGATGATGGCACTAGCGGTAGCTAAAAATCCTCTTCCAACTAGTAATGGGCATGTCGGGTCCTTATTCATGTCTAGTACATGAAAGTCGGCCAAAAGAGTCAACTCTCCAACATGTACTACCATGTCCTTTATTATTCCTATCGGACGTGCTATACTACCGTCCGCTAATCCTAAGATAGTTTCCGTTGGTTCAATTTTACCTAGGTTGAGGCTTCTATGAAGGGACAGGAACGAGATTGATGCATGATCCTAAATCGGCTAGAGCATCGAGTGGCTTGGAAGTCCCAAGTCTACGGAAGGGTGAATAGCCGGGATCGTCTAACTTCTTAGGTAAGTTGTTTCGCACAAAGGCGGACCCATGTTTTCAAGCCTAAGTTCTAACTCATATTTTTCTTTTAAAGCATTATAATAAGGTGCATGAGCTAAGACTTCAAGAATCGGTTTTTCTTGATGGGTTCCTTGTACTCCTCCTCTAAACTAGGTTTGGATTCTTGGTTGTGGTTTTCTCAAGAGTAGGCTTTACCAAAGGTGCTTGGCCTTGGTATCTCTTGGATGACTTGGAACCCTTTTGATAGCATTTACCGAGTGAATCGTTGGATGAGAGGGGCATGGATGTGCATTCTCCCATGGTGAGCGAGAACATGAAGTCGATGCAATCGAATTCACTTTTAGGTTCTTTATGGTATCACTTAGGGTGCTCCAACTTCCCGCTCATTGAAGGCTTTTAAGAGGGCATCAAGCTTGGTTGTCATCTCGCTTTGTTTTGCTTAAAATCGGCTTCAAGCTTATTCAATCGAGTTTCTTGAGATGACAAAATCTAGATGCAATTGCCTCAAGATTAGTAGGGCTCCGGTATTAGAAGAATTGAACCTATTAGGCGAACTAGATGAGCTTTGGGGTGTGCTTGAGTTTTGGTTCCACTTAAGATTAGGGTGATTTCTCCATGAGGGTTGTATGAGTTTCCTAAGTTGTTTTGTTCGGGTTTGAAAGTGTACCACTTCTCTCCCGCTCCGTCGATGCGTATGGGCGTGGTCATAAAAGCTTGTTCGGAGAGCCTTGTGCAATCACGAGTGTCATGGGGACCACCGCATAACTCACAAGGTAGAGTGATTTGATTCACTTGTCGTGAGGACTTAGGATTTTGTAGGAGCTCATGAGGAATTTAACTTGATCTTCAAGTTCGATCATCCTACGGTCGGGAGGAGGCAAGGAGATTGCCTTGACGGTTTTGGGCGACTCACGGGGTCATCCCAACTTTCGTTGTCATAGAGGCGAGGTCCTCTATTATTTCCCATGATTCTTCTGCGGTGAAATCACCAAGTTTTCCACCGCCGCTTGGTCAATGGATCGCTTAGTGGGGAAGTTGACATGATCATAAAGATTTGGACTTGGAGCCAAAGATCAATGCCGTGATGAGGGACTTTATGAAGTAAGTCCTTGAATCGGGTCCATGCTTCGTGAGAGATTCACCTTGGCGTTGTTGGAACACCAAGATGTCATTCCTAAGCTTAGTGGTTCTCCCGGTGGGAAAAATTGAGCAAGGAAGCGAAAGTAAGATCATCCCAACTTGAGATGGAGCCGGCGAAGTCGCTCAAGCCAATTACTAGCTTGGTCCCGTAGAGAGAATTGGAAGAGGCGCAGCGTGGTCTCCCGAGTAGTAGCATCAAGGTCGATGGAATCGGCGATTTTGAGAAATCCTCGGATCTTGATTTGGATCTTGAACGAAGTCCATGGAATGCACATCCGTTTGCACCAACCGGATGGTGTCGGATCGCAGGCCGTAGTTTGGGCTTGGTCGGGAAGCTCAATGGTGTTCCTATAGCCTAGGTGGCTTGGTCTCGAGTATTCACCAAGAGTACGGGCTCTTGGCGGGTCATTTGGTGGTGGGTTGATGAAGGGTAGTGGGTTATCACCTTCCATGATGAAAAGTGATGGATTTACTAACAAAGGTCACGAAGAAGGGGATAGACTAAGAAATCTAAAAATAAGAAAAATTTACTTGATAGGAATCAAGCAAAGAAACCTAAGCGAGGTGGACTACTAACTAGCTATTCTATTCCCGTGGCGCGCAAAAAACTTGATAACGCTACACGCGTCGTTCGGGGTCAAAGGAACTTCCTTTTCTTGAGCAAGTTTTATAACACCTAGGCGGTGAACCTAATCATTGTAGTGTAGTAATTAGGGTAAGCCACGGGTATTGATATCGTTCTCTAGGGAATAGGAATGCTAGTAGGGAGTTACTATGCTAAGGTTAAGGTTGAGGAAGATTATTTTTATCTTTTATATTTTATGAAAATGGAAAGGTACGAATCTCGGGTATTGGATTTGGGGGTTGGTATTTCTACCGATTACTCTACTATTATCTAATTATCTAAACTAAGGTTGTGGGAGTCTATGTCTAATTAATGTGTGCTCGTATGATAGTTTAAAGATGTGTTTACTTAGTTTGTATTACTCCTTAATTATCTCCTATTGATGGTTGAGTGTCACGTCTTATTCCTAGTTGCGTTGTGTTTCTAAAGTTGTAGGGTATGCGTTTCTCCCTAACTCTTTGAACTTACCAAATGGTCTTGTCTACAAATCCACTTAGAGATTATAGACTCCTACTCTAAGGCACTCTTCGGATGTTTTAGCCTACAATCACTCAGATAATTATACTCTAAGGTTCACAAAGATGAATCAAGCATTAAGTGCACAACGGATGACCTATCGCATTACTAGATCATAAATCAGCTAAGATAAGTGATGAGTGTGTAAATACTCATCATTTTTATACAAAATAAAGCGCAAAATCATCTCGAAAACACTCGAAACACATCAAAATGATCAAAATATCACAAATCGGTGTTTTATGTGTTTTAAATGCAAAAATATCAAAATCGGATGAAAAACATATCAAATTTGCAAAATTGCGCTTTAGTCCCCAAGTTTATAAAATTGTCAAAATTAGTCCACGAGCCAAAATTTCAAAGAAAAGTCACCAAAGGTCTTTTAAAATCACAAATTATCATATTTAGTCCTTTGGTGAGAAATCTAAAAGTTTTGAGAAAATTGCAATTTAGTCCCCGAAAATCCAAAATGTTCAAAACTAGTCCTTGGAAATTTTCAAAATGTCAAATTAGACCTTGGTCTATTAAAAGTTAGCAACATTAGTCCTTGGATTACATTTTCATAATTTATGATTGGGTCCTCATCTTTCAAAGACTTACATGTTTGGTCCTTGTGTAATAATTCTACAAACCCAAACGGATCCTTTAATATACCCCAAGCCCAAAACAAACCACCCTAGCCCAATCATTTACCGGTCCAATCCTTGACCCGACCAAACCCAAACCCACAATTCAAAATAAAACACACCCGCCTCTTTTCCTGTCACCCCGACCAAACTGTCTCGCACTTCTCCCTCCTCAAAACCTTCCATAGCTACCCTATTACACCCATTGTCCCTCCATCTCACCTACCCATCACCATTGCATTTAATGCTTTCCTTTCTGTCCCGGATATCCAACCAAGTTTTCCGCCAAAAACAAGGAAGGGCCAAGATTACTCAAAAGTCATCCTAGGGCTCGATTGTTGCCGGGAAATGTCGAGAGAGAAGAAAAGACTTTTGAGCTTATAAGAGTCCAAGAGGAAGCAAGAAAGGAGTACTTAGTTAATTTTCAATTCCATATGTATGTCGTTTATTTTCAATTAGCTTCGAATCTGTAATTTCAAGTATTGTTGGTATTGAAATTAAGTTATTTAATGTTTTGATTCGTTTGAGCCTTAATCCCAAGTTTCGTTTAAGTGCAAATTTAATGGTGTCTGTTCAAAATTTTAAATTCAAACTCTTATATTAAAGCGGCTATTAGTTAATATTTATGTTCAAAAAAAGCTTTCTTAACCTTGTTATAGCTTTTAATAAGCTTATAAAGGAAGTTCAATTAATATTGATACTTGGTCAACGCAAGTCAATCAAGTAGAATTTGGTTCAAGCAGACATGGTAATGGAATTTGGGTGTTGCGAGCTAAATGTGGGTTGAATTGGTTTAGTATAAGTGGTATTGGTGCGGTTTAAAGTCGCAATTCATTTGGACTTGAGTAAGTACCAATTCCACTTTGTTGTTCATTATTTTAGTTCAAGTCTCAGAACATCTAGTTCCTTTTGATTCTGCGATAAGTGGTTGTTTAAATCGGTGTATATTGTTTTACTTGGGTTAGTAAAAGCGATTGATTGTTAGGTCACACTAGATAAGTAGTTTGTTAGTTAAAATTTGCAAATTAGTCTCAAAATGGTGTTTGGATCGGTAGTTTTATCTGTGTTATAGGTAGATTCGATGGATAGAACTTGAGTTGCCATGCTTGTTTAGCTTCCTTAGACCCATGTCATAATTTTGTGCCTTATAGCTCGAAAGTCAAAATCATACATAAATTGTCTCAAGCTCTTAACTGTTATGATTTTGGATTAGCAAAATCTTGTGTTGTGTTTAGAAATCGGTGGCATAGCTTGTAGTAGTTTCATTTCACCATTATGCATCAATATCGGGTCTTACATTGAAGTCAAAAGTCACAAAAGTCAAAGTAATAATCTGCTTTGCGAAGTCGAAATGGTGTCGCATAAGTTTTATGCGAATTTGCGATCTTGCACAGGGCTCACTTGAGTTCCTTTAGGTCTAATTTTGGTTTGAACACTCTTGGCCGGTCTAGATTAGGTTCCAATCCTTAGTTTTAGTTTCTAGCTTATTCATTGCTTATTCTTGGGCTTAATCTTGGCACCACTCTCACTGCTTTAGCTTAAAATTTCAGTTCATCAAATCTGTTCTAGCTTGTGATCCCGTGGTTATAACTTGTTGTATCTTGTTTCATTCGGTTGTTTTAGCTTAATATAGCCTTTTGTCTCGGTTGGTAGCTTGTTGTAGCTTGTAGCTTATTTTGTCAAACTTATTCATAAGCTATTTCACTTCGATTTCAAATCCCTCCTCATAACCCTATGTTTTCCATTTTTTTAGCTTTCTAGTATTATTTTAGAGTTTTCTTGAATTTTTCAGATTTTTCCAAGTTCATTTGCTATTTTTCTTAATTTAATTTAGTTTTAAGCACTTTTAATTAGCTTTAAATATAAAAATTAAGAAAAGGTTCCAAAAATAATTTTCATTTTCTTAGGCTTAGATAAATATAAAAGTAGAAAAGTAATTTTCCAGATTTTCATAGTTTATTTTGTAATTTTTAGTAATTTAATTAGTTTTTAATAGTTTAAAATTCATAAAAATAGAAAATAATCGAAAAATACAAAAATAGTTTTGAAAATTCTAGTTTGGTATTTTAGATTTTTCATTTCATAATTTTATTTTTCAAGCTTTATTTCCTATTTTCTTTTATTTTAGGTTATTATTAATTAGTTAAAATAGTTTTTAATTTATAATAATTAATTAAATAGTCATAAAATAATTTTCTATTTCTATAAATTTTCTTTTATCATTAGGATTGTAAAATGTATTTTTCATATTTTTAGGATTTATCTTGTGTAATTTTCACGTTTTTATTTGTGCGTTTACGTATTTTTAATTTAAGCGTGAGTTTTAGTTTTAAGTTTTAAACGTTCATCATTTTAAATATAGTGATAGCGTTTATTTAATAGGTTTAATCTTTTAATTTCCTTTAATTTTCATTTTAGCCCTTGTGGTTTATGTCCTTTCTCCGTAGTTATAATAATTCCAATTCTCTTTTCCGTCCAATCTCCCGATCACTATACGTGAGGTGATCCATTGCACAACTTCATTTGGGACATAACGACCGGGAGACTCTATACTCCTCAGATCTTCATTGATTTCGTGCTTAAGTCGTTTTAAGTTTTCTTACGCTTGCGTGAGAGAACTTGACTGGCTCTACGCATCAAATTTTTGGCGCCATTGCGGGAGTGTGTCTTGATTATCTTACGTCTAGCAGTTAGTAATTTGGACATTCACTCTTTGTTCATACCATCCATCTGTATATGTTTATATTTTCTTATCCAAAAACACAAAAATATTCTTCTCATTCCTCTTATTCGTTGATTCTATTTCTCTTACCCTCTTTTGCCGTTTAATTCTATTCTTCGTATCCTCTCAACCATTTGATTCTCTTCTTAATCCTCTAAATGTTTAATTCTTATGTCGACATTCGTCAACTTCGTCGAAAATGTGTGTGAGCGGTGTGGAGGTCCTAGTTCAAGCGAATTTTGCAATTGTGCGAATTATCCATCAAAATGCTTTTCAAAGTTATTTCGACCAACCGCCACAACCCGAAATACATTCTAATCTTGACAAACCGGTTCAAACGTCGGAGCTACCCCAAGCACCCACCAAGGATTATGAGGACACTTTCTTTGAAGATAGAGCCCGTAATCTAATCGAACAAATTCAAACCGATGAAAAAGGTCGAGAATTAGAATTGATTACGATGAACCCGTTCAAACACGGTGACTAGCAAGAATGACTTGCCTAATCTTCACGTTTCTCAAGAACCGAACCGGAGACCATAACGGAAGTGGTGGAGATTGCTAGCTCTCGAGCACACCACTTGTCCCACCTCCCGAGTTTTCAATGTTCTTGAGACTTGATAGTCATTCGGATCACCATGTTGGTTTTGATGATTCTTTGAATAAAATGATTCCTCTTCATAACTTTCAAATGCAATCGTTTATTCCTTGTGTCGGTTGTGGTGAGCCTCTCTTTGGTTCACCCTGTCGTTGGTGTACATGTGTACGATGTGGTAATGATATCCATAACGGGAGTTGTTTGTTTTGTGGTTCAAGTAATTCATTTGATTATGATCCTAATCTGAACTCATTTAACGACCCCCCTAATTTTTCCAATTACCCACCACAGCCCGACTTATCATATAACCAACATGCCTGCTGTGAATTTTGTGGAGGTCCTCACCAAGGATTTGAGTGTCAATCCGAAATACGTTTGTCTATGAGCAGTTTTCGGTGATGCTCGAGTTTTGGTTATGACCAAAATCCATATGATTCACCATTCCGGACTCAACAGTTATTCTTGTTGTGAGTCTGTGGAGGTCCCCATTACACTCGATTGTCAAATAGGGAACCCGGTTCCTTGTAACAATCATGACTTTCACATGTTTGACAATTTTCAACCTCCACAAGACCATACGGCTCAAACTCCACACGAGCCGTTGTCTCATGAAATCTCCGGGATCTTGAAACCGCAATGAAAACACTTGAGGATATGATGAGTAATTTTAAGAATCAAGTGAGTGGTGAAAAGACCATAGGAGAATTGCTTGTCAAGAGCGAGAGGCCCGCAAATCTAGGGAAGAATTATTAGCCCTAGAGCATGCGGCTCTAAGGCGTTCCCAATTTCTTAAGGCCGCTCGTATGATGATGACGAGGAGGGTTTTATCCTTTTAGAGGTAATATTTCTCAACCCCTCGGTCGGTTGATATTCAATGATTGAGATTCCATCTCAAACAAGCGCTATCACACCCAAGGCTCCCACTCACTCTCTCGAATATGGGGGCGAGCATCTTGACACTATTCACGAAAAGGAATCGGACGAATTCATAAAGTCTAGTGTTGAGGACCTTGTCCCAATCCCGGAGAGTCACGAGAATTCTTGATCATGTGTGACATTCCTCCTCCTCTTGTCTTCCAAACAGATCATGTTGAGATGCTCTCGATTCGATGATGATTCGTTATCTTGTGGAGACATCGTTTATGTGGAAGATTCACCTTCCGAGCTTGTTAGCTTAGAAAAGAGAATGATGAAGTTCTCGACATCGAAATCGAGATGAAGCTCTTGAGCAACATTATTGAATGTCAGTCTTCTCATCTCTAAAATTGAGGCTTTCAAAGAGAAACCGATTTCATCTCCTACCCCCATTAAGGGTAGTGACGTTCTTTCCGATGATTCTATTCCGGAAATGAAAGCCTTCTGTTTTGATACTATGGGAGAGAAGATTAGTGGCAGTACCACTTCTCATTCTCATAATTCTCTCCCCGATTATGAATCATTTACAGTAGAGGAGTTCGCCAGTGAACTCACTCATATCAATTCTGAATATGATTCATTCACTTTTGAGGAGTTCTCCGGTGAACTCACTCATATCATATCTCCGCGGGAGTATGATAAATTCTATTTTGATCTAGACACTCCCGAGATTTGTCTTGATCACATAAGCTTAAATGATGAGATTCATAATCCTGAAATTATGGATCCTCCTATAGATGAAGATGAATTAGTCATGGTGATTATCATGATTTTCTATCTCTTCTTCACCTATCCGTGATTTCTCTGTTCTTCACTCCTTCGGAATGAAGACATTATCTTTGATCCCGGCATTTCCATATATCATTTTTGAGCGGTTCTATGTATATCTCATCGGTGTGGAACTTTCACGTGCTTCAATGTTTGTCCAAACATCTTGAATGAAAGTCCGATGGAGATTGTTTCTTCCACTTTGCTTCCCATGAACAAATGAATTCGGGTCGAGTCAAGCTAGCGACTGAAATCAAAAACAAGAGCACGCCATATGGGTTTTCACCCATATTTCGACTTCTTACCCTTTCTACCACCTAAGTGTGGGGTGATGCCCACATGTTAAAAAAAAAAAAAAAAAAAAAAAAATGGCCGTAGTATTTCCTTTTCGTTCTTAGTTCCGATAATAGCTGCGGTACTTTGAATATTGAGGGCAATATTCATTACTAAGTGTGGGGAATTCTCGCGAATTTTATCATATAATTTTACCAATTCCCGTTTTTTTTGGCCAAGTGTTTTACACTTTTTTTGGAGTAAGTGTTTAATCCGACACTTTCTCAAATTTATATTAGGTTATCGATCCGCCATGTCCGGACCGGACCGAAGACTAAAGGATTGGCTAATCCGGTCCCTTATCGGTCAAACGGCTCTTGGTAAAGATTTCTCAAATCCGTTTATATTTATATGGCTTGCAATTTGCCCAAAATTGTATGGTATTCAACTCACCATATCCTAAAAGTGAAGAGTTGGCTAGCCCGCAAGATTATGGCTTGTGGTAAAGGCGATGGAAAATCCATAATTGGTAATCGGCTCACCAAAGATAATATTGATAATTTATCTAAGAGTTGGCTAGTCCGTAAGGGTACGGCTTCGGTAAAGACAAAATCAAATCCGTTGAAAGTCGGTGGTTTGCTCAAAATCACATGGTTATCGGTGTACCATGGTTCTTACTTGAACTGAAACATTTGGCTACTCCGAGTAATGGCTTTTGGTAAAGAGTTTAAAATCCATTATGTTTTCTCAAATCATTGCTAGGGACTAGCAATATCTCGATGTGGGGATTGATGAGTGTGTAAATACTCATCATTTTATACAAAATAAACCGCAAAATCATCGAAAACACTCGAAACACATCAAAATGATCAAAATATCACAAATCGGTGTTTTATGTGTTTTAAATGCAAAAATATCAAAATCGGATGAAAACATATCAAATTTGCAAAATTGCGCTTTAGTCCCCAAGTTTATAAAATTGTCAAAATTAGTCCACGAGCCAAAATTTCAAAGAAAAGTCACCAAAGGTCTTTTAAAATCACAAATTATCATATTTAGTCCTTTGGTGAGAAATCTAAAAGTTTTGAGAAAATTGCAATTTAGTCCCTGAAAATCCAAAATGTTCAAAACTAGTCCTTGGAAATTTTCAAAAATGTCAAATTAGACCTTGGTCTATTAAAAGTTGGCAACATTAGTCCTTGGATTACATTTTCATAATTTACAGATTGGGTCCCTCATCTTTCAAAGACTTACATGTTTGGTCCCTTGTGTAATAATTCTACAAACCCAAACGGATCCTTTAATATACCCCAAGCCCAAAACAAACCACCCTAGCCCAATCATTTACCCGGTCCAATCCCTTGACCCGACCAAACCCAAACCCACAATTCAAAATAAAACACACCCGCCCCCTTTTCCCTGTCACCCCGACCAAACTGTCTGCACTTCTCCCCCCTCCTCAAAACCTTCCATAGCTACCCTATTACACCCATTGTCCCCTCCATCTCACCTACCCATCACCATTGCATTTAATGCTTTCCTTTCTGTCCCGGATATCCAACCAAGTTTTCCGCCAAAAACAAGGAAGGGCCAAGATTACTCAAAAGTCATCCTAGGGCTCGATTGTTCTTTGGAAATGTCGAGAGAGAAGAAAAGACTTTTGAGCTTATAAGAGTCCAAGAGGAAGCAAGAAAGGGAGTACTTAGTTAATTTTCAATTCCATATGTATGTCGTTTTATTTTCAATTAGCTTCGAATCTGTAATTTCAAGTATTGTTGGTATTGAAATTAAGTTATTTAATGTTTTGATTCGTTTGAGCCTTAATCCCAAGTTTCGTTTAAGTGCAAATTTAATGGTGTCTGTTCAAAATTTTAAATTCAAACTCTTATATTAAAGCGGCTATTAGTTAATATTTATGTTCAAAAAAGCTTTCTTAACCTTGTTATAGCTTTTAATAAGCTTATAAAGGAAGTTCAATTAATATTGATACTTGGTCAACGCAAGTCAATCAAGCGAGAGAATTTGGTTCAAACAGACATGGTAATGGAATTTGGGTGTTGCGAGCTAAATGTGGGTTGAATTGGTTTAGTATAAGTGGTATTGGAGTCCGGTTTAAAGTCGCAATTCAATTTGGACTTGAGTAAGTACCAATTCCACTTTGTTGTTCATTATTTTAGTTCAAGTCTGTAACATCTAGTTCCTTTTGATTCTGCGATAAGTGGTTGTTTAAATCGGTGTATATTGTTTTACTTGGGTTAGTAAAAGGCGATTGATTGTTAGGTCACACTAGATAAGTAGTTTGTTAGTTAAAATTTGCAAATTAGTCTCAAAAATGGTGTTTGGATCGGTAGTTTTATCGTGTTATAGGTAGATTCGATGGATAGAACTTGAGTTGCCATGCTTGTTTAGCTTCCTTAGACCCATGTCGGTCATAATTTTGTGCCTTATAGCTCGAAAGTCAAAATCATACATAAATTGTCTCAAGCTCTTAACTCATTATGATTTTGGATTAGCAAAATCTTGTGTTGTGTTTAGAAATCGGTGGCATAGCTTGTAGTAGTTTCATTTCACCATTATGCATCAATATCGGGTCTTACATTGAAGTCAAAAGTCACAAAAGTCAAAGTAATAATCTGCTTTGCGAAGTCGAAATGGTGTCGCATAAGTTTTATGCAAATTTGCAGATCTTGCAGGGGCTCACTTGAGTTCCTTTAGGTCTAATTTTGGTTTGAACACTCTTGGCCGGTCTAGATTAGGTTCCAATCCTTAGTTTTTAGTTTCTAGCTTATTCGCTTGCTTATTCTTGGGCTTAATCTTGGCACCACTCTCACTGCTTTTAGCTTAAAATTTCAGTTCATCAAATCTGTTCTAGCTTGTGATCCTGTGGTTATAACTTGTTGTATCTTGTTTCATTCTGGTTGTTTTAGCTTAATATAGCCTTTTGTCTCGGTTGGTAGCTTGTTGTAGCTTGTAGCTTATTTTGTCTAAACATTCATAAGCTATTTCACTTCGTTTCAAATCCTCCTCATAACCCTATGTTTTCCATTTTTTAGCTTTCTAGTATTATTTTAGAGTTTTCTTGAATTTTTCAGATTTTCCAAGTTCATTTGCTATTTTTCTTAATTTAATTTAGTTTTAAGCACTTTTAATTAGCTTTAAATATAAAAATTAAGAAAAGGTTCCAAAAATAATTTTTCATTTTTCTTAGGCTTAGATAAATATAAAAAGTAGAAAAGTAATTTTCCAGATTTTTCATAGTTTATTTTGTAATTTTTAGTAATTTAATTAGTTTTAATAGTTTAAAATTCATAAAAATAGAAAATAATCGAGAAAAATACAAAAATAGTTTTGAAAATTCTAGTTTGGTATTTTAGATTTTTCATTTCATAATTTTATTTTTCAAGCTTTATTTCCTATTTTCTTTTATTTTAGGTTATTATTAATTAGTTAAAAATAGTTTTTAATTTATAATAATTAATTAAATAGTCATAAAAATAATTTTCTATTTCTATAAATTTTCTTTTATCATTAGGATTGTAAAAATGTATTTTTCATATTTTTAGGATTTATCTTGTGTAATTTTCACGTTTTTATTTGTACGTTTACGTATTTTTAATTTAAACGTGAGTTTTTAGTTTTAAGTTTTAAACGTTCATCATTTTAAATATAGTGATAGCGTTTATTTAATAGGTTTAATCTTTTTAATTTCCTTTAATTTTCATTTTAGCCCTTGTGGTTTATGTCCTTTCTCCGTAGTTATAATAATTCCAATTCTCTTTTCCGTCGAAATCTCCCGATCACTATACGCGAGGTGATCCATTACCTGTTCATTTGGGACATAACGACCGGGAGACTCTATACTCCTCGGATCTTCATTGATTTCGTGCTTAAGTCGTTTTAAGTTTTCTTACGCTTGCGTGAGAGAACTTACTGTTTCTTGTCAATAAGAAACAACCAATCAATATTCAATAATTAAGTTTCATACTTCCTAAGCAAACACACAAATAAATTAGCGGGACATGGAGAACATGCAAGCATACACACAAATAATCAAAGACATAATTGAATTAATGAAGCAAAGACTTATCTTGGTGTAAGATAGGGTTAAAACCCTAAAATCTTGTACAAGACACCTTAGGTTCGGTTTTAGGTTTTTACCCAAGACTCTCCACCCAAAGACCAAAAATTCGGATTCTATATATAAGATTACAATTGTGACGACGTCACCTTATGTTTAGTGACGCCGCCGTGTCGCCGCCATTAGGGTTTCGTCTTGGCCACGTTAACCTTGCGACGGCGGCACCTTATGTCTGTGCCGTCTCTTCGCTTCCGGCGTCGTGCTGATTGCATCTAGGCCGCCCGAGTAGCGACGGCCTACTCTTTCACCACTAGACGCCGTCTCTTGAAAATACGAGTTTAGAGTTCGTCCCGTCACAATAATTCTCCGACGGCGTCGCAATTAACACTGACGCCGCCGCCTTCACATTCAAAGAATCGTGAGTGTCTCGATTTCGACTTTGGCCATTTTCTTCATATATTCGCGCTTCTGTCCAAATAAGTGTCATTCCAACATTTTGCCTTCACGAGACCTAAAAGTGAAAAGGAACGATATTAAGCAATAACGGATACAAAGTGATCAAATAAGGACTTAAACGACCCTCAAATGGTACCTTTAAAACCTTATCACCTCTTAAGGAGAGAAACATGATGTTGAATTAGCATTGGAAGATTGGTACAAATTAAAGCTTGGAAGCTCGAAATTGATTAAGGAACTGATCAAGCAGATGGGTGCAACCATATAACCGACATCAAAGGCGAATAAGATCAAACATCAAGATTCTTGATAATATTATTATTAAAGATGATGACCATGGAGAATCATGTGATAAATGGCTTTCGGATAAGTTGGGAACATTTTGGCTCAATAATTCTTCAAGAAAAAAGGGCTTGATAATTGGATGAATGAACACCAACGAATGATGGAAGTAGGCCAAGTTCAAAGACCCCATAGAGCCCATGCTGCTCGAGTCTAACTTAAAGACTCGTTAATAAAGAAAAGTGCTCTTTCGGAGACAACCCGAATTATCCCTTTATTTTGTTTTTATTTCCTTTCTGTTGGGTTTGTGTTTTCTAACCATTTTGCAGAAACAATGAAGTAATTATTGTCATAGCTTCTTGATTCGAACGAGTTACTGGAACTCATCTTGGTGATTACGCCGTAACCAACATTTTAGCAAAGATAATTCTTGACGATTACCAATTACGGCGTAATACCATCTCGTTGGTTACGCCAGTAACTATTCGCTTTCACAATTTCATACTGTGTTTTGCCGATTCGACGTAACTCTTTCATAGGAGTTATGATGTAACTCTCCTCTCGCTTTAATTCTTTGTTTTAAAACACAAGAACCTTGTATTAGTTTTTAAATGAACTTTGTGGGTATGTTCCTCAGAACTCTCACGAGACTTCACTCGTCCACTGGGACACCAAGTGGTTTAAAGGCTTGTTGCATTCGCTAAATGCAACCGTGATTCCTACGAAGTGAGTTAGGTTTGTTTTTCATTTTATTTTTCTTTTTAGAATTATGCTTGTCGGTATTGTGATTTGTGGATTGAAGTTTGTTCATGACGCTTAAACGAAGGCACGATCCTTTCTCGTGGGCCTTCTTCTTTTGGAGCAAACTTGAGGAAGTTCTCGCCTAATTATACCTTTCTCTTCACCTTTATTTTAATGCCTAGTACAAAAGGGACTTTGTACAATTCAAGTGGGGGGACGGGAGTAGAATTATCTCTTGAACTTTATTTCGCCCTCATTTTTCTAGTTTATTTTGAAAAATTATGCCATTTTTAAAATTTTGACATTTTTTTCCGAACCTAACTAGATTAGACCTTAGCCGAGCACATACAACCCTTGATATTACATGGTGAGATTAGCCTTATCCGTTTCCAATATTTTACCCCAAATCCACCAAATTATGAGTGTGCCGGTAGCTTGTAAACTTTATAACTTGGCCTTTGCATCATTTCGAGACCATAGACGAGGTATGTTGAGTTAGCTCGATATATTTGGACTTTTCAGTTTTAGAAGGCAATATTATAGGATTATCACCCAAACAGCCTACCATTGTGAGTCTATCGATTAGTCACCTCGACTTTTCGACCCCCATGTGAAACCCTTTTGTTGCACTCCCCTTTAGTGCAAGATACCCCTAGATACACCCTTCCGAGCCATTCCTTTCATTTTTCACCCCAATATATTGTTTTGTTACACCTTACACCTTAGCCTACCCCGTAGTCTTTATTTGTAATTGGGAAGTCATCATTTGCCTAAGTTCAAGGTTCGAGTGGAAAGGTTTGGAAATCACGCTTTCATCAACGACAATTCTGAAGATCATTGAAGACCCCCCGAATTCCCATTGTTCATCTCAAGTGGGGGGATGTTATGTTATCATGTAATGATTATAAAAAAAAAAAAAAGTTGATTGAGTTATGATTTTGTAAAGTGCGATGTTATAAGCACTATAGTATGAGCTTTATTGTTTAGTATCGAGGAGGCCACCTCGGTCACATTGGAAGATTGGAGTTGGTGTTATTCCAACTGAAGAAGAAAAGGTAGTGTGCCCATCACGACGTCCTCTAATGACACATCTACCTTGCATTTCATGATCTGGTCTCTAGACTTCTAAGCTTGAACTTTGGGCAGACGGTAATTGGTGATGACTTAGTTATAGATATAGACTACCTGCTTGTTTTTCATTTTACACCAATTATATATCCCATGTCTTATCCTACCCTTTAGTCCTCAAGCGTGTCTAGGTGATGCAATGAGCAACCTTTGGTGTCTTGACCATGGATTTGGTCATGTATCATTGATTTTGTCCACTTGCGTGACATGTTAGTAATGACGAGTCACCCTTAACCTTTGTCGTGTTCACCCATATTGCCTTCGAGAATTGTTTAGCCCTTAACTCTAGTGGTGGAGATTTATGTAACCGCCAAGCTTATAATAGAATACATGCTATGACTGTGCGATTGAGTGATCACCCCGAAATTGACACTTAGAATAGTTGAGAGATTTGAGTGTTTGTTCCCCTTTCGTGAGGTGTTTGGCTTTATTTTATTCTAGCATAAGGGATTTGTTAACTCATATTTTCCAGGTTTTGGGAGATATCTTTTTAGGAATCTATCTAATAAGGTCTACTTGAGGGCAAGTAAAGTTCAAGTGGGGGGATATTTGATAACATCAAATAGTCCTGAATATTAAGTGTCAATTTCCCCCGTTAATGCTCGTTATTTATATCATTTATATGGATTTACGCTTGTTTTCCATTGTTTTACACTTTCAGGTAAATTGCTAGCATTGGAGCTAAAGAGACGCGGAAATGGAAACGTTACTAAAGATTTATCACAAGATGCTTATTTTGAAGAAGTTACGGCGTAACTCATCTCTCACATTACGCCGTAACTATTCGTGACCCGTAAGTCCAACTTATCAAGAGGTTACGGCGTAACTCTTCCCAAAGGTTACAACGTAACTCCATTAGGTCAAAAGAGGTTCCACGCCGATACTTACGCCGTAACTCATCGCATCACTTACGACGTAACCAAGTTTATTGAAGACTACGGCGTAACCACTTATAAGGTTACGCCAGAACTAGCGTATCTAGTGCATTTACGGTGAAATAGAAGGTTACAACAGTAACTCATCTATTGGTTACGCCATAACCCGCACCGCCTATAAATACCCCATGAATTCCAAGATTTCAAAGCATCCCATTCCACAAACAACACTTTGAGAACGTGGGAAAAGCTCAAGGAGGTCTAGGGAAGCATACGGAGTGTTTCAAGGAGAAGTCACACCATTACAATAAGCTTTAGCGTTTATTATTTCTTTTACTTTCAATTCATGTATTTCGCACCTCGAATATTGAATTGATGTGCATGATTAATATGAGCTGCTAAGCACCCTTTGGTGCTAGCCTAGTTATGATTCCTTAATTGTTTTGTTTAGTTTACCTTTACTTCCGTATAATTATTTCTAAGTGTATGCATGCATAGTTCTTTGGTAGTCACCCCGGTTCGGTAGTTTTGAATAGCGATAGAGGCCAATTGCCTAGGAGATATGACCAACCGACCTTAGGTGAGCGGACCGAGACGGAAGGGTAGATATGACCAACCGACGACCCTTTCTACTTGTGCGATTTGACCAACCGATCACCTATCGTTTGGATGAACTTAAGAATTGGGGGTGTAGTGTCTAAGTTCCTAACGGTCGGACACTCATTATTTAGAATCTAGCATGTAGCGGTACTTAATGACTTGGCTTAGGGACCGGAACAACAGGGACTTATGACGGTCTACCGATTTCTCTGTGGTGGCATCTTTGTCGATAGGTTAGGCTTAATTGACCAAATTTTGTCCTCTCAAATTTGACCCTACCAAGTAATTGGAAGTAGGTTGACGAGACATAACTAACTAGGAGGATTAACTAGGTTAGCACCACTATTCCTCTATTGATTTCCTTCTACCATTTATTTGCTTTTATATTACGCATTAGTAGTTTAATTAATTAAAACCCTATCAAACCATTAATATTCGTGACAATTAGACTTAGTAATTATCCAACACACATAGCTCTTGGGACGACCTCGGCTTTACCATTTACTACACTACACACGACCGGCACACGCCTGTTAGTGCATTAGGGTGAACCATAGGTATAGCGAGACACTATAAATATTAAGACACAGTCAAGAAAACCTGCATCAATTATAAAGCTTGCTCGTAGAAAAGGAAGTCTTTTGACCCCGAACCGGCTATCATCTTCTATCATCCATGTCATGGGCCCCTACATCCCTCACCTTATCCCACTTTGCATTAATTGCCAATACACACATCAAATATCCTAAGGATATTTTATTGGTGACATCACCACTGCAAAAGCACTTTTACTGTGTTGTTCAACTGTTTTCCCTTAAAACACGTGATACCAGGGTTCGCGGTCGAGAAAACCTCCTTTTCTATGAGCAAGCTTTTCAACCCTTTAGGCCGTGAACCTAAACGTTGTAGTGTAGTATGTGGTAAGCCTCGAGGATTAAACGTTCTCTAGGGGAATAGGAATGCTAGAAAGAGATATATGACGATAAAGTGGGGGTTGAGGATGATTCATTTTAGTCTTTTTTATGTTTTTTTTAGAAAGCAAAGGTAAAATCTCAGGGTATATGATTGGGGGTGGTACTTCTACCAATTTCACTACTTAACTAATTATCTAATTATCTGATTAACAACGGATAGTTTATGTTTAATTGAGGTGTGCTCGTATGATGATTAAAGATGTGTTCACTTAGATGCTATTACTCCCTAGTTATCTTTTATTGGTCGGGTAAATTGTCGGCCTTTATCTTAATTGATGCGTTGTATTCGATTAGTCGTAGGGGTGCCTAATTCCCTAGTTCTATGAATTGTCACTCTCTTTAGAATACCCAGATCGGCAAGTGCAATAGCATCTCCCGAATACACTATTATCATAAAGCTACAACTCACGCAATAAACACAACGATGGCCTAGGTGCACTCTTATGGCTTTTGCTATTTAGGACGCTCAAGCTCGCAACAATGAATGAAAAGCCGCTTTTCCTTACTCTAACGCTACCAATTAAGACAAGAGACAACCTAACAACAATCAATAACTAGGTTTCATAGATCTAAGCAAACACAAGAATAATTTAGCTAGACATGTTACACAAGCAAGCATACACACAATCAATTGAACATGGGGTAGACATAATGATAAATTGAATAAAAAACTTATCTTGATGTGTAAAATAGGGTATGGTACCCTATAATATTGTCTAAGTCAGACTACAACTAAGTTAGGGTTTGCTCTCTAAAATTTTGCCTCTTAAAATACAGAAAAATCAAATTCTATATATAGATTTACAATCGCGACGGCATCACCTTTTGCTAGTGACACCGTCAGGTCGGCGTCATTAGAGTTTTGTTCGGGCCAAGTCATCGTTGGGACGACGTCACTTAAGATGTGTGACGCCGTCAGTCTTCATGTAGGACGTCGTCTGAATCTTGGATCTTGGGCGTCTGGTATAGTGTTTGTGAGTGACACCTTCCAGAAATAAGGCGTGACACCGTCATGCTTTAGGATCAGAAATTCCGCTGAGCCATCGCGTGCACTTTTGATCAAGTCTTCAATAGAGGGACGGCGTCACCCTTTGGATGGGACGCCGTTAGGTGTGCAGAATGGCCTTTGATCTTGACTTTGCCATTTTCTTCATGTTTTCGCTCCTTTTCGTCCAAATATTCTTTATTCTAGCATTTTGCCTCTAAAATACCTAAAAAGTGAAAAGGAACGATTTTGAGCAGTAACGGATATTAAATATGTCGATTTAAGGCTTAAATGACCCCCTAAGATGTATGTTTTAAATCCTTATCAAATATCCCTACACTTGGTATTTGCTTGTCCTCAAGCAATTGTGCTTTTGGCCATTCAATTTATAAGTTAGGGGTATGAAGCATTGGTTTAAGATAGTCTACAACAAGTACAAGCGCCACAATAGTTATAACAAGCACGAAAATTATACACTAGTACCTCACAATTGATGTTTGGATTCTCTCGTCTCTCGGGTTTATATGAAATATAATATAAATGGAAATGGAAGATAAACACTCATTACCTGGCATAGTACATAGATTACCATAAGCTTGAGAATAGATCAAACCTCCACCGCTTTGGGGTAAGCACCTAGGAATAACTATCTAAGAGGTCTTTACAAGGGTTGTAACGTTAGGATTAGGGTAGGAAAGTAAAGGGTTTTGTTGGATAGGGGATATTTAGTGGTGGCAAGTCAAAAATCTTATGTTACAAGCATGTAAAGCGTGGCGTTGCTAAGCCAAGAATCGACTCACTAACACTAGATAACTTGAAACAAAACAAACATAAACTTAAAAACATAAACATAAATGATAGATGTTGGATGGTAGCCCGTATGTTTTTCTCATTTCTTTCATTTTTTTTAACAACTATTTTTTTTACATACCTTTTTACTCTACCATCCTCTACGATAACATCAAAATATAAGGGATTTTTAGGAGCATCTCTACACTTGAGTTTTTGTTTAACTAACACTAATTGACCCGATTTGAAAAGATCAAAACACTTGGAGTATTTAATTACGTAGACAAATAGAATTTGAATTTATCGTTCTTTCCCGTTACTCCATAAAATATTAATTTTACCCATGAGTCCCAATCGTCCCAAAACTATATACAAAAGATATGACTCGACTTAGCAACCATGCAAGTAACTAGATAATTGAACTAAGGGTTTAATAGTGATAACTATAATGCACTAAAGATGAGTGCATACAAGGTAGGCTAAGGCGATTTGGGTGTAACATTTGGGGGTGGATTGTAAACAATGATCTTCATTGATATTCCGGAAAACCGAAACATCACGAGAACCGCGAAAAGGATAGGCTCTGAGGGGTTAACTAGGGGTATCGTGTACTAAAGATGAGTACATCGCAAGGGTGTGTGGTAATTACTCAACCGATGTAGAAGATGTAATTATAATACATGTTTCAAACAAGGGTTATCTTAATGCCTCTTATCATTTAGTTACTCCTAAATACATAAGTGTAGTCTCACTAGCGATCTTAGAATGCATCACAAAACAAGTTCTAGAATCTATTATACTACAAGTACACTCACTAAACATTAAAGATGAATGTTTTTATTCCTAAAGATCTAGGGGCGAACCTCACATTTTTGTGCTAGTCATATAATTCCTATCCATGAGACGCTTTATTAAGACTAAAGTTTAGCTCGTAAATGTCATAAAAAAATTTAAATTTGGTGCTAAAATTTCCCTAACAAATATTTCTTAGTGTTTATTACACTAATTACTAAGGACAAAACAAATAATCAAGTGAGTGAATAGTTTCTAAGTTCCCGTTTTATTCTCCCTCCCTACACTTAAACTGAGTATTGTCCCCAATGTTCCCCGAAAGCATCAAAGTTATGATAAAGGAAGGTAAGTAAGGAAAAGAAACTAATAATCCCCTGATTAGCTCGGTAGGGTATGTGTGAAGTTGCGATTAAATCCTCCTCCAAGAAGAATGCATAAGTAATAAGGTTCATTTAATATGTGTTTCTTCTTCTTGTCCAATATAACTTGCATACTCATAAGAAATCAAACGAAACCTTCGCATAAAATCGACGGTAAAACTATATATGACACACACTACACTAGAAAGCAAGTAAGATATAATACTTGTGGAATGGATGTTTGCAGTTTTTCTGGAAAATTAATAATTGTGGATTTCCAAAAATTATAAATTATACAGAAAACGAAACTGATATTTTGTTTCTACATTGCCTGACGCCGTCAGGCTCGCCTGACAAAAACTGGTCTTCTGCGTTTTTCTGAAAAAGTTCTGGAAAAATTACCTCATTAAAACCTGGAAAAATTTCTGCAAAACATCCATCATGACGCGATACAAGCATTTGACTCTAACAAACTGTAACATATTGGATTTCACAAGCACACAATCAATCACAAATAAGGCGTATAATTAGATGGTTTAGAGAGAGAAAGTGGGATATTCTAGAAAGAGAAACTCATGGAAGGTTAGATTCCAAATGAACATCCAACCCTCTCCCTTGTGGGGAGAGGGCTATTTATACAAACTACTACGCCCTCCTACGGGCTGTGGATCAGGCATACAATGGGTAAAGACCCGTCCTTCCTCGTGTTGCACTAGACTAAACTATACTAAAAACTGACTAACAACTAACATAATAAACGATATGTCTACGAGCTAACTTAAGCTAGATTACACATGGGGTGACCGATGCTTCACAATATAATTTCCAATTCCTAACAATCTCCCCCTAAGGAAGGTCACCCCAAGAATTACATTGTGAATGCTAGCATTCTATTTAATCTTTAATCTTGAGCTCGTAGACATCAAATCATCAAGATATTCAAAAATTTTGCTTCCGTGGTGAATTCATCATTGTCCAACTACAATGTATGTTTAGTGGAGGTTATAGAGCTGATCCACATTGATGACCTTCGAGCATTAATAGAGATCATCAGCCATAGTTAATCTCAGCATCACCCATTGTTGTGTTGCCAGCATATGATGTTGTGACATTTGGACCGACATGCTCACATTCTGGATCATGATATATTCTCATCAGATTAGCGTAAGCTTTCGTTGATTCATGATATTGGCAGCAGCGTAGCAGAAGCATGGAGTGAAAATATCATAGTCATTGATGCACTTATCGTGATTTCTTTAGAGATGAATGTGTATTGTGAGCATGCGGCTATGGATTGACCGCTTCATTCGATCACCGCAAGCGCCGGACGTACACGCATACAACGAGCAATAAAGTGCGAAAGTGTCTTTGATCACTTTCATTGAATTGAGGTACTCGCCCACGGTTACCCGTTGATCAAGACAAGCACTGCTGATCGGTATAATTCAAGAATTTCCTTGACGGGGTTTCGCGGATGATCTAGTCGTTCTCAAACCGAACGTCTCAAAGAAGACAACATAGAGTGAGTGAACCGGAGAATTAAGATTCATCGATTGATGAAAAGAGATTTGAAAACAATCGTATCGCTCAATAGAAATTCTTTTGCAATACAATGAAGGTTTTAATAAAATCAATTATTAATCATAAACACCTTTTATTTTGAAATATTTGTACACAATCGATGTGCTAAAGAAAAGAGTTTTTAAGTACAACGACCGGTTTTCAAAGGTATCCGTCAATCCATAACTGAACCGAGATTGATTCAAAAGATTGAATCGCCCATTGTTTCATTCATTGTCACATGGTTGATCTATTGAATAGATCTCACATGCCACCCACGAGGAGCTCGTTTGATGTTGGCTCCAGAAGGCTTTCCATCTTCATTGTGAATATGTTTGCATATCACTTAGATGTTCTGGCAATACCACAAGGATAATGCGTAGGACTCATAAGATATAATCTCTCTTTCCACATTGTGTGAAGTAGAGAGTCTTCATTGAAAGTGTCCTAATGAGATTTATAGATGATCTCGTGGCTCTAGACTCAATTGTGCATATTTAGATCCTATTTCGGAGACTAGGGAGAGGGTCTCCTTCTTCAATATCAACAAACTCTAAGAGAAAGTCGATAGATAATGTAGGTTCCCCGTGAGAATGAAACAAGCCCTTTTAATAGGAACTTGAGTGGTTTGGGAAGTTATAGTGCAGTGCGTCACTGGGTCCATGACGTCTTGTCTTCAATACCGATGTTACCTTAGTAAACACCAAGAGGCATATGTATTGAACCCTTCTTGCCTAAGGTTGAATTATTGGAGGCTATTTCATTTCACCCTTTTCACATTCAATTTCTTTTCATTCTTCAACCTCTTCAAGCTTACCGAGATATCATAACTAGAACCTTGTTGGGTTTATTCCACTCTAGCTCTATCTCACCGCACTCTTCCCATATCTCACTTTTCTCCTTTTTCATCATACCTAAGGACTCTACACTATCTAGTGGATTGTCCTCGGTAGATCTCTCCGGTTACGGCGGATCGTGGGAACGAATACCTAACCTAACTATCCTTATAACACCATGCATAAAGTAAATTGGTCGGTCTTTTGGTATTGTTCATTCCTTTTATGAAACCAATTAAAAAATCATTTGGAAAAACAAGCAAGGTACTTGTCATATAATATCAGAGTATTTTGTACTTTAATAGTTTTGATCTTTTAGAAATGCTCCCCCTCAACATGTGCACATGATTTTATAAATTGTTTAGCACATGGAGACAAGAGTTCTTTGAAATAATGTTTTTGAAATAATTTCTTGATCACAATTTTCGTAGAAAAAGCCATTTGAATTTCCTTGGTAAATTCTCCCCCTCAATATGTGCGTAGGATATTAGAAATCATTTTATCACATAGAGGAAAGAGATCTTTTTGAAATACAACCACGATTGCCAAATATTTAGAGACCTTTTAACACACACTCAAGGTACCTTATGTTAAAACATGGAAATCTTTGTACCTTGAGGATTTGAATTTGTTTTGAAATGCTCCCCCTTAATATATGCTTCGAGATTCGAAAATAGTTTAGCACATATTAGAGAGCAGTATGCACTTTGAGACAAGAATGGTCATCTTTTATCATCTTTCATATTTATATCACATTTTCTCCCCCGATCAAAAATTTCAAATCCTTTGAGATTTTGGATCTCAAGTGATTTAAATATGTATGAAACAAAACATTTGTTGGAGAAAAATGTGTCCGGTTTTATATGATCTTAAGTGGACAACACTGAAGTTCCCTTTTAGACAAAAAAAAGGGAAACCACAATACATAACCTAACACTATTACATGCATATTAGTTGTTCATAGTATATACACCACATTTTATACATCAAAAGTACAAAACAGAAACAACTTCCGGAAGATGTCTTCATTCAGTTCTTTGAAGCGGTTTGTAATGACCTTCACGAAGTACGCCACCCACAAAGCTTTCAAGGTCATGAAAGATCATTCGAGTCTTAAGTCTTCGCCAGATCGCAGCAATGAAATCTTCACACCTCTCCAAATCCTCATCAGACCAGAATTTTGTTCTGTTCCACGGCTTCAGATCAAATCTGATTTCTTTTACTCTAGAGTTCAATTCTTCTTCGACCATCTTGAGAGTACCATCACTGAATTTGTAGAGCTCGCACAGTCTCATTAACATGCGTGTCTTGTATCTGTCGGTGAAGAGGACGGCTCTAGGGGTGTCAAGAACTCTATAGTCGTGATGAAATTCATGTCCTGAGGCATCCCATTGCGGCCTTGTAATGTTTACCCGAGTCTGGTAGCTTTCCATTCCTAGTGAAAATCCTCAACCCTTTTCGAATGACTAAGCCCCGATCCAAAGGTTGACATCGATCGAGAGCCTTCTTCTCATGGATGGTAGATGTTCAAGATGTCCTTGGAGGTTCAAAAGATAGAGATCTTCAAAGTCATTTGGCAGCAGATGTTTGAAGTCGTTTTCTTCTATAACATAATTTTTCTGGTCTGCTCTTCGAAGAACTATCTTCTTAAGGTGGTCATAACCATAGATTGGGAAGAGCTCTACACTAACAACACTTAGAATTCGCAGCTTCGATCGAACAGCTCTGCGACTCTTTTTAGCACTATGTCTGTCAATGTAGAATTTCTTCTTCTTGAACCACCAATGAGAAATGCCATATGAGGCAGCAATGTCATACTCTTATTCTTTATCTACCCAGAATTGATCCGGAACCATCTGTTCAAGACCCTGATCAGAATAGGTAGCAGCTTTCATCTTTGAGATCGATAAGGCTGGTCTTCTTTCAGTAGAGCGAGCACATAGATAGTCCAGGTCATGATTGAAGAAGAATTCAGACTAAACGGTCATTTGTCCTGGTTCACCACCGAGAGGAAGAGGCTTGTTAACATTAAAGTGGCTGATCTGCTCACTGACTTGATCATTCAGCATTTTATGACATTCTTCCATCTGGTACTGAAGCTGATTAACATCTGAGTGTGAGACTTTCACGATTTCAAATGCAGGACCTTCAAGATCCTTTGGAGTGATGGACGAGATTCCCTTCTGATCACAAAACCACTTAATGAAGCCGCCCATATCTCCAGTGAAATGAAGGAGAGAGTCTTCACTTGGGGTTTCATAGTTGGTAGGAATTGTTGAAGCTCAGTTGTTGTCAGGGACCATCGTGTCAGACTCTGGGATGGACCAAGAAGGTTCTGGAGATTGAGGTCTCTCTACGGCAAGCCAACTTTGAATTGTGTCTTCGAAGGTGTAACTCTAGAGATATTAGGCGCATTACGACACGTATGCATTAAACCAATGATCTTCGATGGCATGGGATATGTTTGGTGGATGCATCATCGTCATCGATTCGACTCTGCCATGACATATGATTCTTCATGAAACACTTGATCTTCGTGAATAGAAGAGAATGTGGTGTGAACCTTGAATCAACCGTGGTCCAAGCCGCAGATTTCTTATGTGTTCCCGATCTCGGATGGACTAGATTGATTGGAAGGTTTTGGTGGAGATGATGGTGGTTGTGGTGGAGGTGTGGGGTTGTATTAGAAGATCCACCACGAAGTTCCAGCTCCTCGGATGGAGGTGAAGGAGGTGGTGGCTTGGGACCTCCGGACATATCATGTGATCTCATTGGGCGCCTTTCTTTTCTTCTTATCATCTCTTTCTCATACATCCTCTACAAACCGCAGATAATTATCAAGTCTCATCGATTCCTCGAGTGCTTCAGATAATTTCTTATGAGTATCGTGCGATGCTCTCCTACTTCATACATTCTTTACGAGAGAGTCGATCTCATGTCGAGATAGGCAAGTCTTTGAATCGCTAAAGTAATGGAGCCTTCATTGCCCATTCAACCGCATCTTTAATATCGCCTTCTATTGCCTTTGTTACAATCTCATTGAGGTTAATATTCTCCGACTTTTGACACGGCTATCAAGATTATTGACGGCGATAGGAAAATGCTTCTCAATAGTTGCAATACGTGTCATAGCCTCTTCGAGCAATTGCTCGATAATTTTGACCGGAGGAGGTGAGGCGTGAGGTGGTGAAGCAGGAGGAGTGATGGTTTCACTGATGGTGACAACATTTGATGGATCATTAGCGGGTTTGGGTGGTGGAAGTACGGTTGTATGAGACGGTGCTGACATAGGCGGGATGGTTGAAGTGTCTTGCTGTATGTCGACGGTAAACATGGATTCCACTTCCTCTTTCTCATTACCTTGCTTAAGAGTCTCAGTGTCTGAGGGTTTGTCATTAATAAATTGATCACCGAAAGAGAAGTCAGTATCTAGATTCTTCAATGAGGAAAGAGAATCAGTAGACTGGTTTGGTTCATCCAAATGTCTGGTCTCATCAGATCTTGACTCAAGGTTTTCATGTGAGTCTTTATGCAATTCTTCATCAACATTATGATCAGACTGGGTATCACTTGATGCAGGAGTTTCTTCTTGTGCTTCGGATACCTTCTTTTCCAATTCAGATTGTTCATGAGTTGAAGATGATTCAACACTTCTTTTCTTCAGCTCAAATTGAGTGGTAGTTCTTGATGGTGAAGAGGAGAAGGTCAGAAGCATGTGAGCAGCTTGTTCGGCATCTTCACCAGCAATCCCTTTTCCTTTGTCTTGAGTGGAAGGAGTTGCTTGTCGTTGTGCAGGTTCGGGTTCCCTTAGTACAATTCCTCCTCTTGGTACTCTCATATTCGACTTTCTAGGCTTTGCTTGATTCCAAGTTGCGGTTGACATCATCTTCATCAATCAAACTCATATTACCCTTCAAACCTCGCCTCAACATTTCCTTTTCCACTTCCTTCTTCTTTCTTTTACGCTCGGGTTGTGGTGTCGAGGGTTGTGACCTTTCACATCTTCTTTTGGAAGGCGATATATGAAGTCTTAGAACCGAAGTAGACTTAGCAGTTTTGGGTTGTGGTGGAGTGGTAGAGACATCAACATTAACATTGGATCTGGAAGCCCTTTTCTTGTACAGTTTGAAGTGATCCGTCTTCTTAATATCGTTAGTGAGAAGACTATCAGGAATTGGCAGTCCAAAGATCTCTTTATCGACACCTCTAGAAATATATTTGAGGTTGCCGAGAACAAATTCATCCTTAGCATTATGTATGGCTGATTCACTCCTAGGATTGAAGTTATGAGTCTGTTTCAAGTACTGGATAACAAGCTTCGAAAATCTGATGCTAGGAATCACAAGTTTGTCTACTTTCTTTCGTCCCTGAGCTTTATTCTGAAAGTTTGTTCTATCGGAGATAAATGTGTTCATTGACAACGAGAATTCTTCCCAGATACATTTCGAGACATTAACATTCACCCCATTAATGATACCCCATAGGATTTGCAAGATGGGAATCCTCACTTTATCGAATCCTGACGTTTGCCAGATAAGCATAAGTTGAGAATTGTTGTCATTGCTCTCCAGGGTTGATACATGTGTCCGGTAATGATGTTAGAAGCCCTTGATATGCCAACTTGATAACCCAAACCAATCAGAAAGACTATTAGCTCTTCCGCACTAGGTGGAGGTTCAGATCGTATGGTGGGGTTGTGGTGTGATTCTAGGGCATTCTTGAGAATGTCGAATTTATCACAAATTCCTTATCATCCAACTTGCGGTATATTGAGCCATGATTTTGTCCCATTCAATGGTGTTCCGTAATTGTTGTAGGTAAATGGTGGGAATTGTGCATTGCTTGGTTAGGCAATCAAGAAATTTGTGTTTTGAGGATATCAATTGACACTTTAAGTCATCGGATTTTGTTGTAACTTTTCCATATCCACATAATGCTTACTTTTTCCTATCTCTACCCATTTATCTTCGTGAAGGATTTCGTTATCGTAAGAACTTTGGGTGGAGCAGGGTAGTAAGATTCTCGATGAGGTTGTGTTTGCCATTGAAGATCTAAAGGTACACACATACAACAACAATGATTGAGAGCATGTTATTTAAGATGTGGTTAGTTAAGCACTATTGAATGCAATCTCATGATAAAGACACAACACATAGCAAATTTGACTGAGTACCCATAAGCAGATTGAAATAGATTGAGTGGCATTAGAAAGTTTTCAAGGTAACAGCTCCTTTAGACACAGTTTTCGAGAGACAAGTTGTTTTTTAATCAAATTATTTAAAACCACAGTTGCTATGAAATAATTTCATGAGACAAGATACTATTATGTAAATGTTATAACAGGTTGTTAAAACAAGTTGTCATATCAAGTTCCTACAAGAGAAACCAGATACAAATTGCTTAAACAAAAATGTTATAGCAAGTCTCTAAGAGTAAATTGTCAATACAAGTCGCTACAGGAAATCCTAAATCAAGTCGCTAACATGAGATTATAATAGCAAGTCGCCTTAAATAATTTAATGAAATAAGTCACCACTTGAAAATTGAACCAACAAGTCGCTAACTTGTAAAGACAAGTCGCTATCAAAACTGTCAAGGCCAAGTCGCTACATTCAAAGTTACTAAGTTGCGAACTTGTAAAGACAAGTCGCCATAATAAACAACAAGGCTAAGTCGCTATATATATTAATAAAGTAAGTCGCTAAATAGGAACACTGTCAAAATAAGCAAACCAACTCGCTACGAAGAACACAGGTAAGATGCTACCAAGAACATTTCGAATCAACGACTAACACCACACTCAAATCAACAAATGCAACCATTAAAATCCTGCAATCTCACTAAGATGCAACCCAAACCAACAAACAATAACAGAAACACAAGCAACGCAACCCACATACAACCATATTAACGAATCGCTTAAACACACTTTACAACTCATAACTATATAAACAATTATAATCCAAGTGAATCCCATTCTGCACAAAACCCATTAACACATGTAATATTAGTTTCAATGGATGAATCCTTTAACACACCTAAGCGAGTGAAATAAAGAATGATCAATCAGCACGAGTGGGATCTGATAAAGGATCTGTGTTAGGATATGCGCATAAGTATATTACATATAAGGAATGGAGAAGGATAGATAAAACATGTACCACAATCAAGTTGCTAAGAGAGATTTTTCACGAGAGAAAATAAAACACACGAAAACCTTTTTGATTTTTGAAATTATGAAAAGTAAACGATAAGTCGCTAGGGTATAGGGACAGATTTTTTCAAGAATACCAAGTTGCCACTCAAAGTCCCTGTAGTTTTGTGAGAGTTTAGAACTCGCTAGCAAAGTGTATTAACAAGTCGCTAAGACTTTACATAACAAGTCGCTAACCCAAATTTAACATGCTAAGTTGCTAACTCATTAAAGGTAACACTTTCACCATGAACTTATCGATTGCAAACTAACACGATAGCATAAAAGATAATCATAATAAGATAAGTAAACTAACACAATGGACACCATGAAATAGATAAGCAATCAACACAGAAGACACCACGAAAACAAGACAAGACAAAGACATGCATTTGGGCACAATACATGTCCAACAATGGTGCAGAGACAAACGAGATAACTTGTAAAATTCTCCCCCTCAATCAATGTCACCAATGAACATTGATTGAATATAACCCACCCATTATGAAACAAGAGTATATCTTTTGTTCGAACTTCATCTATGAGCCCGTGTCATTATTGAATGACATTCTAGGACCGTAGATGTTATCGATAACAAGAGATATATCTTTTATTAGATTGTGGGAAATGATTTTAAATTATGAATTAAAAAATGATTTGAAAGAAAGATTTGTAAATATAATGATTTGTAATTTTTTTAAACCGATTTGTACACGATTAAAAAGAGCGAGTCCCGATTCAAGTCGAATAGGGTCAAAGCACGAGGTACATCAATTCGCAAGCTATAACTCCGAGTGAGCAATATTCATTTCGATGGAAACCAAGTCATGATGTTCTGATTGAATTGAGCATTGTACACGAAAAAGACTGAGGACACATTGCACTAGAAGCACATGTAGTATTACACATGGATGAGTTAGTGACATGAGTAATCTCACTATTGGATGTATCACGCTTTGATCTAGGCGTGTCATTAATAGAGATCCCTTTAGGTTCAATATTCTTGAAGAGTTTTCCTGGGCATCCACTTAAGGCAAGATCTAGGTATGTAAGTCCGTTTGGATCCTATAAACTTAAATAATCGCTAGTGGGAATCCATTTGAAACAATTGCTAGTAGATTTGGATGTAGGCACTTCCTCTTTTGAATATTGGTCCTTTGTAATTAGTTGGTTTCTCGGGATTGATCACCATTTGATGCTTCTTATGAGAACTAGATGAACTCCTAGTATTCCCGATCTTTGACCTTTGAGCATTAACACAGGGTTTGTTATTCATCATATCGGAATGAAGTAGTGAAGGATTGGTTTTGTCAAAACAATATTTGCATCAACTTGGGAGGCAAGCCTTGATTTCGATGGTTTAAATCTTTCGCTTCTAAAAGCATTGGGCTGCTAACTATAGTATGTTTTGAGTTGTTCGAATAGTTGGCTTTCCCAAGGTTGATGGTTTTGCAAACTTAGTGTTCACCCTATTTCCAATAGATTTCCTAAGCTCATTTTTAAGGCAACAATAGTGAAGCTCTTATCCTAATTTGGGCTTTGAGGCATCAATGTCGACCAAGAAGGAATTAGTTTGATCAATCAACTTGGAATTGTTCTTTAATAAGTTCTTTCTTAAGGACTCATTTTCCCTCAATAGGTTGGACACACACAGAGCCAGTTCATCATTCCTAGATTTAAGTGTATCACTCACTTCATGTTTAGGATTGTCCATACCTATATTACATTTCTTATGCAGATCTGAGAGTTCTAATTTCAGATTGCATATTGTTCAATCTTTGTCCTGAATCTGGGTTTTTAAGTGGTTAATTTCAAAGAATTCTTGAAATTATGGGAATTCCGGATTTATGATGGTGTTTGTAGAAAGAAACATTTCTTCTCTTTGTTGAATTGCAATTTCCAAGGAAATGCAATGTTTTTCAAGAATTGAGTGTTTGTTTGAAAGTTCATCATAAACCCCTTTTTCAACCATGTCATTAGTTTTGAAGATTTTAGATTCAGGCTTAACCAAGAAACATTTATCAATATCGTGATCAGAGTTAGGATAAAATGATCGGGCATATTATCGGATGTATTATGTTGATCGCTTAAGGGTACCTCATTACATAACTCGGATCATTTCTTTGGGATGGCATCTCATATTCTCCTCATGCATAATGAAGGTCTTGAAATGCAATCGATTCAAGCTTTTCTCGACTGAGCCTTTGTATTCGAACATTCGGTTCCATCATCCTTTGTTGTAACTGATATAATGCATTCAGCATCATCCGTTCTTTCAACTAATCCATTACCTGATTTAGCACAACTTTCACTAGATTTTATCTGACACCCATTCAACACATTCAACTGAACATTCTCTTGAGAAACTTCCCTAATGTACATTTCCACATTATCCATAAGTTGAATAAATGTGTTGATGTACTCATGAATTTCCATTCCAGTATGTTTCTTGAATGAAATTCCAGTCACATGTTGATCGAAGTCTCATGGAATATTCCCCATTGATAAATGGTCAAATTGGTTGTAGATTACTTGAAGTGCAAGATTCGAGTCTTCCATTAATACCTTCTTTTGGTAATTTGAAGCTTCAGTTGTTCTAAGTTCAGCAACACAGTTCTTGTCAATGTGGATAAGTCCTGACGAAAGAGTGCACTGCATGTTCGATGCCTAGTTGTGGATAACAGTTGTGTGAGGTGCTGATGAAGTATTTGAAAGGACTCAATGATGTATTCCATTTGCCTTGCATTATTTGTCAATACCAGGGGTGACTCATTAGATTTTAACTCAGATTGTGAAGTGTGTTGATCATAAATTGTTGAATCAATCAAGGTAGAACATTCAGAATAGCAACCAGTTTCATTGTTTTGTGAGGTATCATAAAGTTCAAGCACTTTGGAGATTAAAGGGTCAGTGATGTAAGACATTGTTTTAATGGATATTAGATATGAGTAACTTGCATCAATTTACCAAATTGCTATATAGACAAGTCGATAACAAGACAACTCGCCAAGAACCATACCACCAAGTCGCTACGAATTAGAATACAAGTCTTTTAAACACCGAGTCGCTAAGAATTATGACAACAAGTCGCTAAGCACCAAGTCGTTAGACACAGTTAAGTTGCTAAAGAACAACTCGCTAAAATCCAAGTCGCTAGTATCAAGTCTGTTGGATATTAGTTTTCACATACACATCAAACCATAACACAAAGTGGCGTATAAATGGAATTCTAGAGAGAGAAAGTTAGAGGTTTAGGGAACTTAGTGAGAGAAAGTGAAAGATATTATTATGAGCTCCAACTCTCTACCTTGGAAGGTAGAGAGTATTTATAGTCTTACATAAACGCCACACATCGGGTGGATCGGGCATACAGTGGGTAAAGACACGTCCGTCCTCCACGGTGTTACTTAACTAAATACTACTTAACTTAAAAGAACTACGACTACGAGCTTTCTAACGATTACATATACTTGAGGTGACCGACTCTTTAATACCTGGAATTTCTAATTCCTAACAATCTCCCCCTAAAGGAGGTCACCTCAATCATGTACCAAAATTACATTGAATACAAATAGAAATTACATTAAAAAAATTGTTCTTGCATTCTTGATGTTGTCTGATCCGTGCAAAACCGTCAAGTTTTCTCACGCAAGCTGACCACTTGTGAATATTGGCCAGAAGAAACTTAAAACAGCTTTAAGCACAAATGCAATGAAGATCTGGGAGTATAGTGTTTCCCAGTCGTTATGTCCCAATGAGCTATGCAATGGATCACCAAACGATAGTGATCGAGAGATTTGAACAGAAAAAAGGGATTTGATATGATTATAACTACAGAAAAAGCAAACAAATTACAGGGGCTTAAATGCAAATTAAAGAGAATTTAAAAAGATAAAAAAGAATATTAAATAAACGCTATCACTATTTGCAAAATGATGTTTTTGATTTTATGTTTTAAACTTGAATTAAAAACTACGCGACGTACAAAATAAAATGTGAAACTAAAGCAGTATTAATCCTAAAAATATGAAAATGAAATTTTTACAAACCTAATGATAAAAGAAAATTTATAGAAAAAGAAAATTATTTTTATAACTATTAAATTAATTATTATTAATTAAAAACTATTTTTAACTATTTAATAATAACCTAAATTACAAGAAAATAGGAAATAAAGCTAGAAAAATAAAATTATGACTTGGAAAAATCTAAAATATCAAAAGAGAATTTTCAAAACTATTTTGTATTTTTCTGAATATTTTCTATTTTTATGAATTAAAACTATTTAAAACTACTTAAATTAATTAAAATACAAATTTAACTAAGAAAAATCTGGAAAAATATTTTTTGGCTTTTATATTTATCTTAACCTAAGAAAAATAAAAATTTATTTTTTTGAAACTTTTCTTAATTTTTTGTATTAAATGCTAATTAAAAACGCCTAAAAAATGAATTAAATCAAGAAAAATACTAAACTGACTTGGAAAAATCTGAAAAATTCAAGGAAAGTCTAAAATAATATAAGGAATCTAAGAAAAATGGAAAAACAGGTGCTTGTGTGAAGGGAATTGAGGCTGCAGTGGAATGTGCTTATTATAAAGCACTTAGGATAAGCTAGAAGCTACAACAAGCTACCAACTGAGTACAGAAGTTGTAAATAGCTAAAAGTATCAAATGCAACAGGTCTCAACTGCTTTTAACCTCTGGATAGCCAACGCAAAGATTTGAGGTTATGAGCTCAAGTGATAAGAACAGTTTAGGTGCCTACTTTTAAGCCAAGAAATAAGCTATCCTACTAGCTAGAAATGAAAAATGTAAGAAGGGACTTAAACTAGACCTGCCAAGAACCAATAGACCAAAGACCGGACCTTGGTGAGCTAAGATAAGCTCGGGCTAGCTCAGCAAGACCCTGTCAGGACTCGATTATCAACCGAGTCGGTCATGTGAGCAATTGACACCATGTTGTCAAGCATCTTTGAGCCTTATAAAAATGACAAAATTCTATAAAAATGACAATAAGAAAGTAGACCAACAGAAGTTTAAAAACCCAAAGTTTCACTTAGATTGGCTCAGAAATGAGGCAATGAAAAATCCCCCTAGTTGGGCTCAAAACTGAGTTTTCAATTTTTGACTTTCAACACAAAAGTGAAATGTTGACCAATTTGAGATTTGAAGCCAAATTATGAACTGAGATTGATATAATATGATGACATGGAACTGAAATAAGCCACTCTAATGACTTTTGAATACAAATCAAACTTTTGATGCATGAAAATTCAAGCAGACATGAAAATGAAGACAGATTAAGAGGATTTTGACTTTGGGCCTTAGCAGATGCAATTTTATAACTAAAATGAGTACCAATGAGCTCAATAATCCTACAACAACAAGTTTCAACCTCTGAACAAACCTTAAGCACAGATTTACTAGTTAATCCAAACACTATTGTAACAACCGATTTGCAAATTTAAAGTGAGCTAAACATTGAACCAAAGATAAATAATTGATTAATACTGAGTTAACTACTCTAATTATCATTAAATAAACAAGACTCAACTAGTGGTAACCACATATACATGTACAAACACAAATTGCAAACTGGCTTGAAAATGTAAAGGAGACATATACTCACAACTGTCCAGCTTGTTTGCAGGCTAAAACCAGAACTATAACTACCCTCAGCTAATCTAATCCAACCCAAATCCAAGCTGCATCAACCCAAATTCCAAAACCAAGCCCTGCTTGACCAATTTTCCTTCTCAGTTGACTTTCATTGACCATGGAACAAAGTTGATTAAAATTGATATATAAGCTTACAAAAAGCTTTAAATAGCTTAAATAAACTTGTTGTAACTTAAAAATAAGTTGCTAGAAGCCTGGAAATAAGAATTTGAAACTGAACTTCTCAACAGTAAACATAAAACTTAGAACTTATATAAAAACTTGAGATTGTTACTTAAAAGTGAATTACAATGATACAATGACTTGAGTTTAACACATTTAAAGCTTAAAATTACATTTTAGATCACTAATTAAGTTAACTTAAAAAAAACGACATACAAAGAAAAGTAAAAACTAACTACTCTCCTTCTTCTTGCATTTTCTGCTTCTTTTTACACACCATCTCATTTCTCTTTCATTTCTGAGCATATCCCACATGTCTTAAGAGCCATTGGATGGCTTCAAGTTGATCTCAGCCTTTTATTGCATTTTGGCGGGAAAAGGGTATTATCCAGTTGGGTGAGTTTGAGTGTTTGGGGAGGGGATGCAATTAATGTATCTTGGAGTGTTGTTGGTGGAGTGATAAGGTGGGTGGAAAAATGAGCTGGAGGAGGGGGGTTGAGTGTAAGCAGGCTTTTGCAGGGATAGTTGGTGAAGGAGAGGTTTTGGCGCGGGGTGTTTATTTGACTTGGGTTGACTGGTTTTAATATCAAAGGGAAAGGGTCCAAATTGAAGGGGGTCCAAATGCTTGGCAGGGTCACAATGGTTTGTGATAGGGTCCAAATGGGTTTAAAAGGTATTAATGACAAGGACCTAATGTGTAATTTCTGTAAATCAAAGGACCTAGGCTGCCAAATCTGCAAAGTTGCTCCAAGGACTAAAAGTGACAAGTTTTAATAATTCAAGGACCAAACTTGACATTTTCAAATTTCAAGGGGCCATTTTGCCAATTTTCAAACTTGAAGGACCAATTTTGTAATTTCTCAAAACTTTTGACATTTTTCACCAAAGGACTAATTTTGACAAGTTATGATTTTAAAAGGACCTTTGGTGATTTTTCTTTGAAATTAAGGGCTCGGGGACCATTTCGACAACTTTTGAAACTTGGGGATGAAGCGCCAATTATGCAAACTTAGCTCATTTTTCATCGATTTTGAACATTTTGCATCTTAAACATATAAAATACAATTTTGAGATATTTTCGAGATTTTGATGCATTTACGAGCATTTTAAACGTTTTGCGATTCAGATTGACCCAAAAATGATGAGTATTTACACACTCATCATTGTCCTTTGCTCTAAGCTCGTAGTCATTGATTCTTCACATTGCATGTTTGGTTACTCCAAGTGGAGGTCTTTTCTTGATCCACGTGATAATAATTTTGAGCCACTTTTGAGATCATCGCAATTAAAAATCTCGAGACATCCATTGTGGTGTAGGTATTATGTGATGTTGTGACTTTCGGACCGACATGCTCACATTACGGATCATGATATCTTCTCATCGAGTGGCGAAGCTTTTGTTGATTCATGATATTGGCGGCGTAGCGAAGCATGGAGTGAAAATATCGAGTCATTGATGCACTAATCATGATTTCTTTTGAGATGAATGTGTTAAGTGAGCATGCGGCTATGGATTGACCGCTTCATTCGATCACCGCAAGCGTGGGACGTACACGCATACAACAGCTTAGCAATAAATCGCATCGAAGGTGTCTTTGATCACTTCGTTGAATTGAGGTACACGCCCACTTTCCCCGCTGATCGATACATGTCTTTACTGTGATCGGTATAATTCAAGAATTTCCTTGACGGGGTTTCGCAATGCTCTAGTCGTTCTCAAACCGGAACGTCTCAAAGAAGACAACACGGAGTGAGTGAACCAAATAATTTAAGTCCATCGATTGATGAAAAGAGATTTGAAAAACAATCGTGTATTGCTCAATAGAAATTGTTTTGCAATACAACGAAGGTTTTATTGAAAATCAATTATCAATCATAAGAACACCTTTTGATTTGAAAAATTAGTACACGGTCGATGTGCTAAAGAAAAGAGTTATTAAGCACAAAGACCGGTTTTCAAAGGTATCCGTCAATCCATAACTCGAACCAGATTGATTCGTAAGATTGAATCGCCCCATTGTTTCGCTCGGTTGTCACATGGTTGATCATTATAATAGATCTCACATGCCACCCACCAGAGCTTGTTAGATGTTGGCTCGAAGGCTTTCCATCTTCATAGTGAATATGTAAACACATCACTCGGATGTTCCGGCAATACCACAAGGATAATCGTGGGACTCAAGATATAATCTCTGTTTCCACATTGTGTGAAACAGAGTCTTCATTGAAAGTGTCCTAATGAGATTTATTGATGATCTCGTGGCTCTAGACTCAATATGTGCATATTTGGATCCCGTGTTGGAGACTAGGAGAGGTCTCTTCTTCAATATCAACAATCTCTAAGAGAAAGTCGATAGATAATGTCGGTTCCCGTGAGAATGAAACAAGTCCTTTTAAGAGGAACTTGAGTGGTTTGGAAAGTTGAAGTGCAAAGTCCACCGGGTCCATGACGCCTTGTCTTCAATACCGATGTTACCATCGAGCATATGAATTGAACCCGTTTCGCCCTAAGGTTGAATAAATGGAGGGCTATTTGTTTTCACCCTTTCCTCGCTCAATTCCTTTTAATTCTTCAACCCTTCAAGCTTACCGAGACTTCATAGCTAGAACCTTGTTGGGTTTATTCGAAGACTAGCTCGCCTTAGTCCGCACTCTTCCCATATCTCATTTTCTCCTTTTATCATCATACCTAAGGACTTCTACACTAACTAGTGGATTGTCCTGGGTAGATCCCTCCGGTTACGGCGGATCATGGGAACACATACCTAACCTTATCATCCTTATATCACCGTACATAAAGTAAAGTTAGTCGGTCAATTTGGTATTGTTCATCCGCCATTGGAACCAATTGAAAACCATTTGAAAATCAATCCAGATACTTGTGATATATTATCAAAACATTTTGTACCGAATTATTTTGATATTTTTAGAACAAGTGCTCCTCCTCAACATGTGCATCAAATGTGAAATCGTTTTGCACACGGAGGCAAGAGGAAGAATTTACTTCTTTGAATACCATTTTCTAAAGATATCAACATCACTTCCTCGATCAAATCAAGAAGATAAAGCATTTCCGGGAAGGATGAGGTTTTCATAAGTTTGCTCCCCTCAATATGTGCCTCGAGATTTGAAAAGAGTTTTGCACATACTAGAGGAACACGCATTGAGATAAATGATCACGTTTCAAATCATAGGTTTAAGATAGATGCTCCCCTCAACATGTGCATGGAAAATTTGAAATCGTTTGTCACATGTGGGAAGGAGAGCATGTTCATCCTTATAAAACCATTTACCAATTATCGCTTTAAATCCAAAATCACACATTCTCCCCGATCACAATTATCAAATCATTTGAGATTTGTGATCTCTTTAGATTTAAATAGATTTTGAAAGCTTTAAGGAGAATTGTGACTTGATTATTAAAGCGTTTTAAGCGATATGGATTGGATTTAAGACTTTAAACTCCATTGATAAAACATGCATGTACATCTTTTGAAAACAATTTAATGCCAAATAACTTTTAATTTAATTGAAATCATTCTCCCCTCAATCAATGACATAGGTTGTTGATTGAGAGATAGATTTTGACAAATAAGTCCCGATGATTATCGAAAATAGAGACCGAGTTATTTTTTCAAAGCATTTAGTTTTCAGCAGATAAATGTTAATAGAATCAGAGCATGGAATTTTGAAAGCATGATAAAGCATGTCTATGTTCTTTCTTTTAAAAGCGGGTTCTTGCTGAAATGACAATAAACCATAGTTTCTCTTTCTCCCAAATATATATATATATATATATATATATATATATATATATATATATATATATATATATATATATATATATATATATATATATATATATATATATTTTAAAGAATTCGAACAACATCTAAAGTCCGTGTCATTCTTTGAATGACAACACAAAGACCGTAGATATTGTCGAACCGAGAAAAACATAACAAATTGACAATAATTTTTGAGGATTTTCGAATTTTTTCATATTTTATGGATTTTGAAGGTTTTATATTTTTCTATTTGATTTTGAAGGTTTTATAATTTTGTATTTTGTTTTTGAATAGATATATACAAGAGATAGATGAAGATAGACCTTTACTCCTCGTCTTCCTCACGAAGGCGTTTGAGTGTATATGGTTGAAGGCTTTTCAAGCCAAGGCGTGGAAGAATAAACTCAAACGTTCTCTTGGAAGAGCTTTGGTGAAGATGTCGCTAACGATATTCGGACCTTACAAAATAGAGTTCCACCACACCTTTTTCCACTTGTTCACGATGAAATGATGTCGAATGTCGATATGCTTTGCTCTTGAGTGTTGAGCGTTGTTGCATGAGAGCAATAGCACTTTATTATCACGATGACAGAGGTTTTGTTGAATTCAAAGCCATAGTCGGATAATTGAGATCTCATCCATAAGATTTGAGCACAACAAGATGACATGGCTATGTATTCACCTCTGTAGAGGAAATAGAGGTACTCATTTGCTTCTTTGAAGACCACTCACAAGCTTATCACCCACAAACCGAGCACCTCGGATGTACTTGACGGTATCTTGACACCTGCATGATCGGCATCCGCATAGGTCATTAGTGACATGCGGTGTCCTTGGTACCAAAGACCCATATTGATGGTTCCTTGGAGATACCGAAAGACCCGTTTAAGCGCTTCAAGGTGCTTTTAGTAGGCTTAGCTTGGTATCTAGCACACATGCAAACAGCGAACAAGATGTACGGTCTACTAGTAAGGGTACATCGGGGATCCAATCATACTACGATATTTTGTTTGGTCAATCATGATCCACGAGTGGTCCTCATCTAGTTTGGTTCGATCAATCATGGGAGTGTCAACGGTCACTTGAATCAAATCCAAATTTCTTTAAGATCTCGGTTGCATATTTAGATTGATTTATGAAAATGCCTCCGGACTTTATGAAATTTGTAATCCCAAGAAAAATGACATTTGTCCCATCATTGACATTTGAAATTTTGAACTCATTTCATTTGAAAACGATCACATTCCATTGGGTGCATCGAGGCAAAAATAATATCATCAACATAAATTTGAACATGAATTAAATGTTTGCACGACTTCACGGTGAACAATGTTGGATCAAGCGCTCCTTTGCTAAATCCGGTTGATAGAAGAAACTTTGACGATGTATCATACCATGCCCTTGGAGCTTGCTTTAAACCGTAAAGGGCCTTCTTCAAACGATAAGCGTGAGTAGGATGCTCTTGATTTACAAATCCTTGGGTTGGACGGCGTGAGCGACTTCTTTAAGGTCTCCGTTCAGAATGCCGTCTTCACATCCATCGATAGACTACCATGTTCTTACTAGCGACGTTAGCCGAAAAATTCGATTGCCTCGATTCGAGCAAGCGGAGCAAAAGATTTTTCAAAGTCAATACCCTCCTCTTGACGGTATCCTTTAGCAACTAATCGAGCCTTGTTCTTCAACACATCACCATGCTCATCAAGTTTCACTTTGAAGATCCATTTAAGAGCAATAATCATAGCACGATGAGGGCGGTACTAACTCCATACATCAAGTCGATCAAACTCATGAATTTCATCTTGCATGGCATTGAACCAACTATCTTCATTCATGGCGGTTTTAACATCTTTTGGTTCGATCTTAGATAGTACGGAGTTGAAGAAGCACCATAAGGCATCGGTAGCAAGTTGTTTCGTGTTGATACAGGATGAGAGGATTTCCAATGATGTTGTCAAGTGGATGATCGTGAGTCCATTTTCTAAGGTGTTCATGTGGCGGTTGTTAAGGGATGAGGTAGCAGTCGATGTCTCACAAGAAGATGGTTACGATGATGATTCAGGAGCAAATATGTTTTCAAATGGAGCATCTTGAGGAGTAGCAAAGGGATTAACTTCATCATTGATGCGAAATGGTTCCATGATGTACATTTGAAGAATGATGATTTGTTGATGAGATCAAGGATCGTGAGAGGCGCTTCTTGACTTAAAGATATAGAGGCGAGGGATTGACTTCATTCACGAAATATGAGCACCTCTGTTGTAGGGATCGACAACTCATTAGTACTTGGATCATAAAGTTCATCAAACATAGGATCAAACAATTTCTTTAAATCATCTTCGGATGGAGGTACATATGGAGTTTCTTGAGAAGAGTTTGGAACAAGGGATGAACCAATGGGACTGCTTTTGAAGTGAGGGTCTGAATCGGATTGTCCAGAGCCATTTGACGGTCGACTCATCAAACGTAACGTGAATTGTTTCCATGATATTTCGGTTCTTTTGTTGTAGATTCGGTATCCTTTTTGTTTGGTGCATATCCTACAAATACTTCAATGTCGACTTTAGCTCTAAGTTTGCCTAAGTCTTGACCCTCATTAGTTGGATAACATAATGCACCAAACACACGAAGGAAAGAGATTAGGTTTTACGTTGTGGACAAGTTCATATGGAGTTTTTCCATGAGCGGTGTGAATCGAGGACGATTTTGTGTGTAGCATGCGGTGGCAATAGCTTGACCAGAGAAACATTGGAACCTTTAAGTAAATCGGCATTGTTCTAGCGGCTTCTACAAGAGTTCGATTTAGTCTTTCAACTACACCGTTACATTGAGGAGTTCGTGGAACACTTCTTTGATGGTCGATTCCAACGCTTTCATAAAATTCACTAAGTTGTTTGTTAACAAACTCGGTTCCATTGTGCGATTCGATAATTCGACGCTTTTGTTAAGTCGAACTGCAGTTGTTTGATGAGTTTGATGATGATATCGGGAGTTTCATCCTTTGTCCTTAAGAACTTGACCGGTGAATCTAGGTAATCATCAACCACAACTAACACATATTTCTTCCCAAAGATATTTTGTACCCTCATTGGTCCACATAAATCCATATGAATCATATGAAGAACTTCGTGATGAGTTAGTAGGTTTGGGTTTATGGGCATACTTCTTGCTTTTTCCCAATTGACATCTTGAACAAAGATGATCCTTTTCGTACTTGAGTCTAGGTAAACCTACAACTAAGTCCTTTACGGTGAGATCATTGATGGTGCCAAGTTCGTGTGATTGAGGCGACGATGCCATAACCATGACTTTGTTTTAGAAGCCTTTGACAAAAGCAAATTGGAGAAGACTTCATCATATCTTCGATAGAGATGGTGTATAGATTTGAACCACGTGAACCTCTTAAAAGTTCCTTACCATCAAGTTCTCTAACGAGCGGTATGTTTTCAAGGCTACTTCTAGATCCGAATCGCAATTGACCAACAGAGAACAAGTTGTGACCAAGATCTTCTACATAGTAAACCCGGAGATGACACTTTTGCCAACAACATAGTCTCCATAACCCATGATAGCACCGAATGATCATTCCGAATCTAACTGTCCCGATGAATTTGCTCACGAAGTTCATGAGCCATGACCGGTCGCCAAATCATATGCTTGGAACGACTGAGTCCGGTACCACAGAATGATTTGAGCGATCTGCGGTTGAACACGAGACAAGAATGGATAATCGGATAATTGGGATCCCCATGCAAGAATGGGTTCCATTTGGTTAGTAACAATGGTTGGAACACCCACATCGAAATAGAAGCATTCATATCGGAAAATAAGGCAATGGAATCATTGTGAAAAGATGCGATACTAGTGTCTCAGATAGCCACATTCACAGTGTGCTCACTTCTTAAGGGAATAGTTCTACCAAGTAGGCATCCATTTTCTAGTGAGCATTGTCGATTAGTCTTATGACCAACGGTAACCAATAATAGCCTATCTTACTAAATGTTCTTCCGTGGGTTTCCATTTTTTCTAACTTTCTTCGTTTTTGCCTTTTAGCCTTCTTAGCATGAATTTTAGCATTAACAATATTAATCGGACAATTAACATCATTAGGCAAAACATTAACACCACATTCATGATTAGAATCAATTCAAGCGGACATCAATACAAGGTTTGCAAATAGTATCGAATTCAAATTAATTACTGATGCGCCTATGGCTAATACTAGAATCAACACGATTCGTTTTATTCGGTTCAAACTTAAAGTTCCTAGATTGTTCTTCTACTCTTTTCGAGGCACAATCTTAGCTTGCGGGTCCTATCATTCCTTGTATTGTCTTGAGACTTTGACCGCTCCCTTTAATGTCACCGATTACTCATGTAGAGGAATGGGAACATTAGTTGGTTTTACTACTCTTTGCATCACTGTTTAGATGTCTTGGGATCTGAACTACATGCAGCACACTAAGGTTCACTTTCTTAAAACTAGAAGTACCGATTTGTACTCCTAGAAGGCACACTTGAGTTCTCTTTCTTAGCATTGACGGATCCGGAATCAACTACTTAAAGGCACACTAAGGTTCACATTCAAAACATTAGGAATCGAATGAATATCATACTTGGCATTAGGCATCGAGCATGGAATCAAAGGATTAACTCTCTCACCTAATGACTTTGGGCATATTGTGATCAAGCATTCTAAGATTTCTTGAGATCGTTTGGCATATAAGCATGCATGTCCAATTGCATTATCATGAGGTTTCTCTAACTTATCCTCTTCAACAATCTCACGCAGACATTCTAGGCAATCCTTAAGGGATGAGAAGTATGTTTGAGCAACAAGTTTGTTGTTCTCGAGATGAGGAGGACATATTTCACGAGATAAAGCATATTTATTACAAGAGTGACCCTTTGATACACCATTCTCCCCATTGGTCATAGGCATTTTCCTTTTACCCGACTCTTGATTCTCAATTTCCTTTTGCAATGAAGCTATTTGTTCGTTATTTTTGTTACGAGTGACCTTTATTGATTCAAATAACTCATTGAAATGACGTTTAACCTTTTCATTTTCTTCTAGAAAACTTTCATTTTCTTTTGTAATGCATTTACTAGGTTTTGAAGATGAAACGTTTGAGAATCTTGAGAGTCTAAAGGAGGAGGCATTTGGGAGCTGTCATATTGTTCGTTTGACCCTTTAATTGAGAGATTTGGGCTTTCAACTTTCTCGATCGTGTTGCAATGAGCTTGAATCGCTCATCACTTTTGTTAATTTGAAAACTCGCATCAAACTCGGAGCATCGAGGATGTCTTGATATTTGAAGTTTTGACATTTTCTTTAAGATGTTGATATTTTAGTTGTAAATTAAAATGCTCAACTTCTAGTTTAGAAAAATGTTTAACCAAATTGTCGTGATCATCCGCTCAATTTTCTCATTTAGTTTAGAATTAGTTTTTCAAGCTCAATGACACGATCATGGGAGACTTTCGTGGCAAATGATAGTTCATGAAATTGGGAAGCATTAATAGAGCAATTTGAAGCGTTGAAAAACATATCTTGAGCAACACATTCAAGAATAAGAGTCTCATTTAATGTATGCAAGTTCTTCCTCTCAATCTCATTATATTTTAGTGCACGCTCATAGTCACTAACTTCAACTATCATTGCATCAAATTCTTTTCCATTCCTTAATATCGGTTTATATCCCTTTTAAGACTCTCAAAGTGATCTTTTAGAAGTTTAAAGAAAGGCATGACCTCGCTTAAATAACATTCTTTCATTTGCTCAAAACCCTTTCTCCTTCGCTATACCAAGAGGTGTGATCCTTTTCTTGCAAGTTTTCTCAAAATCAACAAATAGTTGAAATATAACATATTGGCTAATTAAGGTCTTGCTTTTAGTGGCAATTGTTCTAGGAACAAGATGCATTGGTGTATTAGGAGGATACACAATCGCTCTAGGCATTTTCCAAAGGGAGGGTTTGTTTCAACAATATTTTCGACTTTCCTTATCTAAATCCATTTTCCGAACACTTGTTCGGGAGTCAACAATGTCCGAGGCTTAAACTTGTTCAAGGAAATCCATTTTTCCTTCTTGTAGTCATGGGGAGTGATAATTACTTTTTCTCTTTGCATTTAGGATCATTTAGTTTCTTATTCATCTTCTCCTAGTGATTTCATCTAATTTCTTATCTTCCTCGATGCACTCAAAGCAACTAGGTTTTGTCTAGGTTTAAGAATCTCATTGCCATCATAGATCACACTTTGAGTCGCTTTTGCTATCTTTCCGTACTCGGGGTTGGGTTTATCTATAATGGGAACACTATGCTTATCGCTAGAACTCTATGCTTAGTGATCATGTGAGCGGTCTGAATGGTGTTTCCTTGTATGTACAACTTGTTTTCAAGTTTGTTTTTCAAAGTTTTCAGATTAGAAAAGTCTCTCAAGAGTTTTGATTCCTTTGCATTAAATTCTTGCTTAAGCATTTTCACATTTTCTTGAAGTTCTTGTTTTGCTTAGCGCTTTAGAAAGCTTTTCTTGCAAGGAATTTAATTCTTGTTTTAATACTTCTTCTCTAAAATTACTTTTTCTAATGATTGTACGCACTTGGTCATCCATTTCACGCTCACGGTGGTCAACTCAAATTTTGCACGTTGTTCATAAATAGCAACACGTTCTTTATAGGCATTTAGTTTAGAAATTACGAAATCATCGAGGCACATGCGGTGTATTCATCAAAAACATAGTCATTGTTGATTGCGGAAGATGCATCACTTGGTACAACTTCACTTTCACTTTGTTTCTCATATTGATCATATGGGACAATATTGATATTACCCATATTTTCAACATTTGATTCAAAAGTTTGATTGATTGTACTTTGTCATGCATCTGTCGGCATATCATCGTTTTATCGATAGTTTTAATACCTTGAGATGAGCTTGTGGTGAAGAAGAGATCTTGGGAGAAACCATTGGAGAAATGCTAGCCATAAAATTGTGTGTGCGATGGGTCCATCATCCACATCGTAGTCGTATGCATCACAATCAACGACTTGAAAGGCATTCGATGATTGTGAACTATCTCTGAATAGGCCGCTCATCCACATCGCATCATAGGTCTTGGCATTGCCCTCGACTAGAAACAACAATTCCTCTTCATCCAAAGCACCATTATCACGAGCTTGTACAAGCGACATCTTATCTCTCAAGTAATCGGCGATTCATGGATGCTTTGGAGATGTGCGTTCCTTGCAATGTGTCCTCACCACCACAGTTATAACATTTGATCGGCTTAGCTTGACCTTGATTACCATTCCTTCCTCGATTACGATTACCAACATAACCTCTACCACTCCACCTCTTCCCCGATCATCTTGTCTTTCTGAACCGGTTGCACCACGATCCTCCCATCTTTAACAAAGAGCTTGATTGTGTGGGTTAGATCTTGTTACGAGGTTGTTGTTGGTTTGTGGGAGAGAATTCATGTTTTGACTAATCGTAAGAGCTAGTTGATTAATGAAGTTACCAGCGTGTGCATCGACATCGACTTGTTTGAACATAGGATCGGGAATGAGTTTGTGATTACCATTACCCATGGGTATGACTTGTGAGGCTTTGGTTGTGATTCCGATGTTTGAGTAGAAGGCGGTTGAGTCATTAGGCGAGCTTGTCTCTCCACGGTTGGTTTTGAGCCGATTAAGAATCATTTTTCAAACATAGCATGTCTCTCATTACGAAGGAGGAAGGCATAGAGTTGCTCATATTTTGTATTCTTCAATCCTTTAGTGAGCTTCACGTAGAGGTGACAAACTTGTGCCATTCGGGATTCATGTTGTTCACAAATTTTGAGTTCAAATTGAATGTTAGGCATAGTCATTCGATGTTCCTCATATCATTCACCAACTTATGAAATCTCACATAGTACTCATAGACACTCTCATCCGGTTTCATCTTGAAGTGTTCAAATTAAGTCATAGAGTTGTGATTCTCTGTCTTCCATAGTTAATTCGAACACGAGATAAGCATCTTGACATTATCCCATAACGCCTTTGCTTCGGTGTTGTGATTGATCGACTTGTAGATGTCTTTAGGAAGACCTTGAAGAACAATGTTAGAAGCCCGATATCCGAATCGAATCTCTTTTTCTCCTTATCATCAAGCTCATCATACATTTTGATGCATCCATTCCGTAAATAGAGTTCCATCTTCATTAGTATCAAGTATATCTCTAGTTGTCTCAACTCGATATGGTCCTTCATCAATGGATTTGAGAATGTTGACACCATTTTCCTTTCCAAGGCAAGACAATCGATTCGTTGAGCCCAAGAATCGTAGTCGGATTCATCAAGCATGGGTGGACGAGTATCCGAACCACCGCTTGAACATCCTCGGCAATAGTGGAGATGATAGTGGAAGCGTTGGTAGACATGTTAACAGTTATACGGGTTTTATAACTCTATGATTAAACCGGAAATAGATTCTTTCACGGATTTTACTAAATCAAGAGAAAAATCGTAAAAATCACCCAAGTCGCTAGAGATAATGCACCAAGTCGCTAACACCCAATTCGCTATAAACAAAGGCAAGTCGCTAAATAGTATCTCGCTAAGCCTCAAGTCGCTAGCAAAATTTTGGCGACAGATTAAGCTAATCAAGTCGCTCTGATTCAAGTCGCTAAATAGCAACTCGCTCTCACCAAGTCGCTAACACTAAGTCGCTACCCGTGGTGGAGAGTCCACTACTTGTACTTTGTAAGTCGCTAGGCCTAAGTCGCTAGCTCCAAAAGCGCAACTCGCTACAAAATTGTAAAGCAAGTCGCTACTAAGAAACAAGTCCGTAAGTCAAGTCGCTAGCAAGAAAACAACATAAACATCACTTTTCAATCCAAAACAACCCAACCAAGATGATTCAAGCTTACAAATGAAAACCTAAACACTTGTGATGATTCTAAACATAAAAGTACTAACAAAATCCAAGCTTTAACACAAGAAATCAACCAAATGATGCACAAACCACTAAACTTTTTCAAACTCAAAAACCACCTAAAAACCACTAGAAATCCAAAGATGTGCAAGATATGATCTAACCATGGCTCTTGATACCAATTGTTGGATATTAGTTTTCACATACACATCAAACCATAACACAAAGTGGCGTATAAATGGAATTCTAGAGAGAGAAAGTTAGAGGTTTAGGGAACTTAGTGAGAGAAAGTGAAAGATATTATTATGAGCTCAACTCTCTACCTTGGGAGGTAGAGTATTTATAGTCTTACATAAAGCATACACATCGGGTTGTGGATCGCATACGAGTGGGTAAAGACCGTCCAGTCCTCCACGGTGTTGCTTAACTAAATACTACTTAACTTAAAGAACTACGACTCTGAGCTTTCTAACGATTACATATACTTGAGGTGACCGACTCTTTAATACACGGAATTTCTAATTCCTAACAAAGTCGCTACCAATTTACACTTCAACTCGCTAAGAATTTAAGCAAAAGTCGCTAACCTCACCAAGTCGCTAGCCGTCTTGAGAATCCATTAACTTGTACTATTGGTCGGCTTGTCTCAATAGACAGTCGCTTGCTCAAGTCATAACAATCGACAACACAAACTCGCTAACTTTTACTAAAGCAAGTCAATCAAATGAAAAATACAAAACGAGAACCAAGTCGCTACAAAGAAAAACTTCAAAACACACTTTTCAATCCAAAACAAGCTCAACCACGTAGATTCAAGCTCGACCAAATCAAAACCCACGAACTTACAATGATTCTAAACACAAAAGTACACCCAAAATTCAAACTTTAACACTAGAAATGATCGAATTGATGCAAAAAAAAACTTTCTCAAACTCAAAACCATCTAAAACCACAAAAAATCAAGGTTATGTAAGAGAATAAATCAAACCATTGCTCTTGATACCATTTGTAACATATTGGATTTCAAAGCACAAATCAATCACAAATAAAGGCGTAATTAGATGTTTTAGAGAGAAAAAATTCCATGCTACGATTCTATTAACATTCATCTTAAAACTAACACGCTCTGAAAAATAACTCGGACTCTATTTTTGATAATCATCGGACTTATTTTTCAAAATATCTATCTCTCAATCAACAACCTATGTCATTGATTGAGGGGAATGATTTCAATTAAATAAAAAGTTATTTGTCATTCAATTGTTTTCAAAAGATATTCATGCATGTTTAATCAATGGGTTTAAAGTCTTAAAATTCGATCCTTATCGATTCAAAGCGCTTTCATAATCAAGTCACAATTCTCCTTAAAAGCTTTCAAAATCAATTTAAATCTACAGAGATCACAAATCTCAAAGGATTTGATAATTGTGATCGGGGAGAATGTGTGATTTAAATTGGTTTAAGCGATAATTCGGTAAATGGTTTTATAAGGATGTACAAGCTCTCCTTCCCACTGTGACAAGCGATTTCAAGTTTTCCATGCACATGTTGAGGGGAGCATCTATCTTAAACCTATGATTTGAAGCGTGATCACTTATCTCAATGTGCGGTTCCCTCTAGTATGTGCAAAACTCTTTTCAAATCTCGAGGCGCATATTGAGGGGAGCAAACTTATGAAAACCTCATCCTTCCCAAAATGCTTTATCTACTTGTCTTGATTAGGAAGTGATGTTGATATCTTTTAGAAAATGGTTTCAAAGAAGATAACTCTTTCTCTTGCCTCCGTGTGCAAAACTATTTCAATCACTTGATGCACATGTTGAGGGGAGCTCTTGTTCTAAAAATATCAAAACAATTCGGTACAAAATGCTTTGATAATACATCTTAAGTATCGGATTGATTTTCAAATGGTTTTCAATTGGTTCCAATGGCGAGATGAACAATACCAAATAGACCGACCAACTTTACTTTATATGCGGTGATATAAGGATGATAAGGTTAGGTATGTGTTCCCATGATCCGAGAGCCAGGAGGGATCTACCGAGGGACTATCCACTAGTTAGTGTAGAGTTCTTAGGTATGATGATAAAGGAGAAAATGAGATATGGGAAGAGTCGGATGAGGCCGAGCTCTCTTGGAATAAACCCAACAAGGTTCTAGCTATGAAGTCTCGGTAAGCTTGAAGAGTTGAAGAATTAAAATAATTGAATGAGAAAGGGTGAAAACAAATAGCCCTCCATATATTCAACCTTAGGGCGACGGGTTCAATTCATATGCTCTTGATGGTAACATCGGTATTGAAGACAAGGCGTCATGGACCCGGTGGCCGCTGCGCACTTCAACTTTCAAACCACTCAAGTTCCTCTTAAAAGGACTTGTTTCATTCTCACGAGGAACCGACATTATCTCGACTTTCTCTTAGAGATTGTTGATATTGAAGAAGGAGACCCTCTCCTAATCTCCGATATAGGATCCAAAATGCACATATTGAGTCTAGAGTCGCGAGATCATCATTAAATCTCCTTAGGACACTTTCATTGAAGACTCTATGTTTCACACAATGTGGAAGAGATTTTATCTTGAGTCCTACGCATTATCCTTGGGGTATTGCGGAACATCGAGGTGATATGCAAACATACTCACAATGAAGATGGAAAGCCTTGGAGCCAACATCAAACAAGCTCACGGTGGGTGGCATGTGAGATCTATCAAATAGATCAACCATGTGACAAGCGAGCAGAAACAATGGGCGATTCAATCTTTTCAATCAATCACGGTTCGGTTATGGATTGTGGATACCTTTGAAAAACATCTTTGTGCTTAAAAAGCGTTTTTTGCAAATCGTTGCGTGTCGGATATTTCAAATCAAAGGTGTTTTATGATTGATAATTGATGTTCATTAAAACCTTCGTTGTATTGCAAAACAATTTCTATTGAGCAATACGATTGTCTTTCAAATATCTTTTCATCAATCGGTGAATTTCTATTATTTGGTTCACTCGCTCCGTGTTGTCTTCTTTGAGACATTTCGGTTTGAGAACGCTAGAAGCATTTCGAAACCTGTCAAGAAATTCTTGAATTATACGATCACGAGGCGGTGCTTGTCTTGATCAGCGAGGAACCGTGGGCGTGTACCTCGATTCAGCAAAGTGATCAAAGACACTTTCATGCGATTTATTGCTAGCTGTTGTATGCGGTCGTCCCTCGTTTGCGGTGATCGAATGGGCGGTCAATCCATAGCCGCATGCTCACTAACACATTCATCTCAAAGAAATCATGATTAGTGCATCAATGACTCGATATTTTCACTCCATGCTTACCTACTGCTGCCAATATCATGAATCAGCGAGCTTCATTACTCGATGAGAAGATATCATGATCCGAATGTGAGCATGTCGGTCCGAAAGTCACAACATCACATAATACCAACACCACAATGGATGTCTCGGAGATTTTGTTGGTGATGATCTCAAAGGCGGCTTAAAATTATTATCATGTGGATCGATAAAAGACCTCCACTTGGATTAACCAAACATGCAATGAGTGGAATCAATGACTACGAGCTTGAAGCAAAGTACTACATCAAGAATGCAAGAAAAATTGTTAATGTAATATCTGTTTGTATTCAATGTAATTTTAGTATATGTTTGAGGTGACCTCCGCAGGGAGATTGTTAGGAATTAGAAATTCGGGTATTAAAGAGTCGGTCACCTCAGTATATGTAATCGTTAAGCTAAAGTCGTAGTTCATTTAAGCTAAGTAGTATTTAGTTAAGTAACACCGTGGAGGGCAGACGGGTCTTTACCCAGCATGCACGATCCAGCGACCCGTTGTGTGGCATTTTATTGTAAGACTATAAATACTCTACCTTCAGGTAGAGTTGGAACTCATAATAAAATTTTCTTTCTCTCGCTAAAGTTCCCTAAACCTCTAACTTTCTCTCAAAGAACTCACCTTTATCGCCCACTTTGTGTTATGGTTTGATGTGTATGAAATCAATTGAACATGGGGTAGACATAATGATAAATTGGATAAATAAACTTATCTTGATGTGTAAAATAGGGTATGAGACTAGAATCTTGTCAAGTCGGACTACAAGCGAGTTAGGGTTTGCTCTCCAAATTCTACCTCTTAAAATACATAATAATCGAATTCTATATATATTTACAATCGCGAAAGCGTCGCCACTAGTGGCGCCATCGGTCGGCGTCATTAGAGTTTCTTTTGTCCAGTCATCGTTGGGACGGCGTCACTTGAGATGTGTGACACGCGTCGATCTTCATGTGGGGCGTCGTGCGAATTTTGGATCTTGGGCATCGGTGTAGTTTTTAAGTGGCGCCTTCGAGAAATAAGCGTGACACCGTCGAGCTTTAGGACAAGAATTCCGATGATTAAGTCGCGTGCACTTGATCAAGTCTTCAATAGAGGACGGCGTCGCCGCTTTGGTTGGGACACCGTCAAGTGTGTTGAATGGCCTTTGATCTTTGTTGACTTTGCCATTTCTTCATGTTTTGCTCCTTTTAGGTCAAATATGCTTCATTCCAGCATTTTGTTTCCAAAGACCTAAAAGTGAAAAGGAAGGATTTTAGCGATATGGATATAAAATGTCGATTTGGGCCTTAATTAAAATGTATGTTTTAAATCCTTATCAACACGCAAAATACTACGGGTAATGGGTGGTAGAATTTAATGTGGAAAATCAAACATTTTCAAGCAGTTTCCCAAAATTCCATGTGCAAAACAACCCCTTTCACACTCCATAAATACCTGTTCTAAAACCTAAAACACAGCAATTTTTACAAACAAACTACTAAAATGTCTTATTTAAACTCAAAAGCGTATGCGTGTTTTATCTGTTGGCATAAAACTTCTTTTGCTACACATTAAAGGTTTTACTACAACTCTTGATCTTACTTAAAACATCACAGTACAACCACTTTTATCTTTGTGTCATCACAAAAAAATCATCTTCAAAATGGCAAGAATTCAAAGTATCATGTTTGCACCGATTGGGTAGGAGGTCTAGAAAATGTAGTATTTCAAACAAATAATGTTATAGGTAATTTTGAATACGAATGAAGTCCCACCTATAAGGAATCGTGAAGTTTTTACAATTGCCAACGACCTTTATAAAATCACCCTATATATTATAAAACTACCTCGGGGTTTTGGGCATCTTATGTGCTGACCCGACACCCTCTGATGAGAGCAGACCAAGGCCAGGGAGTTTCTCGAATTTTCGATCTTAAATGGGAGAAACAACTCACCTTGGACTTTAAAACTTTTGCTCATCAACATGGCTAGATTATAACAATGGAAATTATGTTGAACACCACAGGCGGTGTGGTGAAAGCTAAGTTAGCAAAATTGCTTTTGATAAAAAAATCCTTTGGACAAAACCCACATGTCAAGAACTCCTTTCCCGTGGCTTGGCGGATCCATTCACTTTTGTGATTGAGGTTCTCGTGAACCACTCATCCTCTGAACATATTAACTCTATTTAGTTGATGATGGCATATTACTTGATGGAGGGGACCCTTTGTCAATATAGGAGAGATCATTCTGATGATCTCGTAACCAAGATCTGGGCAAGTCTAGGGTGAAATCGTTTCATACCCTAGATTTATTTCTGCTTTAAAGAGTTATTGTGATGTAATTACACTCATGACTTGATTTTGGCGCTTTACACCTTTGCTGAGTGCTCCAAACTTTACAAGGTCCCATCTTTAGTCTGAAATTGAATTGACGACCGCATGGTTGTTGTAAACAATCATAGGGACTCGATGTCTCAAACCAACTTCAAAAAGAAAAAAGGAAGACTCAAGCTGGGACTAAAACTAAACCAGTCCCGGGGCCACGAGGCTTGGAACATAGCCCAAAGGGCCAAAAGACCCAGATGACAACATACCCTTGGGTGACCAAAACACCACCGGTGACAACAAGGACATTGATACATCATGATCGATTACCCTTGGTCCCACTACTACTCCCAGATCTAGAAGAAACAAACAACCCGGTGAGGAGGCCTTCCATCACGCTGATGAGGACATTCGAAATCAAAGCTTTTGTCGAGGCACAAATCTAATCCCAAGACTCGGTGAAAAACAATAACCAGCGATAAGGATCTAACTTCCACCATCAATGGTGATGGCAGGGAAACTCCACGGTGCTTGAATGGACGATGAGGACAAAGACTCGAGAGGAAATATACCCCAGTGATAACTCATGAAACAAATTCAATGATCCTAGTGATGGAACTAAAACACCCATCATTATGCGAAGGGTCCTTGGGGACAAAGACTGGAGGACAAAACCACCACGTACGGGCCATAATCCCTTCTTTTTATATCAATGGCGGATGTTGGGGCTTTTCTTGATCGGATGAAGAGCTTGAAATTGAAAGTGATGAGGAAGTTCTTCTTCTTTGGCGATGATATGGACAGCGATGTTCAATCCACTTAACAAGACATGGTCTCCTCAAAAGAGCACGAAGAGTTACCTTCCATGCTAATGATCTTCTAACTATACAACATCTTCTTGCCCTTAGGCGAGGAAATATGATAATGTTCTTCTCACTAAAACGGCTAGTCAAGTTTTAAAAAGGCTCGGAGACTTAATGATGGTGTTCTTGATGCACTATGGGATCAACATGTGGAGGTTGTTGCTAGTTATGTTGATCTCAAATATTACATTGTTGAGAACTTTGAAGATAATTTTGAACACATGGAGATCATGTATCTTGCTCTTGACACCCTATGATTACTTGAAGAAGTTTCTTAATTTAAGGATGCTCACCAAACTTGACAACATCAAAGAGGCATCAAAGATGATGACTGTCTTGACCAAGAAAGTTCTTTAGACTCTGACACGTATGTCAAAATTCATCAAGCCTCATGAACTCATTCAAATTCTAAACAACTCAAATGTTCGGGGTCTAAGTTCATCATGAGGAGATCAAGTCCTCTCGGTTTATTGGAAAAGAATGTGGCGACTACGGCTAAGTCTTCAATTTCTGACACGGAATCTTGGGCCTAGAATGACTCTTGAGACCTCTCAGGCCATCTTGAGGTCAATTTAAGCTGGTCTTTAGCGGGACACTTTGGATATCAAGTCCATGGTATCAAATTTTATCAAGCCTTTAAGGGTTAATCCTCCCTCAATTTGGTGCAGAGCCAACTCTTGCTCGAGTTCAAAACAATAGTTGAGGGAAAGTCACTAAAGCTACCACAAGTGAATCAACTCCTTCTATTTGAGGAGCCAACTCATTGTTTACTCTCATACATGACTCGAGCAACTCCTCATCATCGGTTCTTCCTCAAGACAAAGCGAGACATCTTGTTGGATCGATATACTCGAACAAACTAACTATATAGCTTGTAAGGGTTTAGCAACCTTGGATAAATCCAAACTACTAACAATGAAACAACGATATAACTCTATTAAGTATCACGAGAATCTACTTTAACAAAGCTAAGAAGAATAACTTTAAACTTCAACGATTATATTAAAACCAAACTTTGAACACCTTGTTATATAAATTCACTAACAAACCTAATCGCTAAATAACTCTAATCATACTTGCATGTAAGTTCTAAGTTGCGTATCTAAGTGCATATCTCAATGCCAATCTATGGGTCCTTTTATAGGCATAAGAATACCTTAGTCGGTTTACAATTACAATCCTATACGACAAGTAAACTAATTCTAATCTAGGAATATTCTAGAATTACATAATAATCCTTAAGCGATTTGCATAGCGATCCTTTAGCCTAGCGGTACATTGTGACGATGCTTTGACTTTCATTAAGCGATGCTTTGACTTTCTTGACACTTTAACTTTATATCAATAATCCTCCCAACTTGAATTCTACTTGCTTGATTTCAAGTTCCTTTCTTTAACTTTAATATCTTTGTCTTGAGGAAAGATTGTGTCTTTATCTTCATATTTGCCTCTGTGCTTGTATTGTCATCATCAAAGTAATCTTTATAAGCAATCCTTTTACCAACCATTATCGGCAACCTTCATCTTTTATTTCGGCAACATATGGCAAATGTACATCATATCATAAAGTTTGGACTATTCTCATCACTTCCATGTGTGTAAACTCTGTGAGAGGTGAATCATTGAAAAATTAATGGATTTTGATGTCGCTTTACAAAAGCCATTAACTTTGGAGTAGCCAATGTTTAGGTGTGTAAAACCATGGTACATTGATAACCATATGATTTTAGCAAATCATCGACTATCAGCAATTTGTTAAGTCTTTACCAAGTCGTTTGCTTTTGGACTAGTTAGTTCTTACTACCATGGTGAACTAATTACCATACAAATGGTTTTCACAACCTTTACCATAAGCCATTTTCTTGTGGGCACCAACTCTTCACTATTACATATATGGTGAGTTGAAAACCATACAATTTTAGTAAATTGTCAACTAAAAGCAGTTTGATAATCACATCAGTCGTACCCTCATGATGAGTCAAACTCTTTCTTGTTTATTAAACATGGTGAGTTGATTACCATCGAGATGTTACTCTCAAAACAATTTGTTCTTTAATCTTGTGCTAAAAGTATTTTGCACTTTACAAAAATTGCTTATTTTTATTAAAAGACTTTCTTGGTTTTTGTCTTAGCGATACTTTGATAAAGTATTGTTTGTCGGTACTTTGAATAAAATCTTGATTTTCAAAGATTTATATAATAAAAACCATACGGTATTTATGCACCATCATCGCTAAAGTTGTCCATTTGATAAACAACTCATTACCATGAAATTTGTTTCATTCTCATTCAACTTCCATACCATGATCTAGCATCGATCATAAGATCTCTTGTAAGAGATATCTTCTTTTAGCTAGCATGAATCATGGTACTTCTAACTCTAAAACATGCACTCTGATTCTTCAAGAATCTCGACATGATTTCCCAAACTTCTTGATTATTCAGGCGCCGGTACTTGTTTCTTACATCTCCCGAGATAGTTGTAAGATCATGACAAGACTAAACCCGCTCCGGTTGGTGGAATATGCTCAAAATAATCTTGCACTAGTTAGTACGGATGAACGGATCTTCTCTATCTATCATATGCGATTATGTCCGCAATAAGTTGAATGCTCTAAAACTTTCATCTTCTATATGAAAGATGAGATAATCTCCTTCTTTTGATTCTACAACTTCAAATGTGAAATCTTTGACTTTGTTTACGCAACTTCTTTAGACTTTGGATGCTCAAAATCAACACCATAGATAATTCCTCGGCTCATCAAGCGTATACATTCTCATTTAAACTTCTTTGATATTTCATCATCGAGTTGTTCTCTTTCTCTTTGTACTTCTTTTCTTGCATCCACCTTTTGCTTTTCGAATCAAAAGAAATAATACCTAGTTCCTACGATAAGACTCTAACAACATCATATAAGTCTTTGATCTCTATATATTTTAACGTAAACCTTTATATCCTTGACCCTTGGATAAGCCATCATGGCATTCCTTTCTTTAGCAATACTTTGTGGTCTTTTGGTATAACAACTTACTTCTATGGTAGAACAATTTGACATCTAATTGACTTGTAACTTTCTGACTTCTTCATTTTAGCTACCTCAATAGCTCAGAATTACGCAGTAAGCTTCTTCTTTTCTTTGATTCTACAGGATACCTTTTCCTTTATCCTTTGGATCTAACTCTTGAGTAGGTTGAGAAGATTGCAAGACTTGAGATTGTTCGACTCGGGACTAATACCTCTTGGTCTTGACATGTTGAGCATTATCGAAGATGGTCTCATCCGCTAGCGATATGTTCCTTGAGGTACCAACGTCTTCTTCATGTAAGGCTGTTGAAGGACCGCTTCTTCATCAAAATTTAAGGTTCTTGGTGTGATAAGCTCTTGCCTAAAAGTACCTTGAAGCAGTACCTTGATCACGATTTTGAACATCGACACTTTGATTACCGTGTTGATCACGGTGCTGAACACGGTGCCTTGAGCATCAATACCTTGAACATTAGCTTGCTCAATTTGCTCGACTTCTTTATCTAGATCTTGATAAGTTTTATCTGGTTCTTCATCTAGATTTTCATGAGGTTGAAATTATCTTCATGGGTTCAACATCTTCATTCAAATTCTCTTGCTCAAATTCCTCCCAATTGGAATGAAGGCGCTTGTAAACTTCTTGCCATAGAAACCTTCTAGATTTCTTACCTTTCTTACGTGATTTTACCCACAACCTATGATGTTGAACTAATGGCGGACAAACCTTTTCAATCTCTTGAACTTGTTGTTCAACTTCAGGTGTGCGACAGGCTTCATTATCCTTGAACTCATTAACTCCGCATTGTGCATAATTATCGAACTACTCCTCGGTACCCATGACTCCCTCGTCTCTACGGATGTTTGAGACCCGTCTTTTGAAGTATAATCATTGGGAGGCGATGGTGGATTAATATCTGATTACGAATCGGTATGTGGTACCTTGCAAAGATCGATACTTTCCGCGAAGCATTATGTTGAGAAGCGATTGCTTCCGCCAAGGCTCGATATCATGACTTGAATCACTTCCTCTAACATGTTACTTCCATCATATAGCGATTAAAGGTGTATTTCTCCCGAGAAAACTTATCCTTCTAGCCATAAATGTAAATACCTTTGGAGGAAGTACAACAACATGTAACAAGCTTGAAGGTTTAGGTATATCCTTAAAACATTTGTTCAAGAATAATTTAACAAATCTAGGGTACATCGAGAATGGTGAACCATTAGAGATAATTTACCCCTTATTTTTTATTTATGTGATGCTTTGACAAGGCAGGCGTTGCTTTCACGTAGCGTACTTTCGGATAAATGCCAAGCGGTACTTTCCTTTTCTCCAAAAGCAAAAACCTCAAAACATTGTGTTTCCTCCCTCGAACAATGCATAGGACTAAACTAAACTAATATTAAGTCCTCCCTAAACATAGCAATAATTAATCATACCAATACTACGCGCTAAATGGTTGAATCTTGAAACATTAAATCCCTTTGTGAGTAGATCGGCTACATTGTCATCTGTGTGGACCTTGATAACATTAATGAGCCTATGCTCATAACAATCACGAATAAAGTGGTGCCTAATGCAGATGTGCTTGGTCACGGAATGATAAGCGAGTTCTTGACAATGCAAATGGTACTCGTTGTCAATGTAGATAGGAGTATTCTTAAAATTGAATCCATAATCCAAGAGTTGATTATGCATCATGATGCTTGTCCACAACAACTCGGCGGCAACATATTACCTTCGATGGATGATGTTCTTTGCAATGGTTGTTTCTTACATTGCCATGAAACTAATCTTCTTCCAGATATTGGCATCCTCGGTGGTTGATCTTATCATAATTATCTCACGCATAATCACTATCGAAAAAGCTTCCAAGTGAAAAGTGAATCTTTAGGATACCACAACCACTAACTTAGGTTGTTGTTTGAGATATCTAAAATCCTCTTGTTGTATTCATATGAGAGACCTTGGGTGATACTTGATATCTTGCACATAAACATCTGACAAACATGATGTCGGTCAAGATGCGATTAAGTACATAAGACAACCAATCATTGATCTATAAAGTTTGACATCCACACTTCCATCTTCATCCTTTCCTAATGGTTTATAGCTTTAATGGGTGTGGTGACCGACTTGATGGTGTGAAGTTAAACTTTTAAGAATGTCGGTGACATACTTATCTTGACTAATAAAGATTCTAGTACTTGACATAAACTTGTTTTTAATTCGGTCCATTATCACATCTAATAGATCTTACTTTGAGTCTCAATTGATTTTCAACGGCTATTATAAGATCATGAATAGCATCAAAGGTTTCATCTTTAAATCCGAAAAAGACCCACTAAATCTCTGCAGATCATACATTACAACTAAGTATTTATTTTGTTTAAGCTTACCTTGAAAGCAGTCCAAGCAGATCCATGTGTAACAACTCTAAAGGTTCTCTAATAGTTCTTTTCTCAATCTTCTTGCATGAAGCTTTGTGTTGTTTACCCTTCTTATCATGAACATGTATGATCATTCTTGTGTGTTTGGAAGGTAAAACTCTAATTAAATTGCCTTTAACCAACTTGATATTCTTGAAATTCACATGTCCTAATCTTCTATGCCATAGATGTGCTTCTTCAGTGTTGCCTTTGCTACTAAACATGTTGCTCTTCGGAAGAGTTAAGATTCTTCAAATCTAGACTATACACATCATTGGTTCTTGGTACTCTCGGTGTGCAAGTGATCATCAACAAGCTTGAACTCGGGAGAAAGAATAAGACATTATGTCGGTGAATAACACAGGTGCTTCTTGTCACAGATATGAGATCTTGACAAAGGTTGAACTTGAGCTCCTTCACTGAAATTTTCAAAATCAATGCTTCCTGCGCTTGATGGTTCCTTTCCGATAATTATACCTCCATTAGGATCATTCCAAAAGCAACTCTTCCTCCAAAATATGATTTAAAATCGTAGTCTCCTATCTCACATCATGCTTCGGAGCTACCACTATCAACAATCAAATGATCTTTAAGCTCCTCTTTTGGGTTGCCTGCACAAAGATGAGAGTTAGTTTCTTTTAGGAACCCAGACATTCTTGACTTGTGTTCCCGCGTGAGTGACATACTTATATTCTTTAAGTATGTAATCTCCCTTGTTTTAAAAACATGATCAATTATTTTCTTTTGTTCCAAAACTTGTGTTGGATTTTCAATAAAACTCTCTTTTGACAAAATTCTCTTTTTCTTTTCAACAAAACTTCACGAAAGTATTGTTTGTCCCCATCGATGCTTTCTTTCTCAACCCGAGTGGGTTTTAACATTTTGTGTTGATTTCTTTGATCTAGGTACTCTATTTGAGGTTTAATGCCTTCTAGGTTGATAGTAATTGGATCTCCTAGGGCTTCCATTCGAAAAAGTGCTAGCGATACCTTGATTGGGTGAAAACCTAGCGATGCTTTGAGAAGGTCTTGTTGAGAAACTTTTGGCTTCTAGTACCTTGAAAAGTATTGCTTGAGTGCTTGGTGGTTTTGAAAAGGTCTTTTGGTGAGGTACCTATAGTCTTTTGAGAAATTACTATGGTTTACCCATGTGAATGATTCCTGTTTTATTCTCCCTTGGCTTATGATTGGTAGATGTAGTCTTTGGGAATTTGCTTAAATATTACGAGTGAAAGTCCGATCCTTAATCAAATGATCGGACTATAACAAACAAAACATAATTTTGACTCATAATCCCAATTTCCTTTCTCTGTGACCAAAACTATCGACTTTTTGGTGAATGATTAAAAGATTTTCCAAAATTAGCGATATTTTGAATTTTTCTTGAAGGTATTCTTGAATGTCTAGCAGTACTTTGAGATGAAGCTTCTGAAGTCTTAACATTATCATCCTTAGGTTTATCATTTGTTTCTTTTGGGGATTGAACTAGATGGACTGAATTAGATTGACCAATAAGCTTTTCCTAAACTCAAATTGTCTACTCCAAAACAAGAAACATCATCCTAAGTGGTTGAAAACTACCGGTTGGTGGAGGCGCATTATAACCCTTGTCTTTCTTAAATTCGAGGTGTTTTACTAATTGATTCCTCATTACTAGATGTGTTTTACGAGCTAATGAGTTCATCATCACTAGTTGTTATATCCTGCGAATCAATTTGTTCCTTATCACTAGTTGGGTTCTCTACATCTGCTAAAATCCATACCAAAACCTAGGCCAATTTTAATATGTGCTCTTTTTGTTTTTCAACAAAACTAACATGTGAAAGACCGATTCTTTCAACTAGCAAATTTTTTAACAATTCATCCCTTTCTTTAGTCATCTTTTCAAGTTAAACCTTATCCTAACTTCCATTCCTTCGATTTTAATTGATAGTCTTGTTGCTCATATTTTTACCTGAAGCCATTTCATTATTTTCATGAGTGATTATTTTAGCTTCCATTGACTCTAAAGTCAATTGATAACCAGCTACCTCGGACCTAGCCTTCTGATTATCTCTTGGTCGCATAATCTTTAAGCACTTTTGATAAAAATCGTTACATTTATAACATACCTCGAGATAGTGGATGAACTTGGTGAAGTAGCTACCATAGCAAGCGAGAACAAGTTCTTCTTCACTTTCCATGCTCGATCAAGCTTCCAAGGCCATCTCTTGATTCTAAAGCGGCAAATCTGGTTCCTCATCAAAGTTGTGCTCAATCAAACTCTTCCGGCAACCATATAGTAGTTCTTGGTTCATCATCAAATTGACCTCAGTCAACCTCGATAGATTTTCTTGAGCAACCAAAGCTTTTGGTTTTGGTTCGATAATAGGAACTTCCTTTATTTCAAGCTTGGGTTTTCAATCATCCTATTTGCGATATTTGTAAACTTGCATTCTCTTGCAAAGTGTCGGTTCTTTGACAATTAAAGCACTCAATCTTAGATTTGTCAAATGCTATACCTGTTTGGGTTTGAAGTCAACACCCTTCTGTCTTCATTAACTTCTTGATCCTTGCGTTGATCATGGCAACTTGCAATCTTATGTCAATTTCTTCTAGGTCATCCTCATCATTTAACAAATCTTCTTCATAAGTAGCAGGTAAGTTTTGTTGAGCAAAGAAGGAACATACAACATCATCGAGTTGATGGTGTTTGATGGTGATAATTGGTAGTAGTCATGGTTGTGCGTGTTTATCACTTAGCGATTACTTTGAGCAGGATAAGTAGTACTTTTAGTGGAAATCTTTCTCTCGAGGAAAACCAAAGCAATGGTGTTAGATTTTGAATTTGTTTGACCATTCATCTCATGCTCGTACACCTTTAAATTGTTGTAGAGATCATCAAAGTCCATAGTATCCAAACAGTTGTCCTCAATCATAGTAGCAACCACATGCCATACGGATGGCAAACTTAAGAACTTGGACTAGCATCTTCAGATACCTTTGCTCCATATAACTCTAGCATACTAAGGAGATTTTGGAATACATCATAAAACATCAAGACCTTCTCTTTGAGTTAATGTTTATTTGTTGCTTCAGCAATTCTATGCATCTTCTTGGAAGCATCATTACCTCCAATCTAGTCTTGATAGCCCATGATTGTTTGCATCATAACATCATGAAACTTTAGTAGGTGTCCATCGGGAATAGCGAGATAGCGTATGTTGAGAGCCTTTTCTTGATTTCTTTTTTTTGTATTCTGTGTGGCGAGTGGTGGTTGTCCGGGAACTTACGGGTTCTTGAGCGACATTACCATTGACAATCACATCCCATAATGCATGATGCGTAATTGCAATGTCTTGCCTCATCTTCATGCTCAGAGATCATTCTCCGCTTCTTGATGAGGAATCTGGTGAGGTGATAGATGGGGTGGTGCGGCAAGTCGACATCTTTTAGGGTTTGTAGTTAAATCGGTTTTAGGGTTTCTTGTGGAGTTTCCACAAGGCTGCGATACCACTTGTTGGATCGATATACTCACGACCAAACTAACTATATAGCTTGTAAGGGTTTAGCAACCTTGGATAAATCAAAACTACTAATAATGAAACACTAATATAACTCTCTATTAAGTATCACGGAATCTACTTTAACAAAGCTAAGAAGAATAACAAACAACGATTATATTAAAACAAACTTTGAACACAGCATTCTCTGATTCACTAACAAACCTAATCGCTAAATATCTAATATAAGTACTTGCATATAAGTTCTAAGTAAAATATCTAAGTTATCACAATGCCAATCTAAGTCCTTTTATGGCGTCTACGGAATACTGATGGTTTATTACAATCTTATCGAAAAGTAAACTAATTCTAATATAGAATATTCTAGAATTACATAATAATCCTTAGTTGCATAAGTCCTTTAACTAGTGCTGTGAAAGCGATACTTTGACTTTCATTAAGCAATTACTTTGACTTTCTTGTGCTGACTTTCTTGGTACTTTAACTTTATATCTGACACATTCTCACCTTTGACTGAGCAAAAACTGTTGGTTCCTATGATATAAATACATGATCTTGATGAACCTATTAGGATGCACTTATGTAATGTTAGCGACTTCTGCTCGCTTTATTTATGAAAAATGAATACTCGTCTTAAAGGAAGAATTGACAAAGAAAGCGAGATAGGAAGAAATGATAAGCAAAGCGCCTGTCGAGTTGTGAATGAAGAAGATTAATCATGGATGAGGACAAAATCATTCTTCCAGTGGGGTCAGAACCTGATGTGACCCCAGTCAGGGTTAGTCATGCGATATATATAAGTATCAGTGAGAAAGTCCTTTACTCGTTAGCGATGAACTAAGCATGGCTATGTTTATACCCGAATGGGGGCTGAGGTGGGTAAATTCAAACTCCACAGAGCAAAGTTTGAAGATAAAATACTTAAGTGTTTAATAACCTTAAACATCTGAAGTCATTGAATGAACATTTGTTCGGTGGGTCATCTTTAGAAGCTAAGGGCGTGCCACAGAAGAAGGTTCTCCATTGGTGAGGCGGGACTATAAAACTTTCAAAATCCATAAAGATACGAAAATTCAAAAAAAAAAAAAAAAAAAAATAATAATATTGTCATTTTGTCATGTTTTCACGGTTCGATAATATCTCGGTCTTTGTCTTTGTCATTCAAAGAATGACACGGGTCTTTAGATGTTGTTCTTAAAAAAAAAAAAAAAAAAAAAATATATATATATATATATATATATATATATATATTTTTGGGAGAAGAGAAATGGTTTATTGTCATTTTCGAGGCAATAACCCGATTTTAAAAGAAAAACGAGCCATGTTTTACCATGTTTTCAAATTCTATGCTCGATTCTATAAACTCTTATCTCTTGAAAACCAAATGCTTTGAAAAATAACTCGATCTCAATTTTGATAATCATACGGACTTATATGTCAAAATCTCTATCTCGATCAACAACCTACATCATTGATTGAGGAGAATGATTTCAATTAAATTAAAAATTTGGCATTAAATTGTTTTCAAAGATATACATGCATGTTTATAAATGGAGTTTAAAGTCTTAAAATTCGATCCTTGTCGGTTCAAACGCTTTCACAATCATGTCACAATTCTCCTTAAAAGCTTTCAAAATCAATTTAAATCTATACGAGATCACAAATCTCAAATGATTTGATAATTGTGATCGGGGAGAATGTGTGATTTAAATTAGATTTAAAGCGATAATTAGGTAAATGGTTATAAGCGGATGTACATGCTATCACCTTGCATGTGACAAAGCGATTTCAAATTTTCATGCACATGTTGAGGGGCATCTATCTTAAACCTATGATTTGAAGCGTGATCATTCATACTAATGTAGGGTTCCCTACAGTATGCAAATCTCTTTTCAAACCTCGAGGCACATATTGAGGGGAGCAAATTCATGGAAACCTCATCCTTCCAAATGCTATACCCAGCGATGCATTGAGGAAGTGATGTTGATATCTTTTCGGAAAATGGTAATCAAAGAAGTTAATTCTTTCTCTTGCCTCCGTGTGCAAAACATTTTCAAATATTTGATGCACATGTTGAGGGAGTTCTCATTCTAAAATATCAAAAACAATTCGGTACAAAAGCTTTGATAATATATCACAAGTATACGAATTGATTTTCAAATAGTTTTCAATTGGATCCATGGCGGATGAACAATACCAAATTGACCTACCAACTTTACTTTATGTGCGGTGATACAAGGATGATAAGGTTAGGTATTGGTTCCCATGATCCGCTTGAGCAGGAGGATCTACCGAGGACAATCCACTAGTTAGTGTATAAGTCCTTAGGTATGATGATAAAGGAGAAAAATGAGATATGGGAAGAGTGCGGACTAAGGCCGAGCTAGTCTTGGAATAAACCCAACAAGGTTCTAGCTATGAAGTCTTGGTAAGCCTTGAAGGGGAATGAAAATTAAAATTGAATGAGAAAGGGTGAAAACAAATAGCCTCCATCTTTTCAACCTTAGAGGCGAGCAGGGTTCAATTCATATGCTCTTGATGGTAACATCGATTGAAGACAAGGCGTCATGGACCCGATGGCCTTTGCACTTCAACTTTCAAACCACTCAAGTTCCTCTTAAAGGACTTGTTTCATTCTCACGAGGCAGACATTATCTATCGACTTTCTCTTAGAGATGGTTGATATTGAAGAAGAGACCTCTCCTAGTCTCCGTCATAGGATCCAATATGCACAAATTGAGTCTAGAGCCACGAGATCATCAATAAATCTCATTAGGACACTTTCAATGAAGACTCTGTTTTCACACAATGTGGAAGAGATTATATCTTGAGTCCTCGCATTATCCTTGTGGTATTGCGGAACATCGGTGATGTGTTTACATATTCACAATGAAGATGGAAAGCCTTACGAGCCAACATCAAACAAGCTCACGGTAGGTGGCGTGTGAGATCTATTATATAGATTAACCATGTGACAAGCGACGAAACAATGGGGCGATTCAATCTCTTGAATCAAACACAGTTCGAGTTATGGATTAGCGGATACCTTTGAAAAACTGTCTTTGTGCTTAAAACTCTTTTCATTAGCACATTAGTGTACTCATTTTCAAACCAAAAGGTATTTTGTGATTGATAATTGATTTTCAATAAAACCTTCGTTGTATTGCAAAAACAATTTCTATTGAGCAATACGAATTGTTTTCAAATCTCTTTTCATCAATCGGTGGACTTAAAATTATTTGGTTCACACTCCGTGTTGTCTTCTTTGAGGCGTTCGGTTTGAGCAGCTAGAAACATTGAAACCTGTCGAGATTCTTAGGAATCCTACACGATCACGGTACTGTCTTGATCAGCGAGGCAGGTGGGCGTGTACCTCAATTCAGAAAGTGATCAAAACACTTCGTCGATTTATGCTAACTATTGTACGGTACACCCGCGTTTGCGGTGATCGAATGGGCCGATCGATCCATAGCCGCATGCTCATTACACATTCATCTCAAAATCATGATTAGTGCATCAATGACTCGATATTTTCATCCATGCGCCTGCTTCTGTGCGAATATCATGATTCAACAAAAGCTTCCCTACTACGATGTGAAGATTTCATGATCGAGAATGTGAGCATGTCGGTCCCAATCACAACATCAAAATACCAACACCACAAAGGATGTGTGGAGATTGTTGATGGTGATGATCTCAAGATGGCAAACTTATAATCGTGGATCGTTAAAGACCTCCACTTGAATAACCAAACATGCAATGTGAAGAATCAATGACTACGAGCTTAGGAGCAAAGGACTACATCAAGAATGCAAGATCAATTGTTAAATGTTATATCTATTTGTATTCAATGTAATTTTGGTACATTATTGAGGTGACCTCCATAGGGAGATTGTTAGGAATTAGAAATTCCGGTATTAAAGGTCGGTCCTCAGTATATGTAATCGTTAAGCTCGTAGTAAGTAGTTCTTTTAAGTTAAGTAGTAATTTAGTTAAGTAACACCGTGGAGGGCAGACGGGTCTTTACCAGCCTCGATCCGGCCTGAAGTGTGGCGAGTTATGTAAGACTATAAATACTCTCTACCTTCCAGGTAGAGTTGAACTCATAATAATATCTTTCTTTCTCTCACTAAGTTCCCTAAACCTCTAACTTTCTCTTTCTAGAATTCCATCTTATCGCCCTTGTGTTATGGTTTGATGTGTGTGAAAAGTTATATCTTATCGACCTAGGCGGTGAACCTAATCGTTGTAGTGTAGTATGGAGTAAGCCTTGAGGATTGATTTAGTTCTCTAGGGAATAGGAATGCTAGAAAGAGATATATGCGACGAGAAGGTGGGGTTGAGGATGATTCTTTTAGTCTTTTTATGTTTTTTAGAAAGCAAGGTAAAATCTCGGGGTATATGATTGAGGGTGGTACTTCCGATTTCATTACTAACTAATTATCTAATTAACTACGAATAGTTTATGTTTAATTGAGGTGTGCTCGTATGATGATTAAAGATGTGTTCACTTAGATGTTATTACTCCTTAGTTATCTTTTATTGGTCGGTTGAATTGTCACTTCCTTTATCTTAATTGATCGTTGTATTAGATTAGTCGTAGGGGTGCCTAATTCCCTAGTTCTATGAATTATAAATCTCTTTTAGAATACTGGGATTGGCGTGCAATAGCATCTCCCAGATACACTATTATCATAAAGCTACAACTCGCGCAATAAACACAGCGATGACCTAGGTGCGCTCCATGGCTTTTGCTATTTAGGACGTTCAAGCTCGCAACAATGAAAGAAGCGGTTATCCTTACTCTAAGGTCTACCAATTAAGACAAGAGACAACCTAACAACAATCAATAACTAGTTTCATAGATCTAAGTAAACACAAGAATAATTTAGCTACACGAGTGTCTGAGCAAGCATACAATCAATTGAACATGGGGTAGACATAATGATAAATTGGATAAATAAACTTATCTTGATGTGTAAAATAGGGTATGAGACTAGAATCTTGTCAAGTCGGACTACAAGCGAGTTAGGGTTTGCTCTCCAAATTCTACCTCTTAAAATACATAATAATCGAATTCTATATATATTTACAATCGCGAAAGCGTCGCCACTAGTGGCGCCATCGGTCGGCGTCATTAGAGTTTCTTTTGTCCAGTCATCGTTGGGACGGCGTCACTTGAGATGTGTGACACGCGTCGATCTTCATGTGGGGCGTCGTGCGAATTTTGGATCTTGGGCATCGGTGTAGTTTTTAAGTGGCGCCTTCGAGAAATAAGCGTGACACCGTCGAGCTTTAGGACAAGAATTCCGATGATTAAGTCGCGTGCACTTGATCAAGTCTTCAATAGAGGACGGCGTCGCCGCTTTGGTTGGGACACCGTCAAGTGTGTTGAATGGCCTTTGATCTTTGTTGACTTTGCCATTTCTTCATGTTTTGCTCCTTTTAGGTCAAATATGCTTCATTCCAGCATTTTGTTTCCAAAGACCTAAAAGTGAAAAGGAAGGATTTTAGCGATATGGATATAAAATGTCGATTTGGGCCTTAATTAAAATGTATGTTTTAAATCCTTATCAACACGCAAAATACTACGGGTAATGGGTGGTAGAATTTAATGTGGAAAATCAAACATTTTCAAGCAGTTTCCCAAAATTCCATGTGCAAAACAACCCCTTTCACACTCCATAAATACCTGTTCTAAAACCTAAAACACAGCAATTTTTACAAACAAACTACTAAAATGTCTTATTTAAACTCAAAAGCGTATGCGTGTTTTATCTGTTGGCATAAAACTTCTTTTGCTACACATTAAAGGTTTTACTACAACTCTTGATCTTACTTAAAACATCACAGTACAACCACTTTTATCTTTGTGTCATCACAAAAAAATCATCTTCAAAATGGCAAGAATTCAAAGTATCATGTTTGCACCGATTGGGTAGGAGGTCTAGAAAATGTAGTATTTCAAACAAATAATGTTATAGGTAATTTTGAATACGAATGAAGTCCCACCTATAAGGAATCGTGAAGTTTTTACAATTGCCAACGACCTTTATAAAATCACCCTATATATTATAAAACTACCTCGGGGTTTTGGGCATCTTATGTGCTGACCCGACACCCTCTGATGAGAGCAGACCAAGGCCAGGGAGTTTCTCGAATTTTCGATCTTAAATGGGAGAAACAACTCACCTTGGACTTTAAAACTTTTGCTCATCAACATGGCTAGATTATAACAATGGAAATTATGTTGAACACCACAGGCGGTGTGGTGAAAGCTAAGTTAGCAAAATTGCTTTTGATAAAAAAATCCTTTGGACAAAACCCACATGTCAAGAACTCCTTTCCCGTGGCTTGGCGGATCCATTCACTTTTGTGATTGAGGTTCTCGTGAACCACTCATCCTCTGAACATATTAACTCTATTTAGTTGATGATGGCATATTACTTGATGGAGGGGACCCTTTGTCAATATAGGAGAGATCATTCTGATGATCTCGTAACCAAGATCTGGGCAAGTCTAGGGTGAAATCGTTTCATACCCTAGATTTATTTCTGCTTTAAAGAGTTATTGTGATGTAATTACACTCATGACTTGATTTTGGCGCTTTACACCTTTGCTGAGTGCTCCAAACTTTACAAGGTCCCATCTTTAGTCTGAAATTGAATTGACGACCGCATGGTTGTTGTAAACAATCATAGGGACTCGATGTCTCAAACCAACTTCAAAAAGAAAAAAGGAAGACTCAAGCTGGGACTAAAACTAAACCAGTCCCGGGGCCACGAGGCTTGGAACATAGCCCAAAGGGCCAAAAGACCCAGATGACAACATACCCTTGGGTGACCAAAACACCACCGGTGACAACAAGGACATTGATACATCATGATCGATTACCCTTGGTCCCACTACTACTCCCAGATCTAGAAGAAACAAACAACCCGGTGAGGAGGCCTTCCATCACGCTGATGAGGACATTCGAAATCAAAGCTTTTGTCGAGGCACAAATCTAATCCCAAGACTCGGTGAAAAACAATAACCAGCGATAAGGATCTAACTTCCACCATCAATGGTGATGGCAGGGAAACTCCACGGTGCTTGAATGGACGATGAGGACAAAGACTCGAGAGGAAATATACCCCAGTGATAACTCATGAAACAAATTCAATGATCCTAGTGATGGAACTAAAACACCCATCATTATGCGAAGGGTCCTTGGGGACAAAGACTGGAGGACAAAACCACCACGTACGGGCCATAATCCCTTCTTTTTATATCAATGGCGGATGTTGGGGCTTTTCTTGATCGGATGAAGAGCTTGAAATTGAAAGTGATGAGGAAGTTCTTCTTCTTTGGCGATGATATGGACAGCGATGTTCAATCCACTTAACAAGACATGGTCTCCTCAAAAGAGCACGAAGAGTTACCTTCCATGCTAATGATCTTCTAACTATACAACATCTTCTTGCCCTTAGGCGAGGAAATATGATAATGTTCTTCTCACTAAAACGGCTAGTCAAGTTTTAAAAAGGCTCGGAGACTTAATGATGGTGTTCTTGATGCACTATGGGATCAACATGTGGAGGTTGTTGCTAGTTATGTTGATCTCAAATATTACATTGTTGAGAACTTTGAAGATAATTTTGAACACATGGAGATCATGTATCTTGCTCTTGACACCCTATGATTACTTGAAGAAGTTTCTTAATTTAAGGATGCTCACCAAACTTGACAACATCAAAGAGGCATCAAAGATGATGACTGTCTTGACCAAGAAAGTTCTTTAGACTCTGACACGTATGTCAAAATTCATCAAGCCTCATGAACTCATTCAAATTCTAAACAACTCAAATGTTCGGGGTCTAAGTTCATCATGAGGAGATCAAGTCCTCTCGGTTTATTGGAAAAGAATGTGGCGACTACGGCTAAGTCTTCAATTTCTGACACGGAATCTTGGGCCTAGAATGACTCTTGAGACCTCTCAGGCCATCTTGAGGTCAATTTAAGCTGGTCTTTAGCGGGACACTTTGGATATCAAGTCCATGGTATCAAATTTTATCAAGCCTTTAAGGGTTAATCCTCCCTCAATTTGGTGCAGAGCCAACTCTTGCTCGAGTTCAAAACAATAGTTGAGGGAAAGTCACTAAAGCTACCACAAGTGAATCAACTCCTTCTATTTGAGGAGCCAACTCATTGTTTACTCTCATACATGACTCGAGCAACTCCTCATCATCGGTTCTTCCTCAAGACAAAGCGAGACATCTTGTTGGATCGATATACTCGAACAAACTAACTATATAGCTTGTAAGGGTTTAGCAACCTTGGATAAATCCAAACTACTAACAATGAAACAACGATATAACTCTATTAAGTATCACGAGAATCTACTTTAACAAAGCTAAGAAGAATAACTTTAAACTTCAACGATTATATTAAAACCAAACTTTGAACACCTTGTTATATAAATTCACTAACAAACCTAATCGCTAAATAACTCTAATCATACTTGCATGTAAGTTCTAAGTTGCGTATCTAAGTGCATATCTCAATGCCAATCTATGGGTCCTTTTATAGGCATAAGAATACCTTAGTCGGTTTACAATTACAATCCTATACGACAAGTAAACTAATTCTAATCTAGGAATATTCTAGAATTACATAATAATCCTTAAGCGATTTGCATAGCGATCCTTTAGCCTAGCGGTACATTGTGACGATGCTTTGACTTTCATTAAGCGATGCTTTGACTTTCTTGACACTTTAACTTTATATCAATAATCCTCCCAACTTGAATTCTACTTGCTTGATTTCAAGTTCCTTTCTTTAACTTTAATATCTTTGTCTTGAGGAAAGATTGTGTCTTTATCTTCATATTTGCCTCTGTGCTTGTATTGTCATCATCAAAGTAATCTTTATAAGCAATCCTTTTACCAACCATTATCGGCAACCTTCATCTTTTATTTCGGCAACATATGGCAAATGTACATCATATCATAAAGTTTGGACTATTCTCATCACTTCCATGTGTGTAAACTCTGTGAGAGGTGAATCATTGAAAAATTAATGGATTTTGATGTCGCTTTACAAAAGCCATTAACTTTGGAGTAGCCAATGTTTAGGTGTGTAAAACCATGGTACATTGATAACCATATGATTTTAGCAAATCATCGACTATCAGCAATTTGTTAAGTCTTTACCAAGTCGTTTGCTTTTGGACTAGTTAGTTCTTACTACCATGGTGAACTAATTACCATACAAATGGTTTTCACAACCTTTACCATAAGCCATTTTCTTGTGGGCACCAACTCTTCACTATTACATATATGGTGAGTTGAAAACCATACAATTTTAGTAAATTGTCAACTAAAAGCAGTTTGATAATCACATCAGTCGTACCCTCATGATGAGTCAAACTCTTTCTTGTTTATTAAACATGGTGAGTTGATTACCATCGAGATGTTACTCTCAAAACAATTTGTTCTTTAATCTTGTGCTAAAAGTATTTTGCACTTTACAAAAATTGCTTATTTTTATTAAAAGACTTTCTTGGTTTTTGTCTTAGCGATACTTTGATAAAGTATTGTTTGTCGGTACTTTGAATAAAATCTTGATTTTCAAAGATTTATATAATAAAAACCATACGGTATTTATGCACCATCATCGCTAAAGTTGTCCATTTGATAAACAACTCATTACCATGAAATTTGTTTCATTCTCATTCAACTTCCATACCATGATCTAGCATCGATCATAAGATCTCTTGTAAGAGATATCTTCTTTTAGCTAGCATGAATCATGGTACTTCTAACTCTAAAACATGCACTCTGATTCTTCAAGAATCTCGACATGATTTCCCAAACTTCTTGATTATTCAGGCGCCGGTACTTGTTTCTTACATCTCCCGAGATAGTTGTAAGATCATGACAAGACTAAACCCGCTCCGGTTGGTGGAATATGCTCAAAATAATCTTGCACTAGTTAGTACGGATGAACGGATCTTCTCTATCTATCATATGCGATTATGTCCGCAATAAGTTGAATGCTCTAAAACTTTCATCTTCTATATGAAAGATGAGATAATCTCCTTCTTTTGATTCTACAACTTCAAATGTGAAATCTTTGACTTTGTTTACGCAACTTCTTTAGACTTTGGATGCTCAAAATCAACACCATAGATAATTCCTCGGCTCATCAAGCGTATACATTCTCATTTAAACTTCTTTGATATTTCATCATCGAGTTGTTCTCTTTCTCTTTGTACTTCTTTTCTTGCATCCACCTTTTGCTTTTCGAATCAAAAGAAATAATACCTAGTTCCTACGATAAGACTCTAACAACATCATATAAGTCTTTGATCTCTATATATTTTAACGTAAACCTTTATATCCTTGACCCTTGGATAAGCCATCATGGCATTCCTTTCTTTAGCAATACTTTGTGGTCTTTTGGTATAACAACTTACTTCTATGGTAGAACAATTTGACATCTAATTGACTTGTAACTTTCTGACTTCTTCATTTTAGCTACCTCAATAGCTCAGAATTACGCAGTAAGCTTCTTCTTTTCTTTGATTCTACAGGATACCTTTTCCTTTATCCTTTGGATCTAACTCTTGAGTAGGTTGAGAAGATTGCAAGACTTGAGATTGTTCGACTCGGGACTAATACCTCTTGGTCTTGACATGTTGAGCATTATCGAAGATGGTCTCATCCGCTAGCGATATGTTCCTTGAGGTACCAACGTCTTCTTCATGTAAGGCTGTTGAAGGACCGCTTCTTCATCAAAATTTAAGGTTCTTGGTGTGATAAGCTCTTGCCTAAAAGTACCTTGAAGCAGTACCTTGATCACGATTTTGAACATCGACACTTTGATTACCGTGTTGATCACGGTGCTGAACACGGTGCCTTGAGCATCAATACCTTGAACATTAGCTTGCTCAATTTGCTCGACTTCTTTATCTAGATCTTGATAAGTTTTATCTGGTTCTTCATCTAGATTTTCATGAGGTTGAAATTATCTTCATGGGTTCAACATCTTCATTCAAATTCTCTTGCTCAAATTCCTCCCAATTGGAATGAAGGCGCTTGTAAACTTCTTGCCATAGAAACCTTCTAGATTTCTTACCTTTCTTACGTGATTTTACCCACAACCTATGATGTTGAACTAATGGCGGACAAACCTTTTCAATCTCTTGAACTTGTTGTTCAACTTCAGGTGTGCGACAGGCTTCATTATCCTTGAACTCATTAACTCCGCATTGTGCATAATTATCGAACTACTCCTCGGTACCCATGACTCCCTCGTCTCTACGGATGTTTGAGACCCGTCTTTTGAAGTATAATCATTGGGAGGCGATGGTGGATTAATATCTGATTACGAATCGGTATGTGGTACCTTGCAAAGATCGATACTTTCCGCGAAGCATTATGTTGAGAAGCGATTGCTTCCGCCAAGGCTCGATATCATGACTTGAATCACTTCCTCTAACATGTTACTTCCATCATATAGCGATTAAAGGTGTATTTCTCCCGAGAAAACTTATCCTTCTAGCCATAAATGTAAATACCTTTGGAGGAAGTACAACAACATGTAACAAGCTTGAAGGTTTAGGTATATCCTTAAAACATTTGTTCAAGAATAATTTAACAAATCTAGGGTACATCGAGAATGGTGAACCATTAGAGATAATTTACCCCTTATTTTTTATTTATGTGATGCTTTGACAAGGCAGGCGTTGCTTTCACGTAGCGTACTTTCGGATAAATGCCAAGCGGTACTTTCCTTTTCTCCAAAAGCAAAAACCTCAAAACATTGTGTTTCCTCCCTCGAACAATGCATAGGACTAAACTAAACTAATATTAAGTCCTCCCTAAACATAGCAATAATTAATCATACCAATACTACGCGCTAAATGGTTGAATCTTGAAACATTAAATCCCTTTGTGAGTAGATCGGCTACATTGTCATCTGTGTGGACCTTGATAACATTAATGAGCCTATGCTCATAACAATCACGAATAAAGTGGTGCCTAATGCAGATGTGCTTGGTCACGGAATGATAAGCGAGTTCTTGACAATGCAAATGGTACTCGTTGTCAATGTAGATAGGAGTATTCTTAAAATTGAATCCATAATCCAAGAGTTGATTATGCATCATGATGCTTGTCCACAACAACTCGGCGGCAACATATTACCTTCGATGGATGATGTTCTTTGCAATGGTTGTTTCTTACATTGCCATGAAACTAATCTTCTTCCAGATATTGGCATCCTCGGTGGTTGATCTTATCATAATTATCTCACGCATAATCACTATCGAAAAAGCTTCCAAGTGAAAAGTGAATCTTTAGGATACCACAACCACTAACTTAGGTTGTTGTTTGAGATATCTAAAATCCTCTTGTTGTATTCATATGAGAGACCTTGGGTGATACTTGATATCTTGCACATAAACATCTGACAAACATGATGTCGGTCAAGATGCGATTAAGTACATAAGACAACCAATCATTGATCTATAAAGTTTGACATCCACACTTCCATCTTCATCCTTTCCTAATGGTTTATAGCTTTAATGGGTGTGGTGACCGACTTGATGGTGTGAAGTTAAACTTTTAAGAATGTCGGTGACATACTTATCTTGACTAATAAAGATTCTAGTACTTGACATAAACTTGTTTTTAATTCGGTCCATTATCACATCTAATAGATCTTACTTTGAGTCTCAATTGATTTTCAACGGCTATTATAAGATCATGAATAGCATCAAAGGTTTCATCTTTAAATCCGAAAAAGACCCACTAAATCTCTGCAGATCATACATTACAACTAAGTATTTATTTTGTTTAAGCTTACCTTGAAAGCAGTCCAAGCAGATCCATGTGTAACAACTCTAAAGGTTCTCTAATAGTTCTTTTCTCAATCTTCTTGCATGAAGCTTTGTGTTGTTTACCCTTCTTATCATGAACATGTATGATCATTCTTGTGTGTTTGGAAGGTAAAACTCTAATTAAATTGCCTTTAACCAACTTGATATTCTTGAAATTCACATGTCCTAATCTTCTATGCCATAGATGTGCTTCTTCAGTGTTGCCTTTGCTACTAAACATGTTGCTCTTCGGAAGAGTTAAGATTCTTCAAATCTAGACTATACACATCATTGGTTCTTGGTACTCTCGGTGTGCAAGTGATCATCAACAAGCTTGAACTCGGGAGAAAGAATAAGACATTATGTCGGTGAATAACACAGGTGCTTCTTGTCACAGATATGAGATCTTGACAAAGGTTGAACTTGAGCTCCTTCACTGAAATTTTCAAAATCAATGCTTCCTGCGCTTGATGGTTCCTTTCCGATAATTATACCTCCATTAGGATCATTCCAAAAGCAACTCTTCCTCCAAAATATGATTTAAAATCGTAGTCTCCTATCTCACATCATGCTTCGGAGCTACCACTATCAACAATCAAATGATCTTTAAGCTCCTCTTTTGGGTTGCCTGCACAAAGATGAGAGTTAGTTTCTTTTAGGAACCCAGACATTCTTGACTTGTGTTCCCGCGTGAGTGACATACTTATATTCTTTAAGTATGTAATCTCCCTTGTTTTAAAAACATGATCAATTATTTTCTTTTGTTCCAAAACTTGTGTTGGATTTTCAATAAAACTCTCTTTTGACAAAATTCTCTTTTTCTTTTCAACAAAACTTCACGAAAGTATTGTTTGTCCCCATCGATGCTTTCTTTCTCAACCCGAGTGGGTTTTAACATTTTGTGTTGATTTCTTTGATCTAGGTACTCTATTTGAGGTTTAATGCCTTCTAGGTTGATAGTAATTGGATCTCCTAGGGCTTCCATTCGAAAAAGTGCTAGCGATACCTTGATTGGGTGAAAACCTAGCGATGCTTTGAGAAGGTCTTGTTGAGAAACTTTTGGCTTCTAGTACCTTGAAAAGTATTGCTTGAGTGCTTGGTGGTTTTGAAAAGGTCTTTTGGTGAGGTACCTATAGTCTTTTGAGAAATTACTATGGTTTACCCATGTGAATGATTCCTGTTTTATTCTCCCTTGGCTTATGATTGGTAGATGTAGTCTTTGGGAATTTGCTTAAATATTACGAGTGAAAGTCCGATCCTTAATCAAATGATCGGACTATAACAAACAAAACATAATTTTGACTCATAATCCCAATTTCCTTTCTCTGTGACCAAAACTATCCTGACTTTTTGGTGAATGATTAAAAGATTTTCCAAAATTAGCAGTATTTTGAAAAGTTTTTCTTGAAGGTATTGCTGAATGTCTAGCAGTACTTTGAGATGAAGCTTCTGAAGTCTTAACATTATCATCCTTAGGTTTATCATTTGTTTCTTTTGGGGATTGAACTAGATGGACTGAATTAGATTGACCAATAAGCTTTTCCTAAACTCAAATTGTCTACTCCAAAACAAGAAACATCATCCTAAGTGGTTGAAAACTACCGGTTGGTGGAGGCGCATTATAACCCTTGTCTTTCTTAAATTCGAGGTGTTTTACTAATTGATTCCTCATTACTAGATGTGTTTTACGAGCTAATGAGTTCATCATCACTAGTTGTTATATCCTGCGAATCAATTTGTTCCTTATCACTAGTTGGGTTCTCTACATCTGCTAAAATCCATACCAAAACCTAGGCCAATTTTAATATGTGCTCTTTTTGTTTTTCAACAAAACTAACATGTGAAAGACCGATTCTTTCAACTAGCAAATTTTTTAACAATTCATCCCTTTCTTTAGTCATCTTTTCAAGTTAAACCTTATCCTAACTTCCATTCCTTCGATTTTAATTGATAGTCTTGTTGCTCATATTTTTACCTGAAGCCATTTCATTATTTTCATGAGTGATTATTTTAGCTTCCATTGACTCTAAAGTCAATTGATAACCAGCTACCTCGGACCTAGCCTTCTGATTATCTCTTGGTCGCATAATCTTTAAGCACTTTTGATAAAAATCGTTACATTTATAACATACCTCGAGATAGTGGATGAACTTGGTGAAGTAGCTACCATAGCAAGCGAGAACAAGTTCTTCTTCACTTTCCATGCTCGATCAAGCTTCCAAGGCCATCTCTTGATTCTAAAGCGGCAAATCTGGTTCCTCATCAAAGTTGTGCTCAATCAAACTCTTCCGGCAACCATATAGTAGTTCTTGGTTCATCATCAAATTGACCTCAGTCAACCTCGATAGATTTTCTTGAGCAACCAAAGCTTTTGGTTTTGGTTCGATAATAGGAACTTCCTTTATTTCAAGCTTGGGTTTTCAATCATCCTATTTGCGATATTTGTAAACTTGCATTCTCTTGCAAAGTGTCGGTTCTTTGACAATTAAAGCACTCAATCTTAGATTTGTCAAATGCTATACCTGTTTGGGTTTGAAGTCAACACCCTTCTGTCTTCATTAACTTCTTGATCCTTGCGTTGATCATGGCAACTTGCAATCTTATGTCAATTTCTTCTAGGTCATCCTCATCATTTAACAAATCTTCTTCATAAGTAGCAGGTAAGTTTTGTTGAGCAAAGAAGGAACATACAACATCATCGAGTTGATGGTGTTTGATGGTGATAATTGGTAGTAGTCATGGTTGTGCGTGTTTATCACTTAGCGATTACTTTGAGCAGGATAAGTAGTACTTTTAGTGGAAATCTTTCTCTCGAGGAAAACCAAAGCAATGGTGTTAGATTTTGAATTTGTTTGACCATTCATCTCATGCTCGTACACCTTTAAATTGTTGTAGAGATCATCAAAGTCCATAGTATCCAAACAGTTGTCCTCAATCATAGTAGCAACCACATGCCATACGGATGGCAAACTTAAGAACTTGGACTAGCATCTTCAGATACCTTTGCTCCATATAACTCTAGCATACTAAGGAGATTTTGGAATACATCATAAAACATCAAGACCTTCTCTTTGAGTTAATGTTTATTTGTTGCTTCAGCAATTCTATGCATCTTCTTGGAAGCATCATTACCTCCAATCTAGTCTTGATAGCCCATGATTGTTTGCATCATAACATCATGAAACTTTAGTAGGTGTCCATCGGGAATAGCGAGATAGCGTATGTTGAGAGCCTTTTCTTGATTTCTTTTTTTTGTATTCTGTGTGGCGAGTGGTGGTTGTCCGGGAACTTACGGGTTCTTGAGCGACATTACCATTGACAATCACATCCCATAATGCATGATGCGTAATTGCAATGTCTTGCCTCATCTTCATGCTCAGAGATCATTCTCCGCTTCTTGATGAGGAATCTGGTGAGGTGATAGATGGGGTGGTGCGGCAAGTCGACATCTTTTAGGGTTTGTAGTTAAATCGGTTTTAGGGTTTCTTGTGGAGTTTCCACAAGGCTGCGATACCACTTGTTGGATCGATATACTCACGACCAAACTAACTATATAGCTTGTAAGGGTTTAGCAACCTTGGATAAATCAAAACTACTAATAATGAAACACTAATATAACTCTCTATTAAGTATCACGGAATCTACTTTAACAAAGCTAAGAAGAATAACAAACAACTTGGTGTCGAGTGAAGGTCACTTTCTTCGGTTAGCAAGAACCAAAGCTCGAACAATGTCGTGAGTTTGTCAATCTTAGCATCGGTGCTAGATGTACTCGCGGGGATGAAGAAGAAGAAGGTCCGACATGAGGCCGATATGTCTTTGCTCGGAAAGGCGGACTGAGATTTGTTCTCAATGATTTGCAAGGCTTCTTTGGTAGTCTTGATCAGAAATTACCTCCGCGGAGGCATTCAAAGAGTCTTGATTGGTCGATTGAGACCATTGTAGAAAGTATCCATTTGCATTAACTCGATAAAACCATGATGCGGACACTTGCGAAGCAACTCTTTATAACGATCCCATGCCTCCCGAATGATTCATCAAATCTCGAGAAAATTTCATTATCTCATTCTTAAGACTTGTGGTTCGGGATGGAGGATAGAACTCGTTAACGAACTTGGTGACTAGATCTTCCCATGTCTCTATAGAGCGAGGGGTTGTTTCTCGAAGCCAATTCCGGCTTGTCCTCTGAGAAAATGGGAGCGAGAAGAAACTTGATAGCTTCATGTGGGACATTCTTGTACTTGATGGTAGATGCAATCTTGTTAAACCATCGAATGTGCATGAGGATCATCCCGCTCAAAACCATAGAATTGGCTTTGGGTTACTAGATTGAGCAACCGGTTTTGAGCTCAAAGGTGTCGACCACGATGGGTGGGACAACAATGGCATCTCCGTAACCCTCGATGGGTGCTTGGAGAAGCTCATTCATGGGTTTGTCTTACGCCATTTCGGCGGTGGTGGTGGTGGTAGGCGTTCCTCGATCAAGGTGAAGGAGGTGAGCGTCCTCTCGTCTCGAGGAATCTTTCCAAGTTACGAAAGTGGACTTGTAGAATCGGAAGAGCAGTGCGCATGCACTAAGTATAAAATCAATTTTCAAAACAAATGAGGCAAAGCGACAAGTGAACTTAACCAATAATCACAAATGAAATGGCTTCTTTGAAAAAGGTACACCAAATCACAAGTGACACAAAGGCAAGTTTTAAATCGATGTTCGAACTTATTATGGTCGCACCCCAGTTAGGTAGTGCCTTTGCCTTGATTTGCGGTGGTTGATTTTTATGTATATATTAAGTACCACTGAAAAGACGTAGGTAAGATTTGTGCAAAGGGTTCAAAAACTTTTGGACGATATTTTTGGTATCGTCTCGTTTAACCAAATCGTACTGTTTTAAGAATCACCTTAAAAACAATACAAGATAGAAAACGTTACGATTGTTTTGTTGTTTTATATTTTTTTGTTGTTGTTAACACTTTAGGAAAAGTGCTAATGAACTTTTTGAGATTTCTTATAACTTTACAAAAACTTTTTACAAATGGTGGGTTATGTGCAAGAATGGAGTGCGAAAATGGCTAAACACACGCTAAAAGCCTCTCCGTGATGGCGCCAAATTTGATCTGTGCTAAACCGTCAAGTCTAATCACACAAGGCGGCCACTTGTGAATGGCCAACCGTAATGAGACTTAAAACAGCTTAAGCACAAATGCAATGAAGTCCTGGAGAATATAATGAATTCCCGGGTCGTTAAGTCCCACGGAAACTCAATGGTGTGTCAAAACTGATTCAGATGATGGAGTGATCACTAAGGATAGTGATCAGTAAAGGTTATGATTAAGAAATTACACTACTGATTGATTTGAATGGGATGGAATACAGAATTGGAAAGCACAACAATCAGATGAAAGAAACGTAAAATTTACGTTTAAAAACTACGTATACGTACAAAATAAAAAGTGAAGTCTAAGAAATAAAAGACCTAAAAATATGAAAATAACATTTTTGGAATCCTAAAAATAAAAGAAAATTATTAGAAAAAGAAAATTGTTTTTATAACTATTTATTTAATTATTATTAATTAAAAACTATTTTAACTATTTAATAAATACTCTAAAATAGAAGAAAATATGAAATAAGGCTAGAAAAATAAAATTATGATTCAGAAAAATCTAAAATATTATAAAACTAATTTTAAAATTAAAAATATATTTTTCACACTTTTTATCTAATTATTACTAATTAATTATTATTTAAAATACACTTAAATTCTAGAAAATATAAAATAAACCTGGAAAAATAAAATTTTAACTTTGAAAAATCTAAAATATGATAAAACTAATTTTAAAACTGAAAAGATATTTTTTATGCTTTTTAATTATTTATTACTAATTAATTAATACTTATTAACTATTTATAATTTTAATAATTACTAAATAAAAAGAGAAAATTATGAAACTTTTTCTAAAAATACTATATGATGACAGAAAACTAACAAAAGTATAAAAACAAGATTTGCTTATTAATAAGCTAAAAAGAAAAATCAAAAAGCTAAAAATATTAAATAAACACTATCACTGATTTTTAATTGATCTTTTTCTGGATTTTCTTTTTGAAAACTACTTTACTACTGATTTTATGAAACTTTAACAAAGACAAAAATTTTACAAACTTAGAATAAGTTGTTTGAGGGCTTATAAGCTCAACAGTAGGCTTAAGAGCTTATTTTGTGGAAATAAGCTCAAACAAGCTTGCTAGCTGAAACAGAAGCTCAAAATAGATGCAAACAAGCTATATGAATGAAATGAAGCTAAGAGATACAAAGAAGCACACTTGAAAAGCTATTAAAAGGTAATAAGCACTTATTGACAACACGAAATGGGACAAACTTAGAGCTTATTGCGTACTACTAAACAAGCTTCAAAATGAAAAACAAGGCTTGATACTTCAAGATGGCCAGGTTGGCTACCCAAAGAACCAAAGATCACAAGATTTGACCAACAAATAAGCTCTGTGCAAGCTTATCAAGATTGTACCATTCATCGTGCACAGGCGCTCTTTTCGAACGGTATCCAAAGAAGCGGGAAAATAAGCACTTAAAAAGGCGATGAACAGAGAACTAACATTTTATATTTTTTAGCAACTAGACTTTAATACCTAAAAGATTTTAAGCTAAAACTTAGTATTGAACACACAATGAAATTCCAAAGTTTATTAAAACGCCTAATGATAATTTGACTTTTGACAAGAACTAAAGGTTTGACCAAGATGAACTTTGATCGATTCTAAGCACCGATTATGTTATGTTAAGTTGAAATAAGACGGTTTGATCAATATAAACAACTTATAAACACAAATCCATGGTCATGATTCATTAAATTCCAACGATGAGTATGAAATGAGATGAATTGAGATTTTGACTTTTGTTAAATGACCACCGATTTTTATGACTAAAGCGAGATATTAGGTACTATAGTGACACAAAACAAAGAATGGTCTTGTCTTAAACACTCTTGATCACGGATAAACAAGCTAAAGCAAACACCCTTTTTGACTATTTTAGAACTTTTCAAAGCAAACCACAACTTATAACCATGAAACGATTCTGGACATCATGTAATCATTAAATAAGACCAAATAAGCTTGAACCAACGATGTAGCAACATAAAACTAAGAATTGAGACTTAAGCTATTTTAAGCTGTGAAATTGAAATTTTGCTAACTACTAATTTAAAAGAACAAACCACTTGGTTTTAATGATTAGTTACACTTAACTATATCTAATGAACAATAAGAAAGTAAATTCAAGCTAAAGAACAACTACAACAAGAAAATGTAAAATGAATAAAAGGCTTACAAAAGCTATCCAACTGAAATCACGAACTAGGAACCAAGAACAATCCTAAAGGCTTACCACTAAGCCACTAACCCAAGCCATCCATAATCTACCACGCCCATTTGTGAATGCCATTTCAAGTGATTTTTGAATTTTCAACTATTTAATTTGTATTTTGGTGATTTTACGATTTTGCTTCTAAACCGAATTTTAGTGTTTCTAATAGCTTAGAAAAGCTATCTAGGAGCTTATGTGGCTTATTTTAGTCCATATAAACAACCAACAACAACATTACCATGATATGAGATTTTTGAAAGGAAATTTGCATAAAGCTGAATTTGATACTTAAACTTGAAATTGATTATTAAAAAGATTCAAATACACTTGAGAAACTTAAACAAAGTACTTGGAATTAACAACATACAATTGGAAAACTTAGATTAAAGAAAACGACTAAAGAAAATTTAAGTTACACTAGATACTTAGATACATTGCATCCTCCTCTCTTTTATAGACTTTAGCACTCTTTTGTTGACCTCGATTGTTTCCCACCAATTTCCGATACTTGGATCTCTAATTCATCGAACCATACAAGTGGATTTTGGCGCCAAATATTTCAAGGCGGGTTTTAGACATTAATGAGGGTTTGGTTTCAATCAATTAAAGGTTTTGGTGTTAGTGGAGGTGGAGGGACAAGGTAAGGGAGGTTGAAGAAAATGGGAAAAGCTGCTCTGGTTTTGGGGATTCGAGCGAGGGAGAGGAGGTGAGCAGTGGGGCGGTTTTCTTCTCGTTTGACTTTCGTTGACCAGGGTGTTAATAAAAGGTCGGGTCAAGGGTTTGGGCCAAGGTATATGGATTGGATTTTGGGCTTAGATAATATATAGGATCCGTTTGGTTTGTATTAAGCAAGGACCATAAATGTAATTCGCCAATCTTCAAGGACCGAAAATGCCACTATTCCAAACTTATCATAAGGACTAAACTTGCCATAAATGAATAGTACATGGACTATTTTGCATAAATTCCATTTAAAATGTCCAAGGACTATATTTGCAATTTTCAAAGTTTAAGGACCTTTCTTGCCAATTGACCAAAGAATCATTCAAGAGTCATTTTAACAACTTAGAAGATTTCGGGACCTTGAATGACAAAACTTCACATTTTGAATTCGTGGACTAGATTTGACAACTTTTAAAACTTGGGGACTAAAGCGCCAATTTTGCAAACTTGAATCATTTTCATCGATTTTGATCTTTTGCATTTAAAACACATAAAACACTGATTTGTGATATTTTGATCATTTTGATGTGTTTCTGAGTGTTTTCAGATGATTTTGCAGTTTAGATAGTACAAAAATGATGAGTATTTAGACACTCATCAGTGATCCCTATACAAGTACCCAATCATGCATGGTATCTTAATGTTTCTAGGGTCACCCTTTTTTATCCATGGCTCGAAAGGTGGTCACGGGTAGTTAACTACGTTATAATGAATGACGATTTCTTTTCCATTGAGGTATGACTCAAAATACTCATTAAGTTCCTCTTTCTCACTACCCTCCATAATTTCTAGCACTTTATAATCACCTTCATCAAGTTCATCATCCGAATCATCAATCGTGATGGAATTGCTATCAATTGTACTAGTTGTTTCTTCAAGGGCTTTCTCAAGTGCGCTTCCAATTATCCTATTCAATTTCCTAAGCTCTCCAATTTCACTAAAGATACGAGCGCGGAGTTGGTTGGCATAGGTTTGATCTAGTGGTGGTTTTGTGGTGGATGGTGTGATGCCGGATTTTCTGGTAGATTTTTATTTGGTGGGTTATCACCTTCCATGATGAAAAGTGATAAGCTTATGAACAAAAACATAAAGAAGGGGGATAGACTATAAGGATGCTAATGAAAAAGAGAAAAAATCTCACTTGATAGGTCAAGCGAGTGGACCTAAACGAGATAGAAATCTAACTAGCTATTCTATTCTCCGGCAGCGGCGCCAAAAACTTGATAGCAGGGTTCGGGGTCGAGAAAACCTCCTTTTATATGAGCAAGCTTTTTAGCTGTTAGGAATTAGAAATTCCCGGTATTAAAGAGTCGGTCACCTCAAGTATATGTAATCGTTAGAAAGCTCGTAGTCGTAGTTCTTTTAAGTTAAGTAGTAATTTAGTTAAGTAACACCGTGGAGGACGGACGGTCTTTACCCACTGTATGCCCGATCCATGACCCAAAGTGTGGCGAGTTATGTAAGACTATAAATACTCTACCTTCCAAGGTAGAGTTGGGAGCTCATAATAATATCTTTCACTTTCTCTCACTAAGTTCCCTAAACCTCTAACTTTCTCTCTAGAATTCCATCTTATCGCCACCTTGTGTTATGGTTTGATGTGTATTTGAAAAGTTATATCTTACAATTGGTATCAAGAGCCATGGTTAGATCATATCTTGCACATCTTTGGATTTATAGTGGTTTTAGGTGGTTTTGAGTTTGAAAAAGTTTAGTGGTTTTTGCATCATTTGGTTGATCTCTAGTGTTAAAGTTTGAATTTTGTTGGTACTTTTGTGTTTAGAATCATCATAAGTGTTTAGGTTTTCATTTGGTAGCTTGAATCATCTTGGTTGGGTTGTTTTGGATTGAAAAGTGATGTTTATATGGTTTTCATGGTAGCGAGTTAGTTCACGGATAACCTTTCTTCATAGCGACTTGCTTCATTATTTTGTAGCGACTTACGATGTTAAAAGCTAGCGAGTTAGAGCTAGCGAGTTAAAGGACAAGTAGTGGACTCTCCACTCACGGTAGCGACTTAATGGTAGCGACTTGGTCGATGTGAGTTGCTCTTTAGCGACTTGTGTCTCTAGCGACTTGTGTAGCAATTGTTGCCAAAATTTGGTTAGCGACTTGGTCCGTAGCAGTTACTACTTAGCGACTTGTTTTTCATTAGCGACTTGGGATTCTAGCGACTTGGGTGTCTAGCGAATTAATTGGTAGCGACTTAGTGGATTTATTTCTAGCGACTTAGAGCTTTATCATCTAGCGACTTGAGTGATTGTTTACGGTTTTCTCTTGATTTAGTAAAATCCGTGAAAGAATCTATTTCCGGTTTAATCATTGAGTTATAAAATCCCGTATAATCGATAACATGTCCACCAACGTCCCTCATCATCTCCACTGCTGTTGAGGATGTACAAGCAATGGATCGGATACTAAATCACCCATGCCGATGCCAGGCGACTACGATTCTTGGGCTCAACGAATCAGTTGTATTGCCTTGGAAAGGAAAATGGTGTCAATATTCTCAAATCCATTGATGAAGGACCATATCGAGTTGAAGCGACTAGAGACATACTTGATACTAATGAAGATGGTACTCCTATTTACGGTATGGACGGACCTAAGATGTATGATGAGATTGATGATAAGGAGAAAAGAGATTTGATCACGGATATCGGGGCTTGAAACATTGTTCTACAAGGTCTTCCTAAAGATATCTACAAGTCGATCAATCATAACATGAAGCAAAGGCGGTTTGGGATAATGTCAAGATGCTTCTCTCGTTTCGAGAACTAACTATGGAAGACAGAGAATCCCAACTCTATGACTAATTTGAGCACTTCAAAATGAAACCGGATGAGAGTGTCTATGAGTACTATGTGAGATTTCATAAGTTAGTGAATGACATGAGGAACATCGAATGACTATGCCTAACATTCACTCAACTCAAAGTTTGTGAACAACATGAATCCCGAATGGCACAAGTTTGTCACAATTGTGAAGCTCACTAAAGGATGAAGAATACAAACTATGAGCAACTCTATGCCTTCCTCCTTGAAATGAGAGACATGCTATGTTTGAAAAATTGATTCTCAATCGGTTCAAAACCAACCAGGAGAGACAAGTTAGTCTAATGACTCAACGACTTTCTACTCAAACATTGGAATCACAACCAAAGCATCACAAGTCATACCCTTGGGTAATGGTAATCACAAACTCATTCCCGATCCTATGTTCAAACAAGTCGATCTTGATGCACGCGTGGGTAACATCATTGATCAACTAGCTCTACTCATTAGTCAAAACATGAATTCTCTCCACAAACCAACAACAACCTCGAATCGCATCTAACCCACATAATCAAGCCCTTTGTTAAAGATGGAAGGATTGTGGTGCAACCGATTCGGAAAGACGGTATGATCGGGGAAGGGGTGGTCTTTGGTAGAGGATATGTGGCAATCAAAATCGAGGAAGGATGGTAACCAAGGTCAAGCTAAGCCGATCAAATGCTATAAGCGTGGTGGTGAGGACACATTGCAAGGCGCACATCTCAAAGCGTCCACGAATCCGATTACTTGAGATAAGATATTCTTGGCACAAGCTCGGGACAATGGTGCTGCGTTGGATGAAGAGGAATTCTTGTTTCTTCTTGAGGGTAATGCCAAGACCTATGATGCGAGATGTGGATGAGCGACCTATTCGGAGATAGGTCATAATCATCGAACGCCTTTCAAGTTCTTGTTGTGATGCATCGACTACGATGTAGATGATGGACCTCTGCACACACAATCTTTATGGCTAGCATCTCTCCAATGGTTTCTCCCAAGATCTCTTCTTCACCACTAGTTGGCCCATCCAAGGACAAACTCATCTACGAGGTATTAAAGCTATCTGATGATCTTGATGTGCAGCAGATGCATGACAAAGTACAACCAATGAAACTATTGAATCAAATGTTGAAAATATGGGTAATATCAATATTGTCCCATACGATCAATACGTGAAACAAAGTGAAAGTGAAGTTGTACCAAGTGATGCATCTTCTGCGATCAACAATGACTATGTCTTTGATGAATACATTGCATGTGCTCCTAATGATTCCATAATTTACGAACTAAATGCCTATAAGGAACGTGTTGCTATTTATGAACAACGGGCAAAATTTGAGTTGACCACTCGTGAGCGTGAAATGGATGTCAAGTGAGTACAATTATTAGAAAAAGTAAGTTTAGAGAAGAAGTATTGAAACAAGAATTAAATTCCACAAGAAAAATTTTCTAAAACATTAAGCAAAACAAGAACTTCAAGAAAATGTGAAAATGCTTAAGCAAAATTTAATGCAAAGGAATCAAAACTCTTGAGAGATTTTCTAATCTAAAACTTTGAAAAACAAACTTGAAAACAAGTTGTATTTACAAGGAAACACCATTCGATTGCTCACATGATCACTAAGCATAGAGTTCTAGCGATAAGCATAGCGTTCCCCTTGTAGAGGAACCAAATCCAGAGGTAATTAAAAGGCTAGAAATGCTCATAAGGTAATTTATGATGGTAATGAAGTCCTTAAGCCTAGGCGTAAACCTAGTTGCGTTGAGTGCACCGAGGAAGATAAGATTTTAAATGAAATCACTAGGGAAAAGATGAATAAGAAGCAAGATGATCCCAAATGCAAAGAAAAACATAATCTTCTCTCCTCATGATTACAAGAAGGAAAACTGGATTGCATTGAACAAGTTTAAGCCTCGAGACTTTGTTGACTCCCGAACAAGTCTTACGGAAAATGGATTTAGATAAGCGAAAAGTGAAAATATTGTAGAAACAAACCCTCCCTTCGGAAAATGCCTAGAGCAACTGTGTATCCTCCTAATACACCTATGCATCTTGTACCTAGAACAATTGCCACTAAAAGCAAGACATTAATTAGCCAATCGTTATATTCCAACTATTTGTTGATTTTGAGAAAACTTGCAAGAAAAGGATCACTCCCATTGGTATAGCGAAGGTGAAAGAGGTTTTGAACAAATGAAAGAATGTTATTTAAGCGAGGTCATGCCCTTCTTTAAACTTCTAAAAGATCACTTTGAGAGTCTTAAAAGGGGTAGAAGGCGATATTAAAGGTATGGAAAAGGAATTTGATGCAATGGTTCTTTGAAGTTAGTGATTATGAGTGTGCACTAAAATATAATGAGATTGAGAGAAAGAACTTGCATACATTAAATGAGAATCTTATTCTTGAATGTGTTGCTCAAGATGTGTTTTCAACGCTTCAAATTGCTCTATTAATGCTTCCAAATTTCATGAATTATCTGTGTACTGAAAGTCTCCCATGATCGTGTCATTGAGCTTGAAAAAGCAATTCTAAACTAAATGAGAAAATTGAGCGGATGATCATGACAATTTGGTTAAACATTTTTCTAAACTAGAAGTTGAGTATTTTAATCTACAACTAAAATATCAACATCTCAAAGAAAATGTCAAAACTTCAAATATCAAGACATCTTGGATGCTCGAGTTTGATGCGATTTTCAAATTAACAAGCGAGATGAGCAGATTCAAGCTCGATGTAACACGATCGAGAAAGTTGAAAGCCCAAATCTCTCAATTAAAGGGTCAAGCGAACAATATGACGAGGCTCCCAAATGCCTCCTTCTTTAGATTCTCGGAATTCTCAAGCGTTTCATCTTCAAAACCTAATAAATGCTTTACAAAAGGAAAGCGAAAGTTTTCTAGAAGAGAATGAAAAGGTTAAACGTCATTTCAATGAGTTGTTTGAATCAATTAAAGTCACTCGTAACAAAAACAACGAACAAATAACTTCATTGCAAAAGGAAATTGAGAATCGAAGAGTCGGGTAAAAGGAAAATGCCAATGATCAATGAGGAGAATGTTGTATCTAAGGTTCACTCGGCAATAAATCGCTTTATCTCGTGACATATGTCCCCTCACCTAAGGAACAACAAACTTGCCATTCAAACATATTTCTCATCCCTTAAGGATTGCTTAGAATACTGCGTGAGATTGTTGAAGAGGATAAGCTAGAAAACCTCATGATAATGCAATTGGACATGCATGCTCATATGCCAAACGATCTCAAGAAATCTTAGAATGCTTGATCACCATATGGCCAAAGACATTAGGTGAGAGAGTTAACCCTTTGATTCCATGCTCAATGCCTAAGGCCAAATATGAGATGCACTCGATTCCCAATGTTTTGAATGAGTTGTAGTGTACCCTTGAGTAGTTGATTCTAGATCCATCAATGCTAGGAAAATGAACTCTAATGTGCCTTCTAGGAGTACCAATCTCGGTACATCTAGCTTTATGAAAGTGAACCGTAGTGCACACATGTAGTTCGGATCCCAAACATCTAAGCAGTGGTGCAAAGAGTAGTAAAACAAACTAATGTTCCCATTCCTTCTACAGAGTGTCGGTGACATTAAAGGGAGCGGTCAAAGTCTCAAGACAATACAAGGAATGATAGGACCTCTCAAGCTAAGAATGTACCTTTGGAAGAAAGTAGAAGAACAATCTAGGAACCTTAAGTTTGAATCGAATAAAGCGAATCGTGTTGATTCTAGTATTAGCCATAAGCGTCTTGTAATTAATTCGAATTCGATACCATTGCAAAACTTGTCTTGATGTTTGCTTGAATTACATTTCTAATCATGGATGTGATGTCAATGCTTTGCCTAATGATGTTAATTGTCCGATTAATATTGTTAATGCTAAAATTCATGCTAAAAAGGCTAAAAGGCAAAAGCGAAAGAAAGTTAGAAAACAATGAAACCCGGGAAGAACATTCGTGAGAATAGGTTCTTATTGGATACTGTTGGTCATAAGACCAATCGAGATAATGCCCACTAGAAAATGGATGCCTCTTGGTAGAACTATTCCTTAAGAAGTGGTCACATGTAGCAGGACTATCTGAGACACTAGTATTGCATCTACTCATAATGATTCCATTACCTCATTGTACGATATGAATGCTTCTATTTACGATGTGGGTGTTCCAACTGTTGCTACTAACCAAATGGAACCCATTCTTGCATGGGGATCCCAATTATCCGATTATCCATTCTTATGCATGTTCAGCTGCGGATCGTTCAAATCGTTCGTGGTACACGGACTCAATTGTTCCAAGCATATATTTGGAGACCGGTCACGGCTCATGAACCGTGAGCAAATTCATCGGACTCATTAGATTTGGTAATGATCATTTCGGTGCTATTATGGGTTATGGAGATTATGTTGTTGGTGATAGTGTCATCTCCAGTGTATTATGTGGAAGGTTTAGGTCATAATCATTCTCTCTGTTGGTCAATTCTATGATTACGATCTAGAAGTAGCCTTGAAAACATACACCTTTGTTAGAGATCTTAATGGTAAGGAACTGCTTGAAAGGAACTCGTGGCTCAAACCTTTACACTATCTCTATCGATGACATGATGAGAGCTTCACCAATCGCTTGTTATCAAAGGCTTCAAAACAAAGTCATGGTTATGGCATCGTCGTCTCAATCACTTGAACTTCGGCACCATCAACAATCTTTCGGAAAGGACTTAGTTGTAGGTTTACCTAGACTACGATATGAAAAGGATCATCTTTGTTCGACATGCCAATTGGGAAAAAGCAAGAAGTATGCCCACAAACCCAAACCTACTAACTCATCACGAAGTTCTTCATATGATTCATATGGATTTATGTGGACCAATGAGGTGCGAGAATATCTTTGGGAAGAAATATGTGTTAGTTGTGGTTGATGATTATTCTAGATTCACAGGGTCAAGTTCTTACGGACAAAGGATGAAACTCGACATCATCATCAAACTCATCAAACAAATGCGAGTTAGACTAAATAAAGCGCCGAATTATCGAGCAGACAATGGGCGGGTTTGTCAACAAACAACTTAGTGAATTCTATGAAAGCATTGGAATCGACCATCAAAGAAGTGTTCCACGAACCCCTCAGCGAGCGGTGTAGTTGAAAGACGAAATCGTACTCTTGTTGAAGCTGCTAGAACAATCTTGATCTACTCAAAGGTTCCAATGTTTCTACTGGGTTTGAAGCAATTGCCACTGCATGTTACACACAAAATCGTTCCACGATTCACACCATTCATGGAAAAACTCCATATGAACTTGTCCACAACGAAACCTAATCTATCTTTCCTTCGTGTGTTTGGTGCCTTGTGCTATCCAACTAATGAGGTCAAGACTTGGGCAAACTTAGAGCTAAAGTCGACATTGGAGTATTTGTAGGATATGCACCAAACAAAAGGGATACCGAATCTACAACAAAAGAACCCGAAATATCATGGAAACAATTCACGTTCGTTTGATGGTGACGGTCAAATGGCTCCTGGACACTCCACTCGGGACCCGCACTTCAAAAGCAGTCCTATTGGTTCATCCCTTGTTCCAAACTCCTCTCAAGAAACGCCATATGTACCTCCATCGAAGATGATGTAAAGAAATTGTTTGATCCAATGTTTGATGAACTGTATGAGTCTACTACTAATGAGGTCTTGATCCCTACTACGAGGATGCTCATATTCCGGTGAATGAAGTCAATCCATCGGTTTCAACATCGTAGAAGTCAAGAAGCACTGCTGCGATCCTTGATCTCATCAACAAATCATCATTCTTCAAATGTACATCATGGAAATGTTTCGGCATCAATAATGAAGTTAATCCCTTTGCGACTCACGAAGATGCTCCATTTGAAAACATATTTGCTACTCTGAATCATCATCGAACCATCTTCTTGGAGACATCGACTCGACTACCTCGGTTCCTCAACAAATGCCACATGAACACCTCGGAAAATGGACTCACGATCATCCATTAGACAACATCATTGGTAATCCCTCTCGCCTGTATCAACCCGGAAGCAACTCATAACCGATGCCTTATGGTGCTTCTTCAACTCCGTACTATCTAAGATTGAACCAAAAGATGTTAAAAGCGCTATGAATGAAGATAGTGGTTCAATGCTATGCAAGATGAAATTCATGAGTTTGATCGTCTTGATGTATGGGAGTTAGTACACCTCCGGACCGTGCTATGATTATAGCTCTAAAATGGATCTTCAAAGTAAAACTTGATGAGCATGGTGATGTGTTGAAGAACAAGGCTCGATTAGTTGCTAAAGGATATCGTCAAGAGGAGGGTATAGACTTTGAAGAATCTTTTGCTCCAGTTGCTCGAATCGAGGCAATCGAATCTTTTGGCTAATCTTGCTAGTAAGAACATGGTGGTATATCGGATGGATGTAAAGATGGCATTTACGAGCGGAGATCTTAAGGAAGTTGTCTCGTCGGACCAACCCGAAGGATTCGTGAACCAAGAGCATCCTACTCACGTTTATCATTTGAAGAAGGCTCTTTACGGTTTAAAGCAAGCTCCAAGGGCATGGTATGATACATCATCAAAGTTTCTTCTATCAACCGGATTCATCAAAGGCGATTGATCCTACATTGTTCACCGAAGTCGTGCAAACATTTGATTCATGTTCAAATTTATGTTGATGATATTATCTTTGCCTCGTGACCCAATGGAATGTGATCGTTTTCAAATGAAATGAGTTCAAAGTTTCAAATGTCAATGATGGGACAAATGTCATTTTCTTGGGATTACAAATTTCTCAAAGTCCGGAGGCATTTTCATAAATCAATCTAAATATGCAATGAGATTTTAAAGAAATTTGGATTTGATTCAAGTGACCTGTTGACACCCCCATGATTGACCGAACCAAACTAGATGAGGACCTCTCGGGGATCATGATTGACCAAGCGAAATATAGGAGTATGATTGGATCACGATGTATCTCAACGCTAGTAGACCGGACATTTTGTTCTCTGTGTGCATGTGTGTTAGATACCGGGCTAAGCCTACTAAAAAGCACCTTGAAGCGATTAAGCGGGTCTTTCGGTATCTCCAGGAACCATCAATATGGGACTATGGTACCCGAAGGACACGGTATGTCACTAACGGCCTATCACGAGATCTTGATCATGCGAGTTGTCAAGATACACGTCAAAATACGTCGGGAGGTGCTCGATTTTGGGTGATAAGCTTGTGAGTCTGGTCTTCAAAAAGCAAATGAGTACTTCTATTTCCTCTCAGAGTGAATACATAGCCATGTCATCGTGTTGTGCTCAAATCTTATGGATGAGATCACAATTATCGACTATGGCTTTGAATTCAACAAAATCCTCTGTCATCGTGATAATAAAAGTGCTATTGCTCTCTCATGCAACAATGTTCAACACTCAAGAGCAAAGCATATCGACATTCGACATCATTTCATCGAGGAAATGTGGAAAAAGGTGTGGTGGAACTATATTTTGTGAGGTCGAATATCGGTTAGTAGACATCTTCACCAAAGCTCTTCCAAGAGAACGTTTTGAGTTTATTCTTCCACGACTCGGTTTGAAAAGCCTTCAACGAAACTCTCAAACGTCTTGAGGAGGAAGACAAGGAGTAAAGGTCTTTCTTCATCTATCTCTTGTAAATAGTTATTGAAAAACAAAATAGAAAACTATAAAACTTTCAAAATCCATAAAATCAAAAATTCAAAAAAAAAAAAAAAAAAAAATAATAATATTGTCATTTTGTCATGTTTTCACGGTTCGATAATATCTACGGTCTTTGTCTTTGTCATTCAAAGAATGACACGGGTCTTTAGATGTTGTTGAATTCTTAAAAAAAAAAAAAAAAAAAATATATATATATATATATATATATATATATATTTTTGGGAGAAAGAGAAATGGTTTATTGTCATTTTCGAGCAATAACCCGATTTTAAAAGAAAGAACGAGCCATGTTTTACCATGTTTTCAAATTCTATGCTCGATTCTATAAACTCTTATCTCTTGAAAACCAAATGCTTTGAAAAATAACTCGATCTCAATTTTTGATAATCATCCGGACTTATATGTCAAAATCTCTATCTCTCGATCAACAACCTACATCATTGATTGAGGGAGAATGATTTCAATTAAATTAAAAAGTTATTTGGCATTAAATTGTTTTCAAAAGATATACATGCATGTTTATAAATGGAGTTTAAAGTCTTAAAATTCGATCCTTATCGGTTCAAACGCTTTCACAATCATGTCACAATTCTCCTTAAAAGCTTTCAAAATCAATTTAAATCTATACGAGATCACAAATCTCAAATGATTTGATAATTGTGATCGGGGAGAATGTGTGATTTAAATTAGATTTAAAGCGATAATTAGGTAAATGGTTATAAGCGGATGTACATGCTATCCACCTTGCATGTGACAAACGATTTCAAATTTTCATGCACATGTTGAGGGGAGCATCTATCTTAAACCTATGATTTGAAGCGTGATCATTCATACTAATGTGCGGGTTCCCTCTAGTATGTGCAAATCTCTTTTCAAACCTCGAGGCACATATTGAGGGGAGCAAATTCATGGAAACCTCATCCTTCCGGAAATGCTATACCCACTTGATCCATTGAGGAAGTGATGTTGATATCTTTTCGGGAAAATGGTAATCAAAAGAAGTTAATTCTTTCTCTTGCCTCCGTGTGCAAAACATTTTCAAATATTTGATGCACATGTTGAGGGGAGTTCTCATTCTAAAATATCAAAAACAATTCGGTACAAAAGCTTTGATAATATATCACAAGTATCTCGAATTGATTTTCAAATAGTTTTCAATTGGATCCAATGGCGGATGAACAATACCAAATTGACCTACCAACTTTACTTTATGTACGGTGATACAAGGATGATAAGGTTAGGTATTGGTTCCCATGATCCGCCGAATCCGAGGGATCTACCGAGGACAATCCACTAGTTAGTGTATAAGTCCTTAGGTATGATGATAAAAGGAGAAAATGAGATATGGGAAGAGTGCGGACTAAGGCCGAGCTAGTCTTGGAATAAACCCAACAAGGTTCTAGCTATGAAGTCTTGGTAAGCAACTGAAGGGGTGAAGAATTAAAAGAATTGAATGAGAAAGGGTGAAAACAAATAGCCTCCATCTTTTCAACCTTAGGGCGAAACCGGGTTCAATTCATATGCTCTTGATGGTAACATCGGTATTGAAGACAAGGCGTCATGGACCCGGTGGCGCACTTTGCACTTCAACTTTCCAAACCACTCAAGTTCCTCTTAAAAGGACTTGTTTCATTCTCACGGGAACCGACATTATCTATCGACTTTCTCTTAGAGATGGTTGATATTGAAGAAGGAGACCCTCTCCTAGTCTCCGTCATAGGATCCAAATATGCACAAATTGAGTCTAGAGCCACGAGATCATCAATAAATCTCATTAGGACACTTTCAATGAAGACTCTGTTTCACACAATGTGGAAGAGATTATATCTTGAGTCCTCGCATTATCCTTGTGGTATTGCGGAACATCCGAGTGATGTGTTTACATATTCACAATGAAGATGGAAAGCCTTACGGAGCCAACATCAAACAAGCTCTGGTAGGTGGCGTGTGAGATCTATTATATAGATTAACCATGTGACAAGCGAGCGAAACAATGGGGCGATTCAATCTCTTGAATCAAACACAGTTCGAGTTATGGATTACGGATACCTTTGAAAAACTGTCTTTGTGCTTAAAACTCTTTTCATTAGCACATTGATTGTGTACTCATTTTCAAACCAAAAGGTATTTTGTGATTGATAATTGATTTTCAATAAAACCTTCGTTGTATTGCAAAAACAATTTCTATTGAGCAATACACATTGTTTTCAAATCTCTTTTCATCAATCGGTGGACTTAAAATTATTTGGTTCACTCACTCCGTGTTGTCTTCTTTGAGGCGTTCGGTTTGAGAACGACTAGAACAACATTGCGAAACCTGTCAAGGAGATTCTTAGGAATCCTACGATCACAGGCGATGCTTGTCTTGATCAGCGAGGGAACCGTGGGCGTGTACCTCAATTCAACGAAAGTGATCAAAGACACTTTAAATGCGATTTATTGCTAACTATTGTATGCGGTACACCGACGTTTGCGGTGATCGAATGGGCGGTCAATCCATAGCCTCATGCTCACTTAACACATTCATCTCAAAAGAAATCATGATTAGTGCATCAATGACTCGATATTTTCACTCCATGCTTACGCTTTCTGCTGCGCCAATATCATGATTCAACAAAAGCTTCCGCTACTACGATGTGAAGATTTCATGATCCGAATGTGAGCATGTCGGTCCCAAAGTCACAACATCACAAAATACCAACACCACAAAGGATGTGTCGAGATTGTTGATAGTGATGATCTCCAAGATGGCTCAAACTTATAATCACGTGGATCGGTAAAGACCTCCACTTGGAATAACCAAACATGCAATGTGAAGAATCAATGACTACGAGCTTAGGAGCAAAGGACTACATCAAGAATGCAAGATCAATTGTTAAATGTTATATCTATTTGTATTCAATGTAATTTTGGTACATTATTGAGGTGACCTCCTTAGGGAGATTGTTAGGAATTAGAAATTCCGGTATTAAAGAGTCGGTCACCTCAGTATATGTAATCGTTAAGCTCGTAGTCGTAGTTCTTTTAAGTTAAGTAGTAATTTAGTTAAGTAACACCGTGGAGGACGGACGGGTCTTTACCAGCTGTATGCCCGATCCACACCCCAAAGTGTGGCGAGTTATGTAAGACTATAAATACTCTCTACCTTCCAAGGTAGAGAGTTGGAGCTCATAATAATATCTTTCACTTTCTCTCACTAAGTTCCCTAAACCTCTAACTTTCTCTCTCTAGAATTCCATCTTATACGCCACCTTGTGTTATGGTTTGATGTGTATGTGAAAAGTTATATCTTACATCAGCCCTCTAGGCAGTGAACCTAATCGTTGTAGTGTAGTATGGAGTAAGCCTTGGGGATTGATTTAGTTCTCTAGGGGAATAGGAATGCTAGAAAGAGATATATGACGAGAAGGTGGGGGTTGAGGATGATTCTTTTTAGTCTTTTTTATGTTTTTTTTAGAAAGCAAAGGTAAAATCTCGGGGTATATGATTGAGGGTGGTACTTCACCGATTTCATTACTTAACTAATTATCTAATTAACTACGAATAGTTTATGTTTAATTGAGGTGTGCTCGTATGATGATTAAAGATGTGTTCACTTAGATGTTATTACTCCTTAGTTATCTTTTATTGGTCGGTTGAATTGTCACTTCCTTTATCTTAATTGATGCGTTGTATTCCGATTAGTCGTAGGGGGTGCCTAATTCCCTAGTTCTATGAATTATAAATCTCTTTTAGAATACTCGGGATTGGCAAGTGCAATAGCATCTCCCCTGAATACACTATTATCATAAAGCTACAACTCACGCAATAAACACAACGATGACCTAGGTGCACTCCTATGGCTTTTTGCTATTTAGGACGTTCAAGCTCGCAACAATGAAAGAAGAAGCCAGTTATCCTTACTCTAAGGTCTACCAATTAAGACAAGAGACAACCTAACAACAATCAATAACTAGGTTTCATAGATCTAAGTAAACACAAGAATAATTTAGCTACACAGGTAATACAAGCAAGCATACACACAATCAATTGAACATGGGGTAGACATAATGATAAATTGGATAAATAAACTTATCTTGATGTGTAAAATAGGGTATGAGACTCTAGAATACTGTCAAAGTCGGACTACAACTGAGTTAGGGTTTGCTCTCCAAAATTCTACCTCTTAAAATACATAATAATCGAATTCTATATATATATTTACAATCGCGAAAGCGTCACCTTTTGCTAGTGACGCCATCAGGTCGGCGTCATTAGAGTTTCTTTTTGTCCAAGTCATCGTTGGGACGACGTCACTTGAGATGTGTGACACCGTCAGTCTTCATGTAGGACGTCGTCTGAATTTTGGATCTTGGGCATCTGGTGTAGTTTTTTAAGTGACGCCTTCCAGAAATAAGGCGTGACACCGTCAGGCTTTAGGACAAGAAATTCCGATGATTCGTCGCGTGCACTTTTGATCAAGTCTTCAATAGAGGGACGACGTCGCCCTTTGGTTGGGACACCGTCAAGTGTGTTGAATGGCCTTTGATCTTTGTTGACTTTGCCATTTTCTTCATGTTTTTGCTCCTTTTCGTCCAAATATGCTTCATTCCAGCATTTTGTTTCCAAAAGACCTAAAAAGTGAAAAGGAAGGATTTTAAGCAGTAACGGATATAAAATGTGTCGATTTAGGGCTTAAATGACCCCCTAAAAATGTATGTTTTAAATCCTTATCAACACGCAAAATACTACGGGTAATGGAGTGGTAGAATTTAATGTGGAAAATCAAACATTTTTCAAAAACAGTTTCCCAAAATTCCACATGTGCAAAAACAACCCCTTTCACCACTCCATAAATACCCTGTTCTAAAACCTAAAAACACACACAATTTTTTTTACAAACAAACTCTGCTAAAATGTCTTATTTAAACTCAAAAACTGTGTGCGTGTTTTATCTGTTGGCATAAAACTTCTTTCATTTTGCTACACATTAAAAGGTTTTTACTACAACTCTTGATCTTACTTAAAAAACATCTGGTACAACCACTTTTATCTTTGTGTCATCACAAAAAAAATCATCTTCAAAAATGGCAAGAATTCAAAGTATCATGTTTGCACCACAGTGGGTAGGAGGTCTAGAAAATGTAGTATTTCAAACAAATAATGTTATAGGTAATTTTGAATACCCAAATGAAGTCCCAACCTATAAGGGAATCGTGAAGTTTTTTTACAATTGCCCACTGAAAACGACCTTTATAAAATCACCCTATATATTATACCAAAACTACCTCAGGGAGTTTTGGGCAACTGCTGTGGCCTTTGACCCGACACCCTCTACTGATGAGAACAGACCAAGACCGGGAGTTTCTCATCGAATTTTCAGTCTTAAATGGGGAGAAACAACTCACCTTGGACTTTAAAACTTTTTGCTCATCAACATGGCTAGATTATAACAATGGAAATTATGTTGAACACCCTGAGCCGGCTGTGGTGAAAGCTAAGTTAGCAAAAATTGCTTTTGATAAAAAAATCACTGGACAAAACCCCTGTCACCAAGAACTCCTTTCCCATGGCTTGGCAGATCCTGTTCACTTTTGTGATTCAGGTTCTCGGCGGGAACCACTCATCCTCTGAACATATTAACTCTATTTAGTTGATGATGGCATATTACTTGATGACAGGGACCACTGTCAATATAGGAGAGATCATTTACAGTGATCTCGTAACCAAGATCCTGGGCAAGTCTAGGGTGAAATACGTTTCATACCCTAGATTTATTTCTTGTGCTTTAAAAGAGTTATTGTGATGTAATTACACTCATGACTTCAGTTTTGGCGCTTTACCTGCCTGCCTGAGTGCTCCAAACTTTACAAGGGTCCCATCTTTAGTCCCTGAAATTGAATTGACGACCCACATGGTTGTTGTAAACAATCATAGGGACTCAGTGTCTCCAAACCCTGCTTCTAAAAAGAAAAAAGGGGAAGACTCAAACTGGGACTAAAACTAAACCCAAGTCCCAGGGCCCTGAGGCTTCTGGAACATAGCCCAAAGGGCCAAAAAGACCCCAGACTGACAACATACCCTTGGGTGACCAAGAAACACCACCCCCGGTGACAACAAAGGACATTGATACATCACAATCAGTACCCTTGGTCCCAACTACTACTCCCCAAGATCTAGAAGGAAACAAACAACCCGCTGGTAGGGGAGAGCCTTCCATCACGCCTGATGAGGACATTCGCAAATCAAAGCTTTTGTCTGAGGGCACAAAATCTAATCCCAAAGACTCAGGGCGAAACAAATAACCCACTGATAAGGATCTAACTTCCACCATCAATGGTGATGGCACTGGGAAACTCCCACCGGTGCTTGAATGGACAGTGAGGGACAAAGACTCAGAGGGAAATATACCCCCCGCTGATACGGAACTCACAAACAAATTCAATGATCCTAGTGATGGAACTAGGAAACACCCATCATTGTCTGAAGGGTCCTTGGGGGACAAAGACTCGGGGGGACAAAAACCACCCGCTGATACGGAGCCCATAATCCCTTCTTGTTTTATATCAATGGAAGATGTTCAGGCTTTTCTTCAATCAGATGAAGAGCTTGAAATTGAAAGTGATGAGGAAGTTCTTGCTGCTGGCGATGATATGGACACTGATGTTCAATCCACTTAACAAGAGCATCAGTCTCCTCCAAAAGAGCCTGAAGAGTTACCCTTCCATGCTAATGATGATTCTTCTAACTATGCAACATCTTCTTGCCCTTAAGAACTGAGGAAATATGATAATGTTCTTCCTCTCACTAAAAGGCAACTGGTCAAGTTTTTAAAGAAGGCTACTCAGAGACTTAATGATGGTGTTACTGATGCACTATGGGATCAACATGTGGAGGTTGTTGCTAGTTATGTTGATCTCAAATATTCTGTTGTTGAGAACTTTGAAGATAATTTTGAACACATGGAGATCATGTATACTGCTCTTGACACCCTAAATGATTACTTGAAGAAGTTTCTTAATTTAAGGATGCTCACACCAAACTTGACAACATCAAAGAAGCTGTCAAAGATGACCCTGTACTGACCAAGAAAGTTCTTTAGACTACTGACACGTATGTCAAGAATTCATCAAGCCTCACTGAACTCATTCAAATTCTAAACAACTCAAATGTTCAGGGTCTAAGTTCATCTGTAGAGGAGATCAAGTCCTCTCTCAGTTTATTGGAAAAGAATGTGGCAGCTCTGGCTAAGTCTTCAATTTCTACGGCCTGGAATCTTGGGCCTAGAATGACAGCTCTTGAGACCTCTCAGGCCAATCTTGAGGTCAATTTAACTGGTCTTTAGCAGGACACTTTGGATATCAAGTCCATGGTATCTGAAATTTATCAAGCCTTTAAGGGTTAATCTGCTCCCTCAATTTCAGTGCAAGAGCCAACTCTTGCTCTCACTGAGTTCAAAACAATAGTTGAGGGGGAGAAAGTCACTAAAGCTACCACAAGTGAATCAACTCCTTCTCACACTGAGGGGGAGCCAACTCTAGCTGTTTTACTCTCATCTGCCCAACCTACTGAAGCAACTCCATCATCATCAGTTCTTCCTCAAGACAAAGGCAGAGACATCTTGTTGGATCGATATACTCTGACCAAACTAACTATATAGCTTGTAAGGGTTTAGCAACCTTGGATAAATCCAAAACTACTAACAATGAAACACTGATATAACTCTATTAAGTATGCAGAATCTACTTTAACAAAGCTAAGAAGAATAACTTTAAACTTCAACGATTATATTAAAACCAAACTTTGAACCTGCTTGTTATATAAATTCACTAACAAACCTAATCGCTAAATAACTCTAATATCATACTTGCATGTAAGTTCTAAGTTGCGTATCTAAGTCGCATATCTCTAATGCCAATCTATGGGTCCTTTTATAGGCATAAAGAATACCTTAGTCGGTTTACAATTACAATCCTTGTACGACAAGTAAACTAATTCTAATCTAGGAATATTCTAGAATTACATAATAATCCTTAAACGATTTGCATAGCAGTCCTTTAGCCTAGCAGTACATTGACGAAGCAGTACTTTGACTTTCATTAAGCAGTACTTTGACTTTCTTCAGCACTTTAACTTTATATCCCAATAATCCTCCCCTAACTTGAATTCTACTTGCTTGATTTCAAGTTCCTTTGTATCTTTAACTTTAATATCTTTGTCTTCAAGGAAAGATTGTGTCTTTATCTTCATATTTGCCTTGTACTCACTGTGCTTGTATTGTCATCATCAAAGTAATCTTTATAAGCAATCCTTTTCAAAGAACCATTATCAAGAACCTTCATCTTTTCATTTACTCAAAGAACATATGGCAAAATGTACATCATATCATAAAGTTTCAGACTATTCTCATCACTTCCATGTGTGTAAACTCCTGTGAGAGGTGAATCATTGAAAAATTAATGGATTTTGATGTCGCTTTACCAAAGCCATTAACTTTGGAGTAGCCAATGTTTAGGTGTGTAAAACCATGGTACATTGATAACCATATGATTTTTAGCAAATCATCAGCTATCAACGAATTTGTTAAGTCTTTACCAAGAGTCGTTTGCTTTTGGACTAGTTAGTTCTTACTACCATGGTGAACTAATTACCATACAAATGGTTTTTCCACAACCTTTACCATAAGCCATTTTCTTGTGGGCAAGCCAACTCTTCACTATTACATATATGGTGAGTTGAAAACCATACAATTTTTAGTAAATTGTCAACTAAAAACGGATTTGATAATCACATCAGAGTCGTACCCTCATGATGAGTCAAACTCTTTCTTGTTTATTAAACATGGTGAGTTGATTACCATCGATGTTACTCTCAAAACAATTTGTTCTTTGTAATCTTGTGCTTCAAAAGTATTTTGCACTTTACAAAATTGCTTATTTTTATTAAAAGACTTTCTTGGTTTTTGTCTTAAGCGATACTTTGATAAAGTATTGTTTGTCCAGCAGTACTTTGAATAAAATACTGATTTTTCAAAAGATTTATATAATAAAAACCATACCAGTATTTATGCACCATCATCTGCTAAAGTTGTCCATTTGATAAACAACTCAATTACCATGAGAGCTGTTTCATTCTCCTGTTCAACTTCCATACCATGATCTAGCATCCTGATCATAAGATCTCTTGTAAGAGGATATCTTCTTTCTGCTAGCATATGAATCATGGTACCATCTTCTAACTCTAAAACATGCACTCCTGATTCTTCAAAGAATCTCCAGCTTGTGATTTCCCAAACTTCTTGATTATTCCAGCGCGATCAAGACTTGTTTCTTCTGTCTCCCAGATAGTTGTAAGATCACCCAGCAAGACTAAACCCACTCCAGTTGGTGGAATATGCTCAAAATAATCTTGCACTAGTTGGTACAGATGAAACAGATCTTCTCTATCTATCATATGCAGTATGTCCCACAATAAGTTGAATGCTCTAAAACTTTCATCTTCTATATGAAAGATGAGATAATCTCCTTCTTTTGATTCTACAACTTCAAATGTAGAAATCTTTGACTTTGTTTCTGCAACTTCTTTAGACTTTGGATGCTCAAAATCAACACCCTTAGATAATTCCTCAGCTCATCAACTGTATCTGTTCTCAATTTAAACTTCTTTGATAGCTGTTCATCATCAGTTGTTCTCTTTCTCTTTGTACTTCTTTTTCTTGCATCCACCTTTTGCTTTTCAGAATCAAAAGAAATAATACCTTCTAGTTCCTTCTGATAAGACTCTCTAACAACATCATATAAGTCTTTGATCTCTATATATTTTAACTTCTGTAAACCTTTATATCCTTGACCCTTCAGATAAGCCATCATGGCATTCCTTTCTTTAGCAATACTTTGTGGTCTTTTTGGTATAACAACTTACTTCTATGGTAGAACAATTTCAGCATCTAATTCAGCTTGTAACTTTCTAGCAGCTTCTTCATTTTTAGCTACCTCAATAGCTCTGAATTCTGCCAAAGTAAGCTTCTTCTTTTTCTTTGATTCTACCAGGATACCTTTTCCTTTATCCTTTGGATCTAACTCTTGAGTAGGTTGAGAAGATTGCAAGACTTGAGATTGTTCAGCTCCAGGAATACTAATACCTCTTGGTCTTGACATGTTGAGCATTATCTGAGCAATGGTCTCATCATCACTAGCAGTATGTTCCTTAGAGGTACCAACGTCTTCTTCATGTAAGACTGTTGAAGGACCAGCTTCTTCATCAAAATTTAAGGTTCTTGGTGTGATAAGCTCTTGCCTAAAAGTACCTTGAAGAGCAGTACCTTGATCACCAGTATTTTGAACATCAGCACTTTGATTACCAGTACCTTGATCACCAGTACTTTGAACACCAGTACCTTGAGCATCAATACCTTGAACATTAGCTTGCTCAATTTGCTCAGCTTCTTTATCTAGATCTTGATAAGTTTTAGCATCTGGTTCTTCATCTAGATTTTCATGAGGTTCAGTATCTTCATAAGGTTCAACATCTTCATTCAAATTCTCTTGCTCCAAATTCCTCCCCAATTGGAATGAAGACTGCTTGTGAAGCTTCTTGCCCTTAGAAACCTTCTTAGATTTCTTACCTTTCTTCTTCTGTGATTTTACCCACAACCTATGATGTTGAACTAATGGCCAGACAAACCTTTTCAATCTCTTGAACTTGTTGTTCAACTTCAACAGCTGTGCAGCTTGAGCTTCATTATCCTTCTTCAAACTCATTAACTCCCTTGTTAATGCATAATTATCCAGAACTACTCCCTCAGTACCCATGACTCCCTCATCTCCTACAGATGTTTGAGACCCATCTTTTGAAGTATAATCATTGGGAGACGATGGTGGATTAATATCTGATTCTGAATCAGCTGTGCAGTACCTTGCAAAGATGCAGTACTTTCCCTTGAAGCATTATGTTGAGAAGCAGTTGCTTCCCTTGAAGGCTCAGTATCATGACTTGAATCTGCTTCATCTCTAACAGCATGTGCTACTTCCATCATATGAGCAGTTAAAGGTGTATTTCTCCCAGAAAACTTATCACTCTTTCTAGCCATAAATGTAAATACCTTTGGAGGAAGTACAACAACATGTAACAAGCTTGAAGGTTTAGGTATATCCTTAAGCTGTTTGTTCAAGAATAATTTAACAAATCTAGGGTACATCAGGAATGGTGAACCATTAGAGATAATTTTACCCCTTATTTTTTACCGCTGTAACAGTACTTTGACAAGACAGCAGTGCTTTCCACGTAAGCAGTACTTTCAGATAAATGCCAAGCAGTACTTTCCATCCTTTTCTCCACAAAAGCAAAAACCTCAAAGAACATTGTGTTTCCTCCCCTCAAACAATGCATAGGACTAAACTAAACTAATATTAAGTCCTCCCCTTAAACATAGCTTAATAATTAATCATACCAATACTCACCACTAAATGGTTGAATCTTGAAACATTAAATCCCTTTGTGAGTAGATCAGCTACATTGTCATCTGTGTGGACCTTGATAACATTAATGAGCCTATGCTCATAACAATCACGAATAAAGTGGTGCCTAATCAGATGTGCTTGGTCACGGAATGATAAGCGAGTTCTTGACAATGCAAATGGTACTCTCATTGTCAATGTAGATAGGAGTATTCTTAAAATTGAATCCATAATCCAAGAGTTGATTATGCATCCACGAGATTTGTCCACAACAACTTGCGGCGGCAACATATTACGCTTGATGGATGATGTTCTTGCAATGGTTTGTTTCTTACATTGCCATGAAACTAATCTTCTTCCAAGATATTGGCATCCTCCGTGGTTGATCTTCTATCATAATTATCTCCCGATAATCACTATCGAAAAAGCTTCCAAGTGAAAAGGTGAATCTTTAGGATACCACAACCCTAACTTAGGTTGTTGTTTGAGATATCTAAAATCCTCTTGACTGTATTCATATGAGAGACCTTGGGTGATACTTGATATCTTGCACATAAACATACAGCAAACATGATGTCAGGTCAAGATGCAGTTAAGTACATAAGACAACCAATCATTGATCTATAAAGTTTGACATCCACAGCTTGTCCATCTTCATCCTTTCCTAATGAGTTTATAGCTTTAATGGGTGTGGTGACCAGCTTGATGGTACTGAAGTTAAACTTTTTAAGAATGTCAGTGACATACTTATCTTGACTAATAAAGATTCTAGTACTTGACATAAACTTGTTTTTTAATTCAGTCCCATTATCACATCTAATAGATCTTACTTTGAGTCTCAATTGATTTTCAACGGCTATTATAAGATCATGAATAGCATCAAAGGTTTCATCTTTAAATCCCAAGAAAAAGACCCAACTAAATCTACTGCAATCATCTGTTACAACTAAGCAGTATTTATTTTTGTTTAAGCTTGCAACAGAAACAGGTCCAAACAGATCCATGTGTAACAACTCTAAAGGTTCTCTAATAGTTCTTTTCTCAATCTTCTTGCATGAAGCTTTGTGTTGTTTACCCTTCTTGCACGCCAAACATGTATGATCATTCTTGTGTGTTTTGGAAGGTAAAACTCTAATTAAATTGCCTTTAACCAACTTGTTGATATTCTTGAAATTCACATGTCCTAATCTTCTATGCCATAGATGTGCTTCTTCAAGTGTTGCCTTTGCTACTAAACATGTTGCTCTTTCAGAAGAGTTAAGATTCTTCAAATCTAGACTATACACATCATTGGTTCTTGGTACTCTCAGTGTTACCAAGTGATCATCAACAAGCTTGAACTCAGGAGAAAGAATAAGACATTATGTGTCAGTGAATAACACAGGGTGCTTCTTGTCACAGATATGAGATACTGACAAAAGGTTGAACTTGAGCTCCTTCACATAACGAACATTTTCAAAATCAATGCTTCCTGCCTTGATGGTTCCTTTCCCAGTAATTATACCTCCATTAGGATCATTCCCAAAAGCAACTCTTCCTCCAAAATATGATTTAAAATCTGACAGAATCTCCTTATCTCCTGTCATGCTTCCAGAGCTACCACTATCAACAATCAAATGATCTTTAAGCTCCTCTTTTGGGTTGCCCTGCACAAAGATGAAAGAGTTAGTTTCTTTTAGGAACCCAAGACATTACTGACTTGTGTTCCCCTTGTGGAGTGACATACTTATATTCTTTAAGTATGTAATCTCCACTGTTTTTGAAAACATGATCAATTATTTTCTTTTGTTCCAAAACTTGTGTTGGATTTTCAATAAAACTCTCTTTTTCAGCAAAATTCTCTTTTTCTTTTTCAACAAAACTTCCTGAAAGTATTGTTTGTCCCCCATCAGTACTTTCTTTCTCAACCCAGTAGGTTTTAACATTTTGTGTTGATTTCTTTGATCTAGGTACTCTATTTGAGGTTTAATGCCTTCTAGGTTGATAGTAATTGGATCTCCTAGGGCTTCCATTCGAAAAAGTGCTAGCAGTACCTTGATTGGGTGAAAACCTAGCAGTACTTTGAGAATGTACTGTTTGAGAAACTTTTGGCTTACTAGTACCTTGAAAAGTATTGCTTGAGGGTACTGGTGGTTTTGAAAAAGGTCTTTTCTGGTGAGGGTACCTATAGTCTTTTGAGAAATTACTATGGTTTACCCTATGTGAATGATTCCAAACTGTTTTATTCTCCCTTGGCTTATGATTGGTAGATGTAGTCTTTGGGAATTTGCTTAAATATTCTGAGTGAAAGTCACAGTCCTTAATCAAATGATCAGGACTATAACAAACAAAACATAATTTTTGACTCATAATCCCAAATTTCCTTTCTCTGTGACCAAAACTATCCTGACTTTTTGGTGAATGATTAAAAGATTTTCCAAAATTAGCAGTATTTTGAAAAGTTTTTCTTGAAGGTATTCTTGAATGTCTAGCGATACTTTGAGATGAAGGTCTTCTTTGAAGTCTTAACATTATCATCCTTAGGTTTATCAACTGTTTCTTTTGGGGATTGAACTAGATGGACTGAATTAGATTGACCGATAAGCTTTTCCTAAACTCTAAATTGTCTACTCCAAAACAAGAAACATCATCCTAAGTGGTTGAAAACTACCGGTTGGTGGAGGAACGCATTATAACCCTTGTCTTTCTTAAATTCAGGAGGTGTTTTACTAATTGATTCCTCATTACTAGATGTGTTTTCTTCTGAGCTAATGAGTTCATCATCACTAGTTGTTATATCCTCTGAATCAATTTGTTCCTTATCACTAGTTGGGTTCTCTTCTGTACTGCTAAAATCCATACCAAAACCTAGGCCAATTTTAATATGTGCTCTTTTTTGTTTTTCAACAAAACTAACATGTGAAAGACCAGATTCTTTCCAACTAGCAAATTTTTTTAACAATTCATCCCTTTCTTTAGTCATCTTTTCAAGTTCAGAAACCTTACATCCTAACTTCCATTCACTCAATTTTAATTGATAGTCTTGTTGCTCATATTTTTCTGCCCAAGCCATTTCATTATTTTCATGAGTGATTATTTTAGCTTCCATTGACTCTAAAGTCAATTGATAACCAGCTACCTCGGACCTAGCCCTTCTACAATTATCTCTTTCACCACATAATCTTTAAGCACTTTTGATAAAAATCGTTACATTTATAACATACCTCGGAGATAGTGGATGAACTTGGTGAAGTAGCTACCATAGCAAGCGAACAAGTTCTTCTTCACTTTCCATGCTCGATCAAAGCTTCCAAGGCCATCTCTTGATTCTAAAGCGGCAAATCGGTTCCTCATCAAAAGTTGTGCTCAATCAAACTCTTCCACAAAGAACCATATAGTAGGTTCTTGGTTCATCATCAAATTCAAGACTCACCAACCTCGATAGATTTTCTTGAGCAACCAAAGCTTTTGGTTTTGGTTCGATAATAGGAACTTCCTTTATTTCAAGCTTGGGTTTTCAATCATCCTATTTGCCTGATATTTAGCAAACTTGCATTCTCTTGCAAAGTGTCCAGTTCTTTGACAATTAAAGCACTCAATCTTAGATTTGTCAAATGCTATACCCTGTTTGGGTTTGAAGTCAACACCCCTTCCTGTTTTCTTCATTAACTTCTTGATCCTTGCAGTGATCATGGCAACTTGCAATCTTATGTCAATTTCTTCTAGGTCATCCTCATCAATTTGCAACAAATCTTCTTCATAAGTAACAGGTAAGGTTGCTTGTTGAGCAAAGAAGGAACATACAACATCATCAGAGTTGATGGTGTTTGATGGTGATGAGGTGGTAGTAGTCATGGTTGTGCAAATATGTTGTTTATCACCAACAGTACTTTGAACAGGATAAGTAGTACTTTTAGTGGAAGTACTGCCTCTCTTTTCAGAAGACACAAAAGCAATGGTGTTAGATTTTGAATTTGTTTGACCATTCATCTCATGCTCGTACACCTTTAAATTGTTGTAGAGATCATCAAAGTCCATAGTATCCAAACCAGATTGTCCTCTAATCATAGTAGCAACCACATGCCATACGGATGGCAAACTTCTTAAGAACTTGAGACTAGCATCTTCAACAGATACCTTTGCTCCATATAACTCTAGCATACTAAGGAGATTTTGGAATCATCATAAAACATCAAGACCTTCTCTTTCACCAACATGATTAATGTTTCAAACTGTTGCTTCAACAGATTTCTATGCATCTTCTTGGAAGCATCATTACCTCCAAATCTAGTCTTGATAGCGACCCATGATTGTTTTGCATCCTTAACATCATGAAACTTTAGTAGGTGTCCATCGGGAATAGCGAGATAGCGATATGTTGAGAGCCTTTTCTTGATTTCTTTTGTAGTCACTGGCAAGGTAGGTGAGGTGGTTTAGGTTGTCCAGAACTTCTCGAGTTCTTGAAGAACGACATTACCATTGACAATCACATCCCATAATGCATGGTCTCGTAATTGCAATGTCTTGCCTCATCTTCATGCTCCGAGATCATATTCTCCTTCTTGATGACAGAATCACGAGTGAGGTGATAGATGGGAGTGGTGCGACTTAAGTCGACATCTTTTAGGGTTTGTAGTTAAATCGGTTTTAAGGGTTTCTTCTTAATCAGAGTTTCCACACAAGCTCTGATACCACTTGTTGGATCGATATACTCTGACCAAACTAACTATATAGCTTGTAAGGGTTTAGCAACCTTGGATAAATCCAAAACTACTAATAATGAAACACTAATATAACTCTATTAAGTATGCGGAATCTACTTTAACAAAGCTAAGAAGAATAACTTTAAACTTCAACGATTATATTAAAACCAAACTTTGAACCTGCTTGTTATACAGATTCACTAACAAACCTAATCGCTAAATAACTCTAATATCGTACTTGCATGTAAGTTCTAAGTCGCGTATCTAAGTTGCATATCTCTAATGCCAATCTAGGGGTCCTTTTATAGGCATACGGAATACCCTAGTCGGTTTACAATTACAATCCTTGTACGAAAAGTAAACTAATTCTAATATAGGAATATTCTAGAATTACATAATAATCCTTAAACGATTTGCATAACAGTCCTTTAGCCTAGCAGTACTTTGACGAAGCAGTACTTTGACTTTCATTAAGCAGTACTTTGACTTTCTTCAGCACTTTGACTTTCTTCAGTACTTTAACTTTATATCCCAACACATTCTCACAACACCTGAGCCTGAGCAACAAACTCAACTGGTTCCTACTTCCAGAACTGTCATACATGATCTTGATGAACCTATTAGGATACCTTATGTAATCAATGGCAAACTATATCACCTGACTGCAGAAGAAATGAATGCTCATCTTGTAAAGGAAGAATTGACAAAGAAAGCAGATGAGGAAGAAATGATAAGCAAAACTACCCTAATCGAGGTTGTGAATGAAGAAGGTGAAAAGCTTGGTATTGATCCTAAAGAACTGGTAGGAAGACAAGCTGGTGAAAAGTTCAAAAGATCTCAGGATGTTGAGCTGCTAGCTTTTAAGGATAGAAGGGATGAAAGGGAAAAGAGAATGGTTGAACTGAGAAAGCAAAGGACTGATCATTACAAATGGGTAATGACAAGCAGAAAGAGGCCTGAAACTATTTTTGATATCTGGACTCATCCTAACACCAAGCCTGCAGTCCTCAGTATCTATAGAGGGTCTGACAAAAGAACCTTCGATGTTCATGATCTGTTTAAGTTTTTTGACTTTGGAATCACTGAATTGGATGAACTGGGTCCCATCATATTGAAGAAGAAGAATATAATTGTCAAAGATCTCATGGACTCACTGAGCAAAAGATATGAAAGACTGAAGAAAATGCCTGAAGATCTTGGCATCCAATCTTTTCTTCCAGCCCTAGTGAATCAACATGCCCCCTCTCAGTCCTCTAGAAGAAATAGGAAGACCTTAGAGCAAGAACCTGAGGTCAAAATTCATGGCTTAGACTGCAACAGAGCCCTCCCTGAAGGAGTTAGATTTGTAAACCACTTAGCCATTAAACAACCTGAGATAGGTCTTTTCTATACTGATGAATTTGGCGATCCTGCCTTCCAGAGGTGGAGCGACATAGACTTGGGAGGAATTGAAGCAATGGTTGGCTATTTGGTGATGGCCGCCCAGATTCAAAGTCAATAGAATATAAGGTTCAGTCACGACCTGAGGATCAAGAATAATGCACACCCTGATCAAGAGAAGCTAAAGTCTAAGAAACCAAAGCTTGAAGCCCTTGGATACCAGTTGGACTAGAACAACATCTGTTGCACCACTACTATATTTTATTTTCTCATTATAACTTTAGGACCATGTAATATATCTTTAATGAACAATGGTGTTTTATGTTATTTAGTATTCTTTAGTTGCTTTGTAGAATACTCAGTGTGAGAAGAAGTCCTTTACTCATTCACAATGAACTAAGAAACACTTAGGCTATGTTTATACCCAAATAGGGGGAGACTGTTGGGTCAGTAAATTCCCAAACTCCCTGAAACAAGGATTTGAAGATAAAATAACTTAAGTGTTTAATAACCTTAAACATACGCAAGTCATTGAATGAACATTTGTTCAGTGAGTCATCTTTAAGAAGCTAAGGACGTGCCTAAGAAGAAAGGTTCTCCATTCAGTGAGGCGGGACTCAGTGAATGATACTTGAGCCAAAGAAGAAGATGATGGATTCAGTGAGTAATGACAATAGCTCTCTGAATCCCTAGACTCCTCACCTACTATGAAGCCTAAAAACGTAAAGCCTGAAGACATGAAGACTGAAGTAAAGGCAAGATAAAGCGGGATAAGTTTAAAGGATAAAGGAGTGTCCTTATCTTGCAAAAGTTAACTTAACCTAAATGGATAAATGATCAAGAGTGTGTCAACACTGACACAAGGAAAGCAGACCTGTTCCTTACTAGAAATAGCTTTGTGTAACAAAGACAAAATACGTAAGGTATTTTGTCATTTGAAGCTTATGTCAGTTTTGCCTTTTAGAAAAAATGTTGTGTCTTATACTTGCATAAATAGCACCCATAAGGTGGAGTAAAATGGTTAAGCTTGTGCACTAGATGCTTAGACATTCACAAGTCCTTTTACTCCTCAAAATACAGCTAAATCCTTAAGGTTAGCTCAGTTGGTTAGCATAGTTGTACTTAAGCTTAGCTTAAGTTTAGTGAGGAGTACATCATACATTGTCATTCAATGCCAAGTGTTGTTCCGCAAAGACTTGGGTAATATATTCTTTGATTAACTTTCTAATAAGAATATAAACGTTGAAAAACTCATGTCTATTTTACTTCACGTTTTAACTTGTTAAACTGTTTTTCAAACAACATTGCTAAACCATGGAGCTTGGATAGATTAATCTTGTAATTAATTCTAATCAAGTTAAAGGGAACAACAATTTAATACTAGATTTCGTATAGTCTTTAACATATTCAAAGACAGTTTCTATAATAGTTGTATTAGATTTATCTAGTATAATACAAGCTAAGGAATTGGATCGTAGGGTAACTGGGATCAACACGCCGTGTTATTATAGAATCACATACAATTAGTTGAAATCGTGTCGCAATCTTATACATGGTGTTCTAATCGATGTAAATTCAAGTTTAATTGAATAACTTTGATGAAAGACTCTAAACTTGCTATTTGTATTTTTTTTTCTAGTTTTTTGCTAGAGTTTTAATCAAATTGTCCGGTTCAATAAAAAATTGCTTGACTGTGAAAGTGGCAAATGTAACTAAGATGGTTTTTTTAAAATCATCAATCATGTGAATGTGTACTAAAATATACATCAAATATACAAGGATTTTAAAACGTATATATTATTATGTCAAAAAAACGTTTATATTAGCATGATTGGGTTGTGCTTAGCACAACCTAATAACTTACCTAGTAATTGAACATAAGGGAATCACAAAATTCCCACTTTCATAATTATTTTTCATAAAATACCCATTTTCATTAAAAAAAAATCAAAATACCAATGAGTTTCACAAGATTTGCAAAGTCTTTATGAATTAAAAAAAAAAAAAAAAAAAAAAAAAAAAAAAAACTTGCGAGTTTCCAAACCTTGCGAATTTTCAAAAAAAAAGACGATTAGAAAAGGCCCCAATTTGAAACCTCAAAATCAAAATTTTCACATAAGTCTCGTTTTAATACAATTAACTTAAGAATATAGCAAATAAACAAAGATATAATCATAGACTCATAGAGTAGTCATCTATCAAAAAACACCCAAATAAACCTAAAAACCCAATTCGAAAATTGTTAATTCGATACAATTAACACACAATATAATGATTTAAACATGTAAAATAGTACATATGTATCTAGTTCTTTCATGATTTGGCCACCATGTGTAAAAATTCCCAAGGTCTAAAATCGCATCGCCATGTGTAAAAATTCGCACCATCATGTGTAAAATTTCGCAAGGTCTAAACGCAGGGTCAACCTTGCGGGTGTTTGAAATTTCGCAGATGATTCACAAGATTCACGGATGTAATAGGTATTTTGGGTATTTTTGATTAAAAAAATAGGTACTTTGAGAAGAAGGATCGAGAAATTGGATTTGTTTGTCATTTTCTTTTTTAGTATTATCATATTATACATATATAAAAAATATCTAACTTTAAAAAATATCATATCACTATACCGCGCTACCAATAAAATTTTACTTTTTCTTTCTCAATACCTTCTTGATCATTTGAAACTGAAAGTACAAAATGATTTTGAAATAACCTAAAATGAAAGATACACAATTAAGTATGTGTATAAAAAAGTAATTTTTATGTTTTACGAGTGAATGTATGTTTCTGGAAACACTTGTAATACATGGAACTAAGTTACCATACATATATTTGTAGCATATCTTTTTATATTTGGGGTTTCGGATGCCGAGTATCCTTGAAAATGTGTATGTTTTCGGTTGCCGCTCCGATAAATCATCGTTGATCTTAACTATAATTTTACTTTTATTAGAAAAAAGTACGTTTTAAAACATCATAACGTACTAATTAACAATACTAATTTAACATAAATGAGAAGGTTATTAGTGTAACAAATATCCATTTTTTCTAACTTTATACCACAAAACAAGTAAACGAGAAACATCATAGTTTAGATTATCTGACGAGTTTAACTTCATTTTCAGGTCTCATACTTCATAACCGTTTATGAATATGTATCATGAGCAACCCAAAAGCTTCTCCTAACAAAGTTCGAACATGGTCAAACTTTGTAACATATATGACCAAAATTCACAATTAGAAGAAGAAGAATAAAGAGAATTGAAACAAAAACTGAAAGAAACTACACAAATGGGCTGAAAATATCAAACACATGAAAAAGGCTTATAAGAAAAAAAAGATCTCCCGCCCAAATATCTCACATGCCGAGATCTCGTCCCTTTATAAACCAACTTCCCCTCATTTTCCCCAATTCATTCACAAACCCTAACCCTAAATATATTTTCCCACACTCTCTTAACTACGTACGTATTTTTAACTATTTTTCCTTCAATTTATTCGTTTTTTAACCCAGTTTTTATCAAAACCACTTTATCAAACCACTAATTGTATCGATTTTGATTTAATTAAACGTTTTTTTGGGTTTAATTTTACAGGATGAAGAAACCAAGCGGTGCTACCAAAAACTCCGATGCTAAGTACGGATATGGTTTATATACTTATATGTTGATTTATTATATATATGTTTGTTTTTATGAATTGTTTTAATAATTGTTATTTTTTTTTTATAAAAATAAAATTAGGTTGGCTGTGAAGAAAACAGCGGCGAAAGGAAAAGCTGCAAAGGATCCAAACAAGCCTAAGAGGCCTGCTAGTGCCTTCTTTGTTTTTATGTATAATATTTTATTTATTATTTTAATATATTTAGGGGGTGTTTGTTGAGCGGCTTATATGATCTCGGCTTAATTTTCAGGCTTATAATCTTATTCATTTTATGACTTAAAAGATAAAACACAAGTTTATAAATCGAAAAAAATAAGCGTAAACAAACACTCATCAGTTATATGGTTTTTGAAGTGGTTGTTTAATTATTTGATTTGTTGATTAATGAAGGGAGGACTTTAGGAAGCAATATAAGGAGGAGAACCCTCATGTTAAGTCTGTTGCTCAAGTGAGTGATATTATAATTCGTAATGTTTCTTATTCTGTAGTCGAAAAAGTTTTTTGGGTTTTGATAAAGTTGTGAATGATAAACAGGTTGGGAAAGCTGGTGGGGCTAAATGGAAGGCCATGTCTGACTCTGTAAGTCGTATTTATATTTGGTTTTGTATGTTTAGTGTTTTGTTTGCGAAGCGATGTTGGATAAGTGTGATATTATGTTGAATGGATTGGTATTGTGTCGTAGGAGTTGACAAATTGTATTCTGAGGGTGCGTTTGGGATTGCATATAAGGTGGTGTTTTTGTAAGCTTAATGAAGCAACTTATTAGCCTATTTTGTTTACAGTTTGTCAGAAGCTCTTATGATAAGAGTCTATAAGCATAAACTCTCATAAAAATATGTTTAAATGCTTATTGTGTTTTGATAAGAGTAAATAATGAGTTTAGGAGTGACTTTGCGATTGCTTAATGCAAGTGAAATAAGCCACACTGAATAAGCTGATTTGAGTTATTTATTACAACTTGGGCATTGTAAAACAGTGTAAGCTGATAAGATTTTTTAAGCATTTCTAAACACCCCTTCAACCATTGACATTTATTGATACCTTCAAATTAGAATCATCAGTTTTGAGTGTTTTAAGAGATTTACTTTTGGTTGTTTGGGTGATATAAACATAGGAGAAAGCACCTTTTCAAGCAAAAGCTGACAAAAGGAAGAAGGAATACGAGAAGACTATTGCAGCCTACAACAAAAAGCAGGTAATATCTGTTATGTATACCGGATAACTCTTTAACTTTTCTAAATATCTGTTTCATTGACTATGAGCTTGTTGCAATGCAACTAGGATGCGGGAGGTAAGGACGAGGAGGAGGATGAGGAAGCTGAGGATTCTGACAAATCTAAGTCGGAGGTTAATGATGAGGAAGACGATGAGGAGAGTGATGAAGATGCTGAATGAATTAAAAAGCCTTGAAGAAGAATACACATGTTGGCGTTTTGAAAGTTATCCTACTACGTAGTTTCTAATTACTGTTAATGGAATTTAGACTGTTGGGTAATAGTTATGTTTATGCTCTTGTTTTTAGTGACGTAAGTGCGTATAATAGACCGTAGCACTTATGATGCACAGGAAAAGAAGTTAACTTCGGTTGCTTTTTGGCTAGCTTTTGTATCTTCCAAATCTTGCCCTGCTGGGTGATTTCTGTTAAAGATATTTTCCTTTGGCTAATGCATCTTTATGTTTATTATTGTTAACGAGTTTCTTGGGTTGGGTCCTGAATTTTCGACCATTTTGTATTGTTGTTTGACGGGACTTGCTTGGTTGCTTGTATGCTTTTGATCTCTTAACGAGTATGTTTATGCCAAAAATAAACCTGGACAAGTTTAGTAGGATTAGAGGAAGCTGGTATAAATTTGGGTTTCTATGTCACATCATCTATATCTTCTATGCTAATATATAATCTATATCTATACTACTTTATAATGCATTTAGGCTTTCTAAAATTAGAAGGCTTAAAAATTCAGACTTTTTTACTTGCTTATTATGGAAACAATTAAAAAAAAACTAGAAGGGTATTCACAAGATGCGCGCAAGACCACGACTATTTTGTAAGTACAAATGTTTTGAGGTGGTGATGTGATGAGATGGTGGTGGCAATGGCGATAAGATACAATGATTGTGACCCGTAAAAATTGGATGTGGGGGCAAAATATTTTTTTACGATAGTAACAAAATCGCGAAAGAAAAACTAAACGAATGATAAATCGAGTTTTTTACTTGGGCATGAAAGATTTATAAAGCTTTAAAGAGTTAAATGTTGGATTTTATTATATGAGTGGGGCGATTTGAGTTTAATGGAAATCACTTTCGAAAAAGGTCAAAATTAAATAAAATTACACTAAAATATCAACTTTTTCTACCGCCTCCATTCTTACATGCTAGTTCCGTCTCGAGTGCAGTTATATGTGTTTCATTACCGTTTAGTGAATTGTTTCACAACACTTGAATGTATATGTGTTAGTTGTAAGTGTTTGTTTGGGTTCTGTAACTTTCAAGCGACATCATTATTCCCACATATAAAATACCTCGCAATCTCTTACGCCAAACACACACTCAAAAGTATATGATTTTGTGAATCAAGATTATATTGATTGGAATAAATGAAATAAAGGTTAAAGTTGTAAAATTTGAATTAAAATAAAATAAACCCACTAAAATATAAAACTAAAACTCATAAAATATATTAAAATGGATGTTGAATTAGAGCGTAAAATTTTAGAAAATATGGTGAAATTAGATTATAATATAAATAAGTAGATAAAAGATATTTTAATTTGAAAATAAAGATGAATTTTTAGTTGAGAAGTGACACATGTCATTTTATAATTAGAGCCCTTATCTTAATTTTTGGTGGTTAGGAGTTAGCCTTGGAGTTTGTTAGAAGTTAGGCTTGAGTTTGTTAAGTGACACATGTAATCTCACGATTGGAGCTCCTTATCTTAATTTTACATGCGTTATAATATATCTTTCCATAATAAGCAAGAAAAAGTCGATTTTTAAGCCTTCTAATTTTAGAAGGCCTAAATCGCATTATAAAGTAGTATAGATAAGATAAGCGACCCAATCATTGAGTGATATGTGTCACTTCTCTAACTAAAAATAACAAAAAGAAGAGTTTTATAAACTAAAATAAAGAGCTTAATAATGGGTATGCGTATACGCTACTCCTAACTAATTAATCACCTTTATTTTTAAATTTAAATATCTTTTAATCCGTTTAATTTTTTATGATCTAATTTCACCATATTTTTATAATTTTGTGCTCTTTAATTCAACATCCATTTTGATATATTTTTATGAGTTTTCTTTAGTAGTCGGGAAAGCGGAGTTGAAAAGAGAGAACTTACTTGAATTAGGCGTAAAATGAAAACATTTGTTCGCTATGAAATAGTCGTGGTCTGCATGCAAAGATTGCGGGTACCCTTCTAGTACTATATCAAGTATTTAGGCCATTTTCTATACTATATAAAATATTTAGGCTATTCTCCATCAAATAATAGAAATAATTGAAATGAAAAGGACAAGAAGAAACAACAACCATACATTTTAAAGCAAATTACCAAAACAATTCATATCTAAAGTCATATTATCAAACTTAAAGCAAATTACCAAAACAATTCATATCTAAAGTCATATTATCAAACTGAACTTTTTTCGTATACTTTACCAAAGTGACTAAAAGATGTCACGCTCACCTTTTCCATTCTCTCACATGGCCTGCTTTTCCATTCTCTTACATGCCCACATACCAATCTAATCTCAAACACTCCTGTTTGTTTATTTTTCCACAGGCACACTGTACATGATAAATGTTCATGTTATTGCTTAGTATATGCATGTGAAATGTTGTGATCTTGTTTATTCCAGACTTGTTCATGTAACAAAATGATAGATATTAGAACTCGTTGATGTAATCTTCACGGTTTTCCAGCATCTCCACCTTCAACATAGTGGTTCCTCTTCTTCTTCATGCCATGAACAAAACTACCCACTCGCCCAACACCCCATCTTCCTCGCCCAGCACCCACATCTCGCCCAACACCCCATCTTCCTCGCCCATCACCCCATCTTCCTCTCCCAAACCCACATCTCGCCCAGCCTCTCGCCCAGGCACCAATCTTCCTCGCCCAAACCCACATCTCGCCTAGGCCATGCCTAGCCTCTCGCCCAGAACCTTGTGCCTCGGATACTCTTTCTTCAGAAAATTTTCACTCGCCCCGAAAATCGTATAATACACGTGTAGTGTTGGGATTTTATGTTTTAAGATATCCAACAGATAACATTGGAAAGTTCATTTTCGTAAATACTTTGTGCGAGAACCTGTTTCATAAACAGGTATCAATTATAGTTCATTTTCGTAAAAACCTCTACATTTTATATGCATCTATAAAAATAGATGTATCTCCTCCTAAAATTCTCTTTACGATTTGATAGTGTTGTTAGAAATTTTTCTTATTATTCTCATTTTAGTTTTTCTTCTTTATACACACTTGCCAATTAGGAAAATTTCAATAGCTTGTTGCATACACAAATAAATATTACATCTACTGCATGCTTGGTGGAGGGTATTAAGGGGTGGAGAATAGGAAAAGCAATTATTAATTATGTTTGGTGGAGGGTAAAGGAATGGAGCATTACCCTAAACTAAGTAATGACCCATTGCACTACAAATTGGGGGTTAAGGTATTCATTACATTTTGCATTCACTATTATACTCTTTGCATTTCGATTTCCAATTCCCTTAATTGAACCAAACGAACCCTTAGAAAATTAAGTGTCTTAAATTTGTAAATTTGTAACAACTCTCTAAATTCATACAACCCATTTAAACCATCTATAAACTTTTGACAATCATATAACCTTTTAACTATTTGCAATTACACTACCATCTTAACTAAAGTTATTGTTATTTGTAAATTACTTGTTAAAAAAGTATGACAAGTTACACGTGGCTTCTCCCGTTAGAATTCTCGTTCCTCCCTTTGGCTGCGATCCATTCTCTTTTATTCAGAACCCCTTATGGGACTCTTTTGAAACCCACAAACCTTTCATTTGACATTCTACCAACAGGAAACCCTATTCTCAGCACTGAATGCGCCGTCCTTTGAGTAGGAGGCCTAGGCTTCATCTCGATCTCTTCATCGTAATCATACCTTTGCTATGCCCTATAAAGCTGCAATTTTTCTAAAGCAATTAGCTAACACTTTTTTTTAATCGTTTTTTGGATGGTTTCCACTGTTTTAAAAGGCTAATCATTAATTTCTGTTTGGTGCATTATGTGTTACAACTAACAACATCAATTATTGTGTAGTACTCGGTGTTCAAACTCTAAAAGTTGTATTTTTTGAATAAAATTTGGTTGTTCTGTCTTGGCGCCTCGGTATCATTCAACGGTGTTTGACCCTTTCTAACATTATCATTTTGAAGCTGTATGCATCTTTGGTGAACACACTCTGCAAACCGAAGCGTCTTTTACAAACAATGCAATTGAAGTACAAGTGCGACAACATTTGGAACACAATAAACAATTGAGAAAGTAGAACACATTGAAGAACTTATGTATTCAGAATTTATGAATTCTTTAATATGAAAATAAATAATTCACCCAAAGGTTTATTTGTTAACGTGTTGCAAGTCAATTGAATGAAGCTTCCAAACATCATAACAGATAGAGATTGACCATTTAGTTTTAGTTTTTGATTTTTATATCTATAATACTAGAAAAACGCAAAAACAATTAATTTATAGTCCTAGTTTACAACAAATTTATGATCATAATTGTCACACCCCCAAATTGCCTGTTTTGCAGCAGAATGGAATTCCTGGAGGATGACGATCATAGCATCAAAGTTACAGTTATATCGAACGACCTAAAGTGTCGTTTTGAAAATATCATTTGATTCATTAAAATAATCAGAGTTTACAAAGATTATGTCCCAAAAGATTTCCAATATATCAAAACGAGTTTGTTACAATCAAACGATAGTTAAGTGCATAAAATATGGGTAAGACGCGTCGACACCGCGACTCTATGATAAGTCCACATGCATGCCATGAAGTGAATGCCTTAGATACCTGAGATAAAACATGCTAAAAGTGTCAACACAATGGTTGAGTGAGTTCATAGAGTTTGTTTAACAAGTAAAGCTTTTAAAGAGCGTTCATGCAACAAAGGCAAAGTTTTTGGTCATTTAGAATAGTCCACAAAGCAAAGGTATTGTAAATCCACTCAGTTCCAAGTTCCGCCCATACAAAACTTGCAACCTGTGTGTTCACAACCCACTGCCAAAATATGTCTAGCTTATGTTCAAGCACACGCGGTCAAATGAGTTCACAAAGCAAAGGCATTGTGAATCCACTCAGTTCCAAGTTCCGCCCATACAAAACTTGCAACCTGTGTGTTCACAACCCATTGCACAAAAATATAGTGTGTCTAGTAGTCGAGTATAAGTGGTCATAATAGTTCACAATATAGTACCACGTATATAACAATGTATGCCGTGCAAAGCCCCTAGAATAAATAATATCGTCCGTAACATAGTGGACGAGAGGTTGGCCGACCTCAATAGCTTATCCATACTACCTACTAATAGGAGACTAACAATGCGAATGTACGAACAAGACATCATACAACTATTATATACAATTAAGAACACTCCGAACATGGGAGAATTTGCAACGCTCCGAGCAGGGAGACTTTAGATTGAGAACGCCCGTAACATAGTGAGACGCTCGCTCCGGACCGGGAGGCTTTAAATTGAGAACGCCCGTAACATAGTGAGGCGCTCGCTCCGGACCGGGAGGCTTTATAGTGATGCTCCGAACATGGGAGACTTTATAGTGATGCTCAGAACATGGGAGACTTTAGGTCAAGGTCATAACACGTCCGGTTTAATAAGTTCAAACAAGTCATAAGTTTGTATTTAAGATCAAGAGTTCCGCTCAAAATTGTAGTTAAGTTCAAAGATTTAAGTCGAGTTCAAAAGTTCGTAATACCAAAGAGCTCGAATAATATCAAAAGGTTCAAGATAGTCGAGCGTTCAAAATCACGTCAAACAAGTTTAAAATATATCAACGGGTCCTTTACAAAGTTAAAAGAGTTCAACTATATGTCAAAAGTTCAAATCAAGTCCAAAGTCTTCACTTATATGTTAAAGGGTCCAAATCAATTTAAAAGAGCTCAATTATACATGTCGAAGGGTTCAAAATCAAGGAAAGTGTTTCAAATAATAGCGTTCATAACATAGTGATCAATTTAGTTCGGGCATAATCTACTTACGCGCACATAGAGTGAAACAAAAGATTAACATGTTCATGATAGTTCAAACAATATAGTTTAAGTTCATATAAATGTAAAGTAAAAGTAAGTAGTTGAGCATGTATCTCCCCCGAAGAGTTTATAAAACAATTAAACGAGTAAAAGTGGGGCTACGAACTCACCTGTTGCAATAGTTATGATGACAAAGTGGATGCACAGAAATGAGGTGCGATCTCTATCCGCAACCTAATATGAATGATGTGCTCTAATATAAGTCATGAAACAACGTCGCGCATGCAAACTCATATGATATCCATACCACTTGTACACTTTTGAAAATAATGTTTATCGTCGAAATATATGTTTATGACATCTCGTCAAGTTATAAAATACTTTACAAGTATTTACGTTGAATCAATATCCTACGATAGTCGTTTAATGATTTATTATGAAATTATAACTTTTCGTCAAAACAATATAATTTGACAAGTCATGAGAGTGACTAAATGGCCTTGAAAAGCTAGTCGTAAAATGGTGCACATCGAGTGTTAGAAAACAAACTCAACTGTTTTGGAAAGCTTGTAGCATTATCTCAAAGTTTTAGCATTTAAGTTTTTGTCATAGAGGTTCGATCATAGAGAAAATATAGCTAAAGTATGGTACTTGTGTCCAAAATATAGTTTAAGAGTGGTTTTCGCAAAGTTTAAGTGACTATATTTAATTTATTACAACTCCGCTAGACAAACGGTCGGACATTTTGGAAAATATGCTTGACTTAACTTACTTTTACTAGAAGACATCACTTTATAAAAGTTATCCGTCATTGTTAAAACGACCCTCAACATGGTCCTCGTTGTCGTAGTATGTGTTCAATAGAAAATAGATTAATTTTGCTAATAGAATAAAGTTACTGAAACTTGGTTTATCGCGTAATTTACTTGTTACTAGTCCGTTTTCTCGTTTTATATGTCCTTAGCTTCAGATCAAAGTATACTAATATATTTTTGATAAGTCGAAATAATTTACAACGCATAAGCTTCATTTTTGACTCGTATAAATTTGACGATAATGTCTTGAAATTTCGAATTTATAGTTTTCGTTGCTTATCTTGAAAATTCATAACTTCTTCGTTATAGCTCCGCTTTAATCCGCTCAAGCGGCCACGCTTCTTTTAAAGTGTATTTTCTAAATATCTAGGCCAAAATGTTTTACCTCATCGCCGGATTTTCCAGATTTCAAAATAAGGATGACCCTTTTGCAAACTTGTCGAAATGAGTTTTTCTCGCCAAACCTATTCTAACCCATTCAAAACAACTCCGAAGCTATTATAATCCTACCATACACCTTCTTAGGGTGTCATGGGTTCCTAGACATCACCAAAAATAATATATAATAAGGAGTAATTATAGGATGACTTATATATACATAACTCTTAAAATCAATGAAAAAGTGGTATAAACCTCATGAGACTTGCATGTTTTCTCAAATATGATGAAATGAATATGAAAATGAATATGAAATATGATCATGAATATGAAAAGCTTACTAGTTTACTTGATGAGGTTATAAGAACAAAGGATTCCTTAATTACTCATAGGTTTTTATTTCAAAACCTTACTTAAGAGTATGCTAGTGTTTATAAAATCACTTGATCTTGAAAAATAAATGTTTCTTCCTCTTTTCTTTATCTTGGCTGAATATGGAGATGAGATGGAGAGGTTTTACTTTCTTTTTCACCTTGTAAATGTGCTACTATGTGTTACTTAATGTATATAATTAAAAAGAATACAAGTGTCCATACTATATTGTATATGTGTAAAAGCTAGATGTAAGATATTTATGTAAAACTCATGGTGAGTCATTGTGGAGGTCGACCAAAGAGAAAATAAAAGACTTTGGTGCATTTATGATAATTAAATGCATTTAAATGTAAGTATAATGAGTATTTGGTACAATTAATTAGGTATTAAGTGTAACGTTAGCTAGAAATAAATTTTAATGGAACAAAATAAAATATATCGAAGTCGTAAAAATTATAAAAATACATTTCTCACAAGAATTAAGTGAATTAATAATTATCGAGTTGAATTTACGAAAACCGTCGTAAATATATATACATAACAATTTATGTACAAAATAAAATTAAAACATCGGGTAAACTAGTAATATAATTTTTATAATCTTAATATGAGTATAAAAATATATCGGGATAATTTTTGGAAGTGTCGGATCAAATGTTCAAAATAATTAATTACGCGATAGTGTTTATTTAATAGTAAATAAACGTTTACTGAAAAATGCAAAACCATGCACGAACCGATATGAAATGATGAATATAGAGTTTGAGAAATGACCGGAAATTGAGAATTGTGACAATAATTTATAAAAATGAGATAACTCTACTCTGTTTTTAGAACCCTATCTTTATTACGAGTAATAAACTTTTTAAATCAAGCAAATATAATATGAACATTAGTTTATAACTTTAATTTTTTGTTTTATGAAAATAGCCACAACCATTTTAACTTTTCAATTTAACTATAAACTTTCAAAATCATAATAAGTTTGTCCATACAAATTTTGAGTTTAGCAAAAATGAAATAACAAAAGAGTTTTGTTAGTTTTAGAAAGGATAAAAATGTTTTTGTCGTTTAAAATAAAGGGAAAAAAAAGAACAAAAGTCATGACCTGACCGGGTTTATCAATCGGGTTGATCCATGTCAATGAAAAACCGCCGATTAAATCCGGTTCTCAAATAAACAAAAACCCGATCACATGTGTCCCGGTCTCATAACCGGTTCAACCAGATTTCAAAACATTACCTTTCTCTCTAAATATGAGAGTTATAGAAAACACAGTTACTAAACTTGAAACCATCTTTAAAAAGGTGTAATGATAAGACGACATGTTGGGTGTGTTTGTTAAAAGTAGCGGTGAACAATAGCAATGAGTTGTGAGCAGTGACTGTGAGTAGTAGTCGCAGCTCACTGCTTGTTAAAGAAGCATCGAAAAAAGAGGTAAGTACCAAAAAGGTACAAAATCTTTTCCAATGTGTGGTCAACTCAAGCCAAATATTGACAAGTGCCCCACTTTCTAATAAAATATATTTTTTAAGTGACTCACAAACTACTCAACCGACGACTACTCAACTTGAGAATCTACTCAACTTCACCTAAAAGATACATTGGGAATGACAAAAAAATATTGTATTTTTTTTTTAAAATTTTGTATGTACTTTTTTTTAAATATTTTTTTAGAGTTAATTAAAGGATTGAACAATATTCGATTTTTAGAAAAAGGATTGAACAATATTTCATTTTCATTAGATTTATTTCATGTTGTTTTAACATTTTTTACATCATAAAGTATCAACTAGCAGAAGGTTAGCGAATGAAAGAAACGAACGAGAGGTGAGTAAGTAATTGTGCCAAAAGAAAGAAATTGGGTTTTGCAACAACAAGTTTGTAGCTGCTTTTCCAAAATGACATTTTAAGGGATTTTAAAAGCAGATAATAATAACTTATCCACTCTTCCTATCCAAACACCATACATTGAATTATTGCATTCTCGAAACTCCATAATCAAATAATCAAGTTCAAAATGCACATCCGAACATGCCTAAAAGCTGTAATAGCGAACAATAGTTTAGTTTTATCATGTCACAGTTAACTTGGTTTTAATGTTTAGTTTTCCAAGAAACCTAATTAACTAAAGGGGTGATCTTACACATGCGTGATCGACGATCACAATTTATGCATTCTGATTATACGGTATAAACTGTAATACATAAATCGTAGTGCATGCATCAAAAAATGTGATGTAGGTATTAATTCCCTTAACTAAAGGATCGAACTTGAAAGAAAGAAAAAAATATGCACAATCTGAATTCCTTTTAACTACAAACAATAGTTTAATAAAACCATTAACTTAAGAATAGGCATAAAAAAAAAATTAAGCAATGCCCGTTAAAAATATAGTTTAAACTGTTATAATTTCATTTTATTCTAAAGATATGTAATAAGTAACTAAATAAACTTGAATAAGCTAAAATCAGTTGTACTAAAATTTCATATCTCAAGTAATATAACTTAAATGGCGCTTGTTTAAGTGTATTTATTTTAATTAACTAATAAAAAATAACAAAAAAGTACAAAATAAAAAAGTATAAGTTTTTTTTGTCATCTTAATATGCCTTTTAGGTAAAGTTGAGTAGATTCTCAAGTTGAGTAACCGTCGGTTGAGTAGTTTGTGGGCCATGCGTGTTATAACTTAGCACATAGGCATTTTACTTTTTAAGTTAACTTCTCAAGTTGAGTAACCGTTAGTTGAGTTGTTTGTGAGCCACCTAAAAAAATACTAATATTTTATTAGAAAGTAGGACACTTGTCAGCATTTGGCTGGAGTTGAATAGTTGAGTATGACAAATAACGTAAAAAATGACCATACCGAACTACCAAAAAAAATTTGTACCTTTTTAATACTTACCTTTCGAAAAAATAAGCTTTTGAAAAATCGAAATCTCACCGCTTTAGACAAACAAACTTTAAAAGTTCACCACCCGAAAGCTCCGAGCTATGTTCAAAAAAAAAAAAAAAAAAAAAAAAGAAAACGGTACTGAGCTTTTTGAGCAGCTTTTGCATTTTGATGATGTGAAGAATGAAATTTTTAATTTTATTGTTCGTTTGGTAAAGGAATGGTGAGAATTTCGCTATTTTTGGAACGCCATTTTTCCAACGCTTTTTAAGAAGGCATGTGAGTGAGTGAACAGACAAATTACCATCGCCATTCCATCCACACATCTTTCATCGCTACTTTTTACCAAACACACCCTAGGTAAATAACTAATAAACGGTCGCTGACGTTTACCCGTTTTACATTTACAAACTCCTCTACCGTTAAACCCGTGGCGCCATTTTGCTTCCACCTTAACAAACTCAACGCACAATCATCACACGTCATCATCACCCCGCTGACGTCATCAATCAATGTCAGGTAGGTATAACGGTTGTTTACCCTCTCTTTATGATTTATCAATCCTATATCACATAATGCATTACGTTTTGAAGAATATTGAATTTGCATTATTTGGGGGTTAAATACACAACTATTGCTTCATTACAAGATACTGTAATAATCAATTACAAAATTACTACTTTATTAACCTAATTTGCGTAATATTTGATGATTATTTTATTTAATCTTTTGTTTTGATTAAATGTTTTTGTATTCTTTAGGGTGTTTGAGGTTGCTTATTGCAAACGTAAGCTGATGAGGTATTTCCCCGTGTAAGGCGAGTCAAAGTCATGAGGTTCATTTTATTAAAACTAAAGATAACTCGTAACTCAAAAATTTGGGACCGGGTGTATTTAAAAAAAAAGAAAGAAAGTATATTTGACAAAGTTTTACACTACTCAAGAAAAATCCATGTGGTTCACGAAACCCCCCTCGGTCCGCCCCTGTCCAACCTTTTCCGTGGCCACCCCAAATATGTAACTAGTGAGGTTTGAACTTTAGACATGTTGTGAGGAGGTTCGTTGCTTTACAACTAGGTCATCCAGTGGTGGTTTTTGAGGTTGCTTATTGTATTTTCGGCTTATTTATGCAGCTTAAAAGATAAGTATTTAGGAAAGTAGTGCTCGAATTCACTTATTTATCGATTATCTAAAATAATTTCTCGAGGAGTAGAAAGAAGAATGTTCCAGGTTTGCATGTAAAATAAACTCGAGAACAAAGTGTAGGTTAGATATAAGGGTAAAAGTGTTATCATGGTTCATCTCAAGTAAGCACTTTGATAACTGCTCATTTACCGCAAAATAAGTAGATAAGCCCAGCAATTAGCTG